>JACEFZ010009045.1:0-98851 GCA_014155875.1 Cepaea nemoralis | reverse complement strand
TTCACAATCAATGCTGCCATAGCCACGACGCGCCTGAAGGTCTGACCTCTACAACGTCCCAGAGCCAAGTGTCGCTAGCTAGTAGAGAATGGTTGTAAGCATGTTTATCGCACGAGGCACCCAGGCCTTTCAACCGTGATAAGTGTCAGCTCTAGTTCTCCCCCCCCCCCCCCCCCCCCCCCCCCCCCCACACCACCCCCCACAACACCCCATTGGGTTCTTGACACACATGTACAGTTGGTCATTTGGTTTCAGGGGAGCAAAGCTACAAGACTTCATGAACTGTTTGTTCAAGGCCAGCTCCACCACAGCTCAAGGTCACAGCCACTCGTGGAGCTCACCACGTGCTGACAACAAGTGGACTCCGGCCACAGGTGCCTCGTCCTCCGCCACCAGAACCACTCAGCACAAGAAGAGGCATTTATAAACAGTTGATATAGAAGTTAGTGATGTGTGATTGTTGAGTTGTATCTGTGCACACAGCTGATGTAGAAGTTGGTGATGTGTGATTGTTGAGTTGTATCTGTGCACACAGCTGATGTAGAAGTTAGTGATGTGTGATTGTTGCCTTGTGTCTTTTAATTAAATGAAAAATATCTTGTGTAATAAGTCAATATTGTTAAATGTCTGAAAGTGATTACTCAAACATTATATAGAACCTGTATTGCTATAAACCAGTGAATCATGAGACGTGACAGAACAAATGAGGAAGAACCTGGAAGCAACAGAAATGAGGTTCCTGAGATGAATACCTTGGACTGCCAGAGTAACCAAATAACAATTGCCTGGAAGTGGCTAATGAGACTAGAACATTATATACAACAATAACATCAGAGAGATACATCTTTCTTTGGTCATGTGATTAAAAAGAGAGGCATTGGAGACCATCGTGACACAACTGGAAAGATCAATTGGAGAAGAGGCCAGCTGAGAGAAGTGATGCTGGATGATGGTGGCATGGAGAAATATCATCAGCAGAGTTGATCACGAATACTCAGGACAGGGTTCTGTGGAGAGACCTTAATGCACGCGCTATTTAGCAGGACACATGATCATGATGTTTGTAGAGTAACAGAGAACGTTGCATACATGTGAAAGAGTAACAGAGAATGTTGTATACATGTGAAGAGTAACAGAGAATGTTGGATAGATGTGATCAGTTAACATAAGATTTTATACATATATTGAGAGGGAGGGAGAGAGAGAGAGAATGTTGTATATATGTGAAAGAGTAACAGAATGGTGTATAGATGTGATTAATTAATATAAAGTTTTATACACATATCGAGAGAGAGATTGATTGATTGATTTAGGAACCGACATCACAGCATTCGGGGCATTCCCATAAGCGCTCCGTGCCCATCCTCAGAAGCCAGCGAAGAGTTCCAACCCCAATAGTACCAGTAGCAATCTGATTATATGTGTGTCTCGCCTTTCCTCTGAGCGTTGAACGTCGGCCAGATCCCCTCGTCACTCCAAGAATGTTGTATATACGTGAAAGAGTAACAGAATGTTGTATAGAGTGACAGAGTACAAGAGAATGCTGCGTGGAAGTGGCCACGGTTGTTTGTTGCTTACACTCAGATAATCATATACTGTAGTAAATAGTTGCTTGAAGTCACGGTTTGTGTTCACTACATTACTGGTTTGTTTTTTGTCTAATTTTGTCAATGTCTGGTGTTTGTTGATGTCTGCTGCAGATGACATATTCTGGCGTTTGTTGATGTCCGTTGTAGATGAGATGTCTGGTGTTTCTTGATGTCTGGTGTAGATGACATGTCTGGTGTTTCTTGATGTCAAGCATTTGTAGATCTGGTGTTTCTTGATGCCTGGCACTTGTAGATGATATGTCTGGTGTTTCTTGATGTCTGGTGTAAATGATATGTCTTGTGTTTGTTGATGTTTGCTGTGGATGATATGTCTGGTATTTGTTGATGTTTGCTGTGGATGATATGTCTTGTGTTTGTTGATGTCTGCTGTAGATGATATGTCTGGTATTTGTTGATGTTTGCTGTGGATGATATGTCTTGTGTTTGTTGATGTCTGCTGTAGATGATATGTCTGGTATTTGTTGATGTTTGCTGTGGATGATAAGTCTTGTGTTAGTTGATGTTTGCTGTGGATGATATGTCTGGTATTTGTTGATGTTTGCTGTGGATGATATGTCTGGTATTTGTTGATGTTTGCTGTGGATGATATGTCTGGTATTTGTTGATGTTTGCTGTGGATGATATGTCTGGTATTTGTTGATGTTTGCTGTGGATGATATGTCTGGTATTTGTTGATGTTTGCTGTGGATGATATGTCTGGTATTTGTTGATGTTTGCTGTGGATGATATGTCTTGTGTTTGTTGATGTCTGCTGTAGATGATATGTCTGGTATTTGTTGATGTTTGCTGTGGATGATATGTCTTGTGTTTGTTGATGTCTGCTGTAGATGATATGTCTGGTATTTGTTGATGTTTGCTGTGGATGATAAGTCTTGTGTTAGTTGATGTTTGCTGTGGATGATATGTCTGGTATTTGTTGATGTTTGCTGTGGATGATATGTCTGGTATTTGTTGATGTTTGCTGTGGATGATATGTCTTGTGTTTGTTGATGTCTGCTGTAGATGATATGTCTGGTATTTGTTGATGTTTGCTGTGGATGATAAGTCTTGTGTTAGTTGATGTCTGCTGTGGATGATATGTCTGGTATTTGTTGATGTTTGCTGTGGATGATAAGTCTTGTGTTAGTTGATGTTTGCTGTGGATGATATGTCTTGTGTTTGTTGATGTCTGCTGTAGATGATATGTCTGGTATTTGTTGATGTTTGCTGTGGATGATATGTCTGGTATTTGTTGATGTTTGCTGTGGATGATATGTCTTGTGTTTGTTGATGTCTGCTGTAGATGATATGTCTGGTATTTGTTTATGTTTGCTGTGGATGATAAGTCTTGTGTTAGTTGATGTTTGCTGTGGATGATATGTCTGGTATTTGTTGATGTTTGCTGTTGATATGTCTTGTGTTTGTTGTTGTTTGCTGTGGATGATATGTCTGGTATTTGTTGATGTTTGCTGTGGATGATATGTCTTGTGTTTGTTGTTGTTTGCTGTGGATGATATGTCTGGTATTTGTTGATGTTTGCTGTTGATATGTCTTGTGTTAGTTGATGTTTGCTGTGGATGATAAGTCTTGTGTTTGTTGATGTTTGCTGTTGATATGTCTTGTGTTTGTTGATGTTTGCTGTGGATGATATGTCTTGTGTTTGTTGATGTTTGCTGTGGATGATATGTCTGGTATTTGTTGATGTTTGCTGTGGATGATATGTCTTGTGTTTGTTGATGTTTGCTGTTGATATGTCTTGTGTTTGTTGATGTTTGCTGTTGATATGTCTTGTGTTTGTTGTTGTTTGCTGTGGATGATATGTCTGGTATTTGTTGATGTTTGCTGTGGATGATATGTCTTGTGTTTTGTTGATGTTTTGCTGTTGATATGTCTTGTGTTTGTTGATGTTTGCTGTTGATATGTCTTGTGTTTGTTGTTGTTTGCTGTGGATGATATGTCTGGTATTTGTTGATGTTTGCTGTGGATGATATGTCTTGTGTTTGTTGATGTTTGCTGTGGATGATATGTCTTGTGTTTGTTGATGTTTGCTGTGGATGATAATATCTTGTGTTTGTTGATGTATTGCTGTGAGATGATATGTCTTGTGTTTGTTGATGTTTGCTGTGGATGATATGTCTGGTATTTGTTGATGTTTTGCTGTAATATAGTCTGGGATTTGTTATTTTGCTGGGATGATATGCTTGTGTTAGTTGATGTTTGCTGGGGGAAATGTCTGGTATTTTTTGATGTTTGCTGTTGATAGTCTTGGTTTTTTGATGTTTGCTGTGGGTGTATGTTGGTATTGTTTATGTCTGCTGTGGATGATAGTCTTGTTTGTGATGTTGCTGTGGTGATATGTCTGGTGTTTGTTGATGTTTGCTGTGGGTGATAGTCTGGTTTTGTTGAGTTTGCTGTTTATATGTCTTTTTGTTTGTTGATGTTTTCTGGACATGTTTTGTGTTGTTGAGTTTTTCTGTGGATGATATGTCTGGTATTTGTTGATGTTTTTGTGGATGATAGTCTTGTGTTTTTTGATGTTGCTGTGGATGAAAGTCGGTTTGTTGATGTTGCTTGGATGATATTCTTGTGTTTTTTTGGTCTCGTGAATTGTCTGGTATTTGTTGATGTTTGCTGTGGATGATAGTCTGGTATTTGTTGATGTTTTGCTGTGGATGATATGTCTTGTGTTTGTTGATGTCTGCTGTAGATGATATGTCTGTATTTGTTGATGTTTGCTGTGGATGATAAGTCTTGTGTTAGTTGATGTTTGCTGTGGATGATATGTCTGGTATTTGTTGATGTTTGCTGTTGATATGTCTTGTGTTTGTTGTTGTTTGCTGTGGATGATATGTCTGGTATTTGTTGATGTTTGCTGTGGATGATATGTCTTGTGTTTGTTGTTGTTTGCTGTGGATGATATGTCTGGTATTTGTTGATGTTTGCTGTTGATATGTCTTGTGTTAGTTGATGTTTGCTGTGGATGATAAGTCTTGTGTTTGTTGATGTTTGCTGTTGATATGTCTTGTGTTTGTTGTTGTTTGCTGTGGATGATATGTCTTGTGTTTGTTGATGTTTGCTGTGGATGATATGTCTTGTGTTTGTTGATGTTTGCTGTGGATGATATATCTTGTGTTTGTTGATGTTTGCTGTGGATGATATGTCTTGTGTTTGTTGATGTTTGCTGTGGATGATATGTCTGGTATTTGTTGATGTTTGCTGTAGATGATATGTCTGGTATTTGTTGATGTTTGCTGTGGATGATATGTCTTGTGTTAGTTGATGTTTGCTGTGGATGATATGTCTGGTATTTGTTGATGTTTGCTGTTGATATGTCTTGTGTTTGTTGATGTTTGCTGTGGATGATATGTCTGGTATTTGTTGATGTCTGCTGTGGATGATATGTCTTGTGTTTGTTGATGTTTGCTGTGGATGATATGTCTGGTGTTTGTTGATGTTTGCTGTGGATGATATGTCTGGTGTTAGTTGATGTTTGCTGTGGATGATATGTCTTGTGTTTGTTGATGTTTGCTGTGGATGATATGTCTTGTGTTTGTTGATGTTTGCTGTGGATGATATGTCTTGTGTTTGTTGATGTTTGCTGTGGATGATATGTCTTGTGTTTGTTGATGTTTGCTGTGGATGATATGTCTGGTATTTGTTGATGTCTGCTATAGATGTGTTTGGTGTGTGCTGATGTCTGTTGTATGCAATATGCCTTATGGTTGTTAATGTCTGTTGGTTGTGCATTGAGCTGAAGTTCTCCTAGTCTAGCTTATCATAGAAGGAGCTGTCAGCACACATGGATCATGACAGATGTGATGGAGATGTTGCGTTGAATCAGGTTTATTATCCAACATGTGAGCATGACAATCAAACCTGACAACATTCTAGTGGGCTACAGGGCAACATTCTAGTGGGCTACAGGGCAACATTCTAGTGAGTTACAGGGCAAAGCCGTTGACGTAGATGTCCTGGTTGGCAGGTTTGGTCCTGCCTTTCTTGCCATCATCACGTGGTGGTTTCTTGTAGTCATTACTGTATAATATTGTCTGTCAGGTCCCTGCCAACCACACAGACAACAAACATACTAAGCATGAACTTCTGGCATCTGTTGCAAATGTTTATGTTTGAACATGGAAATGTTTCTGAATGAAATGGTACACAGGCAATAGATCTGACAGGCATTTGTCTCATCAAGTAGTAGTTTCTGATCATTTCCCCATCAAGTAGTAGTTTCTGATCATTTCCCCATCAAGTAGTAGTTTCTGATCATTTCCCCATCAAGTAGTAGTTTCTGATAATTTCCCTATCAAGTAGTAGTTTTTTATAATTTCCCCATCAAGTAGTTCCTAATATTTTCTGTTGAAATAGTAAGTCTCCATGCTTTACTGAAGTAGTAGCTTTTTTAAATTTTCCCATGAATTAGTAGTTCCACAATTTTCCTCATGAAGTAGTAGTTTCTCATGTTTTATCTATGAAGTTGTAGTTCCTCATGCCGGTCTCCCTGGTCGAGGGGTTAGCAGCTTTCTCTGTAACCCTGAATACTCTTGTGGTTGACGTGAGCACACGAGAATTGGAAGCGGTTCGAGTCGCACCAGTGACTTATGAGAGTATGGAGCCGGACGCTCAGAAAGCAATGCAAACTACTGAGCGTAATCTTGCCAAGAAATCAACAATCAGCTGAAAGATGCTGATGTTGACAGCGATGTCCTGTAAAGGATATGCAAAACATTTAGTAGTTCCTCATGATTGATCTAGTTTAGTTTAGTCGACGGATCAACATCACGGCACACGGTTTAACCCAAAAGTGCTCTGTTTTCCTCCTAACTCAAACCTGAGTCTGGAGAAACTCAGCTCAATGCACGAACCCTGTTGTATCGGCGATGATCCTGAAATACTTTGGGTAGATTTTTAACTCGAAATTTTGCCCGGGCAGTGCCGTTAGGCTACTCTTTTTCAATTTCCAACTGCCAAGGGATTTTTTACGTGCGCAACAATACACATGGGCGTCCGATCTCACTACCCAGAGACCAGGGGAAATTTTATTACTGGAAGTCCAGGTGGATTTTTTAAATAAATCCTGGTCCTCGCCGGGGCCTGAACCCGGGACCTCCAGCACTCGAGGCGGACACCATACCTCGAGACCACTCAGCCCCCGATGATTTATCTATAAAGTAGTAGCAGTTCCTCATGAGTTATGTATGAAGTAGTAGCAGTTCCTCCTGTTTTGTCAATGAAGTAGTATTTCTTCACTTGTGGTAATCTGTGTGTTAGATAGTTATAATTTCTTCACTTGTGGTAATCTGTGTGTTAGATAGTTATATTTTCTTCACTTGTGGTAATCTGTGTATTAGATAGTTATAATTTCTTCACTTGTGGTAATCTGTGTGTTAGATAGTTATATTTTCAGTCATGAGTGGAATTAATTCAGTGAACTCTAGTTGACTACTAACAGTCTTGAGTGGAAACTGTATCCCCAGACTGAGCTGCTACTAAGTCTGCAGAGATCACTGACCTAAGTATCACAGAGATCACTGCCCCATGTATCACAGAGATCACTGACCCATGTATCACAGAGATCACTGACCCATGTATCACAATGATAACTGACCCACGTATCACTGACCCACGTATCACTGACCCACATATCACAGACATCACTGACCCACGTATCACAATGATAACTGACCCACATATCACAGAGATCACTGACCCATGTATCACAGAGATCACTGACCCACGTATCACAGAGATCACTGACCCCATGTATCACAAAGATCACCAACCCATGTATTACAGACATCATTGACCCACATATTACAGAGATCACTGACCCATGTATCACAGAGATCACTGACCTGTGTATCACAGAGATCACTGACCCATGTATCACAGAGATCACTGACCCATGTATCACAGAGATCAAGAACAAAATATGACCAGCAAACACAGCCTGTCATAAAATGAACTCTTATGCAAGAATCTTTGCATGTAACATAGCACCAGTTCTAACATACGGCTGTCAATCGTGGACAATTAGTGAACCAGTAAAAACATCCTTGGAAGCTTTAGAGATGGTTTACAGGAGGCTGAACACTCCCTGGACAACCAGCGTGAGTAGTCTACTCGTTGTGGGGGAGGCTAAGGCACAAAGACAACTGATCACGTACATCAGACGGAGGCAGTATTTATTTTCTGGCCACAGTATGACTTGAAGAAAAACTGTTGGATGTTGTGGCAACTGGAAATATTTGTGGGAAAAGAGATAGAGAAAATGCTGGGTCTTGGGTCATGGCAGGGAAGGATGCGAGCGCATGAAATGATGCTTGCTGTTGGAGATCACCTGATGTGGAGAAGCATGGTCGCCCATGCCAGGCGGCAAGGCACAGGATGATGACAGATTGCCTACACTAAGACAAAGTGGATGTTGCATCCTTCACATGGTCGCCCATGCCAGGCGGCAAGGCACAGGATGATGACAGATTGCCTACACTAAGACAAAGTGGATGTTGCATCCTTCACATGGTCGCCCATGCCAGGCGGCAAGGCACAGGATGATGACAGATTACCTACACTAAGACACAGTGGCTGTTGCATCTTTAACAATATCATTCCAGGTCCCAAACATACATCTCAGGGACATAACCCATCCTAGATTCTTCTCTTTCCTCTATCTCTCCCCCTCCCTCTCTCTTTCTCTCTCTCTCCTGCTCTCTCTCCCCTCACTCTCTCCTCCTCTCTCTCCCTCTCTCTCTCTCTCTCTCCCCCTCTTTCTCCCCTGCTCCTTCTCCCCTCCCCCTCTCACTCTCTCCCCACACCCTCTCCCTCTCTCTCTCTCCCCCTCTCTCTTCCTCTCACTCACTCTCTCTCACACTTGGGACAGCAGCCACCTATGTAACATACCCTGCCAGCTCGAACTCAGAACCCCAGCTGAGCATGCTGTCTGCCACTCGGGTTGTGGGCACCGGCGCCGAGCTTATGTTGCAGTAATTTCTGTCCGTCCCAGCCACGGCTGTCTGGTGTACCCCTGCCGGGACTTTGTGTTTCTGGGGTCCACTTGCCTGGCTGGCTGTGGGCTGTTTGTGTCTCCTGGGAGAGCAATAGATAGTACGTGTCTTGAGGCTGTTTGTTGTATTGGTTGGTTGTTGTGTAGGTTGTTTATTGTGTCGGTTGTTTGTTGTGTTGGTTGTTTATTATGTTGGTTGTTTGGTGTGTCGGTTGTTTACTGTGTTGGTTGTTTACTGTGTTGGTTGTTTGTTGTGTCGGTTGTTTACTGTGCCGGTTGTTTGTTATGTCAGTTGTTTGTTGTGTTGGTTGTTTGTTGTGTTGGTTGTTTGTTGTGGGCTGTGTGGAACATAGAGGCATGGTACTTGTCTTGGCTGTTTACTGTGTCGGTTGTTATGTGTACAGACTATTGTGTAGTTACATATCATGTACACACACACATCTATTATATACTTACATGTCATGTGTACACACACACATCTATTGCGTACTTACATGTCATGTGCGCACACACAATCTATTGCGTACTTACATGTCATGTGTACACACACAATCTATTGCGTACTTACATGTCATGTGTACACACATCTATTGTGTACTCACATGTGATGTGTATGTACACACACATCTATTGTATACTTACATGTCATGTGTACACACACACAATCTATTGCGTACTTACATGTCATGTGTACACACACACATCTATTGCATACTCACATGTCATGTGTATGTACACACACACACATCTATTGTATACTTACATGTCATGTGTACACACAAATCTATTGCGTACTTAATGTCATGTGTATGTACACACATCTATTGCGTACTTACATGTCATGTGTACACACACAATCTATTGTGTACTTACATGGCATGTGTACATACACACACATCTATTGTGTACTTACATATCATGTGTACATACACACACACCTATTGCGTACTTACATGTCATGTGTATGTACACACACACACACATCTATTGCATACTTGCATGTCATGTGTATGTACACACACACATCTATTGTGTAGTTACATGTCATGTGTACATACACACATCTATTGTGTACTTACATGTCATGTGTACACACATCTATTGTGTACTTACATTTCATGTGTACACACACACATCTGTTGTGTACTTACATGTCATGTTTTAGTCGTTGGATCAACATCACGGCACACGGTTTAACCCATAAGTGTTTCGTTTTCCTCCTAACTCAAGCATGAGTTTGGAGAAACTCAGCTCAATGCACGAACTCCGTTGCATCGGCGAGGATCCTGAAATGCTTTGGGTAGATTTTTAACTCGAAATTTTGCCCGGGCAGCGCCGTTAGGCTACTCTTTTTCGATTTCCAACTGCCAAGGGATTTTTTACGTGCGCAACAATACACACGGCGTCCGATCTCACTACCCAGGGACCAGGGGAAATTACTGGAAGTCCATGTGGAATCTTTAAATAAATCCTGGTCCTCACCGGGGCCTGAAACCGGGACCTCCAGCACTCGAGGCGGACACCATACCTCGAGACCACTCAGCCCCCCCCCCCCCCCTGAATATGTCATGTCATGTGTACGTATACACACACACACACCTACTGTGTACTAACATTCATGTGTACACACATACATCTACTGTGTACACACACACACACACATCTACTGTGTGCTAACATGTCATGTGTACACACACACATCTACTGTGTGCTAACATGTCATGTGTACACACACACATCTACTGTGTGCTAACATGTCATGTGTACACACACACACACACACACACCTATTGTATACTTACATGTCAACTGTCTGCGAACGCCCGCACAGTTTGTGCACGAGAACCGTCAGCAAAGACAAGACAACGATCCCCGCCAACCCGGCTCCCCCCACCAGTAGAATCCAGTACCACATGCCTTCTCTCTGTCGGGCCACCACCCTGGCCACCGCCCCCCTGTAGTCATCCGCTGTTGGAGGTCCAGTCTGGGCCTGTGCTGCAGTTGTTGGAGGTAAAGTCTGGGCCTGTGCTGCAGTTGTTGGAGGTAAAGTCTGGGCCTGTGCTGCAGTTGTTGGTTCCTGCATGTCTCTGGGCTCCACACCATCACTTTCAGGTGCTGTTGTTACTGTGGTGACAAGACAAGATAGATAAATAAGACATACTATCTGTAGTATGTATGAAGACACGTCTTTCTGTCTGAGAGAGAGAGAGAAACACACAGGCAGAGAGAGAGTGAGAGATACAGAGACACACACAGAGAGGAAAAAAAAAGAGGAGGGGCAAACAGAGAAGAGAGATGCATTGACAAAACATGCCTTACTCTTTGCTTTAACATTTTTTATTTACTGCTGCTGTTTGTTTCCAGTAACTTTTCTTTATTATTCCGAGACCATTCCTATTGATTTACAAATCGGTTATCGTTTCATAGTAAGGCAGTCGATGGTTGACACCATCGATTGCCTTGCTATAATCTCACAAGCACAAAAATGGCTGTCTGTGTCTCTGATGACCGCTCCGTGGTTGGCATGTTTGCCCAGAGATCATGATCTGAGTGTGTCTGTCTGTGTCTCTGATGACCGCTCCCTGGTTGGCATGTTGCCCAGAGATCATGATCTGAGTGTGTCTGTCTGTGTCTCTGATGACCGCTCCGTGGTTGGCATGTTTGCCCAGAGATCATGATCTGAGTGTGTCTGTCTGTGTCTCTGATGACCGCGTCCCTGGTTGGCATGTTTGCCCAGAGATCATGATCTGAGTGTGTCTGTCTGTGTCCTCTGATGACCGCTCCGTGGTTGGCATGTTTGCCCAGAGATCATGATGTGAGTGTGTCTGTCTGTGTCTCTGATGACCGCTCCCTGGTTGGCATGTTTGCCCAGAGATCATGATCTGAGTGTGTCTGTCTGTGTCTCTGATGACCGCTCCGTGGTTGGCATGTTTGCCCAGAGATCATGATCTGAGTGTGTCTGTCTGTGTCTCTGATGACCGCTCCCTGGTTGGCATGTTTGCCCAGAGATCATGATGTGAGTGTGTCTGTCTGTGTCTCTGATGACCGCTCCCTGGTTGGCATGTTTGCCCAGAGATCATGATGTGAGTGTGTCTGTCTGTGTCTCTGATGACCGCTCCCTGGTTGGCATGTTTGCCCAGAGATCATGATGTGAGTGTGTCTGTCTGTGTCTCTGATGACGGCTCCCTGGTTGGCATGTTTGCCCAGAGATCATGATGTGAGTGTGTCTGTCTGTGTCTCTGATGACCGCTCCCTGGTTGGCATGTTTGCCCAGAGATCATGATGTGAGTGTGTCTGTCTGTGTCTCTGATGACTGCTCCCTGGTTGGCATGTTTGCCCAGAGATCATGATCTTAGTGTGTCTGTCAGACAGGTGCCATGTTTGCCCAGAGATCATGATCTTAGTGTGTCTGTCAGGCAGGTGTCATGTGTGCCCAGAGATCATGATCTTAGTGTGTCTGTCAGACAGGTGTCATATGTGCCCAGAGATCATGATCTTAGTGTGTCTGTCAGACAGGTGCCATGTTTGCCCAGAGATCATGATCTTAGTGTGTCTGTCAGGCAGGTGCCATGTGTGCCCAGAGATCATGATCTTAGTGTGTCTGTCAGACAGGTGCCATGTGTGCCCAGAGATCATGATCTTAGTGTGTCTGTCAGACAGGTGCCATGTGTGCCCAGAGATCATGATCTTAGTGTGTCTGTCAGGCAGGTGCCATGTGTGCCCAGAGATCATGATCTTAGTGTGTCTGTCAGACAGGTGCCATGTGTGCCCAGAGATCATGATCTTAGTGTGTCTGTCAGACAGGTGCCATGTTTGCCCAGAGATCATGATCTTAGTGTGTCTGTCAGGCATGTGCCATGTGTGCCCAGAGATCATGATCTTAGTGTGTCTGTCAGGCAGGTGCCATGTGTGCCCAGAGATCATGATCTTAGTGTGTCTGTCAGACAGGTGTCATATGTGCCCAGAGATCATGATCTTAGTGTGTCCTGTCAGACAGGTGCCATGTTTGCCCAGAGATCATGATCTTAGTGTGTCTTTCAGGCAGGTGTCATGTGTGCCCAGAGATCATGATGTGAGTGTGTCTGTCAGACAGGTGCCATGTGTGCCCAGAGATCATGATCTTAGTGTGTCTGTCAGACAGGTGCCATGTGTGCCCAGAGATCATGATGTGAGTGTGTCTGTCAGACAGGTGTCATATGTGCCCAGAGATCATGATCTTAGTGTGTCTGTCAGGCAGGTGTCATGTGTGCCCAGAGATCATGATCTTAGTGTGTCTGTCAGACAGGTGCCATGTGTGCCCAGAGATCATGATGTGAGTGTGTCTGTCAGACAGGTGTCATATGTGCCCAGAGATCATGATCTTAGTGTGTCTGTCAGACAGGTGCCATGTGTGCCCAGAGATCATGATGTGAGTGTGTCTGTCAGACAGGTGCCATGTGTGCCCAGAGATCATGATGTGAGTGTGTCTGTCAGACAGGTGCCATGTTTGCCCAGAGATCATGATCTTAGTGTGTCTGTCAGACAGGTGTCATGTGTGCCCAGAGATCATGATCTTAGTGTGTCTGTCAGACAGGTGTCATATGTGCCCAGAGATCATGATCTTAGTGTGTCTGTCAGACAGGTGTCATATGTGCCCAGAGATCATGATCTTAGTGTGTCTGTCAGACAGGTGTCATGTGTGCCCAGAGATCATGATCTTAGTTCTGTCAGACAGGTGCCATGTTTGCCCAGAGATCATGATCTTAGTGTGTCTGTCAGACAGGTGTCATATGTGCCCAGAGATCATGATGTGAGTGTGTCTGTCAGACAGGTGTCATGTGTGCCCAGAGATCATGATCTTAGTGTGTCTGTCAGACAGGTGTCATATTGCCCAGAGATCATGATCTTAGTGTGTCTGTCAGACAGGTGCCATGTTTGCCCAGAGATCTGATCTTAGTGTGTCTGTCAGGCAGGTGTCATGTGTGCCCAGAGATCATGATGTGAGTGTGTCTGTCAGACAGGTGCCATGTGTGCCCAGAGATCATGATCTTAGTGTGTCTGTCAGACAGGTGTCATGTGTGCCCAGAGATCATGATCTTAGTGTGTCTGTCAGACAGGTGCCATTTTGTCCCAGAGATCATGATGTGAGTGTGTCTGTCAGACAGGTGCCATGTTTGCCCAGAGATCATGATCTTAGTGTGTCTGTCAGACAGTTGCCATGTGTCCCCAGAGATCATGATCTTAGTGTGTCTGTCAGGCAGGTGTCATGTTGTGCCCAGAGATCATGATCTTAGTGTGTCTGTCAGACAGGTGCCATGTGTGCCCAGAGTCATGATGTGAGTGTGTCTGTCAGACAGGTGTCATATGTGCCTAGAGATCATGATCTTAGTGTTCTGTCAGGCATGTGCCTGTGTGCCCAGAGTCATGATCTTAGTGTGTCTGTCAGGCAGGTGCCATTTTTGCCCAGAGATCATGATCTTAGTGTGTCTGTCAGACAGGTGTCATATGTGCCCAGAGATCATGATCTTAGTGTGTCTGTCAGACAGGTGCCATGTGTGCCCAGAGATCATGATCTTAGTGTGTCTGTCAGACAGGTGCCATGTGTGCCCAGAGATCATGATCTTAGTGTGTCTGTCAGACAGGTGCCATGTGTGCCCAGAGATCATGATGTGAGTGTGTCTGTCAGACAGGTGCCATGTTTGCCCAGAGATCATGATGTTAGTGTGTCTGTCAGACAGGTGCCATGTTTGCCCAGAGATCATGATCTTAGTGTGTCTGTCAGGCAGGTGCCATGTTTGCCCAGAGATCATGATCTTAGTGTGTCTGTCAGACGGCATTTGCCCAGAATCATGATTAGTGTGTCTGTCAGACAGGTGCCATGTGTGCCCAGAGATCATGATGTGAGTGTGTCTGTCAGACAGGTGCCATGTGTGCCCAGAGATCATGATCGTGTGTCTGTCAGACAGGTGATGTGTGCCAGAGATCATGTGTGGTGTCTGTCAGAGTGTGTTTGCCAGACATGTCTATGTTCTGTCAGACAGGTGCCATGTTTGCCCAGAGCATGATCTTATGTGTCTGAGACAGGTCCATGTTGCCAGAGTCATGATCTTAGTGTGTTGTCAGAGTCCATTTGCCGGTCGACTAGTGTGTCTGTCAGACAGGTGATGTTTGCCAGACATGTGTATGTGTCTGTCAGACATGTCATATGTGCCAGAGATCATGTTTGTCGAGACAGGTGTCATGTTTTGCCAGAAGATCATGATTTAGTGTGTGTCAGACGGGCATGTGTGCCCAGAGTCATGATGTGGCGGTCAGACGGTGTGTTGCCAGAGATCATGTTAGTGTGTTCAGACGTGATGTGTGCCCAGGTCATGTGTGCTGGTCAGAAGTGCCATGTTTTGCCAGAGATCATGATCTTAGTGTTCTGGTTGGGTGCCATGTGTGCCCAGAGATCATAGTGATGTGTCTGTCGACAGGTGTCATATGTGCCCAGAGATCATGATGTGAGTGTGTCTGTCAGACAGGTGCCATGTGTGCCCAGAGATCATGATCTTAGTGTTCTGTCAGGGTGCCATTTCCCAAGATCATGATGTGAGTGTGTCTGTCAGACAGGTGCATTTTGCCCAGAGATCATGATCTTAGTGTGTCTGTCAAGGGTGCCATGTTGCCCAGAGATCATGATTAGTGTGTCTGTCAGCAGGTGCATTTGCCCAGAGATCATGATCTTAGTGTGTCTGTCAGACAGGTCCATTTTGCCCAGAGATCATGATCTTAGTGTGTCTGTCAGACAGGTCCATGTTTGCCCAGAGATCATGTCTTAGTGTGTCTGTCAGACAGGTGCCATGTTTGCCCAAGATCATGATCTTAGTGTGTCTGTCAGACAGGTGCCATGTGTGCCCAGAGATCATGATTTAGTGTCTGTCAGACGGGTGCCATGTTCCCCAGAGATCATGATTAGTGTGTCTGTCAGACAGGTGCCATGTGTGCCCAGAGATCATATTTAGTGTGTCTGTCAGACAGGTGCCATGTGTGCCCAGAATCATGATCTTAGTGTGTCTGTCAGGCAGGTGCATGTTGCCCAAGATCATGATCTTAGTGTGTCTTCAGACAGGTGCCATGTTTGCCAAGGATCATGATCTTATGTGTCGTCAGACGGGTCCCATGTTTGCCCAGAGATCATGATCTTAGTGTGTCTGTCAGGCAGGTGCCTGTGTGCCCAGAGATCATGATTTTAGTGTGTCTGTCAGACAGTGCCATTGTGCCCAGAGATCATGATTTAGTGTGTCTGTCAGACGTGCCATGTTTGCCCAGAGTTTCTATTTAGTGTGTCTGTCAGCAGTGCCATGTTTCCCCAGAGATCATGTGGAGTGTGTCTGTCGACAGGTGCCTGTTTGCCCAGAGATCATGATTAGTGTGTCTGTCAACAGGGCCATGTTGCCCAGAGATCATGATGTGAGTGTTCTGTCAAAAGGGGCCCATGTTTGCCCAGAATCATGATTATGTGTCTGTCAGCAGGTGCATTTGCCCAGAGATCATGATCTTAGTGTGTCTGTCAGACAGTGCCATTTTTGCCCGAGATCTGATGTGAGTGTGTCTGTGCAGGTGCCATGTTGCCCAGAGATCATGATTGAGTGTGTCTGTCAGACAGTGCCATGTTTGCCCGGATCATGATTTAGTGTGTTGTCAGCAGGTGCCATGTTTGCCCAGAGATCATGTGTGAGTGTGTCTGTCAGACAGGTGCCATGTTGCCCAGAATCATGTGTGAGTGTGTCTGTCGACAGTGCCTGTTTGCCCAGAGATCATGATGCTGAGTGTGTCTGTCAGGACACGGTGCCATGTTTGCCCAGAGATCATGATGTGAGTGTGTCTGTCAGACAGGTGCCATGTGTGCCCAGAGATCATGATGTGAGTGTGTCTGTCAGACAGGTGCCATGTGTGCCCAGAGATCAATGATGTGAGTGTGTCTGTCAGACAGGTTGCCATGTTTGCCCAGAGATCATGATCGAGTGTGTCTGTCAGGCAGGTGCCATGTTTGCCCAGAGATCATGATCTGAGTGTGTCCTGTCAGACAGGTGCCATGTTTGCCCAGAGATCATGATGTGAGTGTGTCCTGTCACACAGGTGCCATGTTTGCCCAGAGATCATGATCGTGAGTGTGTCCTGTCAGCACAGGTGCCATGTTTGCCCAGAGATCATGATGTGAGTGTGTCTGTCAGACAGGTGCCATGTTTGCCCAGAGATCATGATGTGAGTGTGCCTGTCACACAGGTGCTATGTTTGCCCAGAGATCATGATGTGAGTGTGCCTGTCACACAGGTGCCATGTTTGCCCAGAAATCATGATGTGAGTGTGTCTGTCAGACAGGTGCCATGTGTGCCCAGAGATCATGATCTGAGTCTGCCTGTCAGGCAGGTGCCATGTTTGCCCAGAGATCATGATGTGAGTGTGTCTGTTAGACAGGTGCCATGTTTGCCCAGAGATCATGATCTGAGTGTGCCTGTCAGGACAGTTGCCATGTTTTGCCCAGAGATCATGATCTGAGTGTGCCTGTCAGACAGGTGCCATGTTGCCCAGAGATCATGATCTTAGTGTGTCTGTCAGACAGGTGTCATAGTGTGCCCCAGAGATCATGATGTGCGTGTGTCTGTCCAGACAGGTGCCATGTGTGCCCAGAGATCATGATCTTAGTGTGTCTGTCAGGACAGGTGCCATGTTTGCCCAGAGATCATGATGTGTAGTGGGTCTGTCAGACAGGTGCCATGTGTGCCCAGAGATCATGATCTTAGTGTGTCCTGTCAGACAGGTGCCATGTTTGCCCAGAGATCATGATGTTGAGTGTGTCTGTCAGACAGAGTGCCATGTTTGCCCAGAGATCATGATGTAGAGTGTGTCTGTCAGCCAGGTGCCATGTGTGCCCAGAGATCATGATCTTAGTGTGTCTGTCAGACAGGTGCCATGTTTGCCCAGAGATCATGATGTGAGTGTGTCTGTCAGACAGGTGCCATGTGTGCCCAGAGATCATGATGTGAGTGTGTCTGTCAGACAGGTGCCATGTGTGCCCAGAGATCATGATGTGAGTGTGTCTGTCAGACAGGTGCCATGTTTGCCCAGAGATCATGATGTGAGTGTGTCTGTCAGACAGGTGCCATGTGTGCCCAGAGATCATGATGTGAGTGTGTCTGTCAGACAGGTGCCATGTGTGCCCAGAGATCATGATGTGAGTGTGTCTGTCAGCAGGTGCATGGTGCCCAGAGATCATGATGTGAGTGTGTCTGTCAGACAGGTGTCCATGTGTGCCCAGAGATCATGATCTTAGTGTGTCTGTCAGACAGGGTGCCATGTTTGCCCAGAGATCATGATGTGAGTGTGTCTGTCAGACAGGTGCCATGTGGACCAGAGATCATGATCTTAGTGTGTCTGTCAGACAGGTGCCATGTTTGCCCAGAGATCATGATGCTGAGTGTGTCTGTCAGGCAGGTGCACTATGTTGCCCAGAGATCATGATCTTTAGTGTGTCTGTCAGGCAGGTGCCATGTTTGCCCAGAGATCATGATCTTAGTGTGTCTGTCAGACAGGTGCCATGTTTGCCCAGAGATCATGATGTGAGTGTGTCTGTCAGACAGGTGCCATGTGTGCCCAGAGATCATGATCTTAGTGTGTCTGTCAGGCAGGTGCCATGTTTGCCCAGAGATCATGACTGTGAGTGTGTCTGTCAGACAGGTTGCCCATGTTTGCCCAGAGATCATGATGTGAGTGTGTCTGTCAGACAGGTGTCATGTTTGCCCAGAGATCATGATCTTAGTGTGTCCTGTCAGACAGGTGCCATGTTTGCCCAGAGATCATGATGTGAGTGTGTCCTGTCAGACAGGTGCCATGTGTGCCCAGAGAGTCATGATGTGAGTGTGTCTGTCAGACAGGTGCCATGTGTGCCCAGAGATCATGATGTTGAGTGTGTCTGTCAGGTGCCATGTTTGCCCAGAGATCATGATCGTGAGTGTGTCTGTCAGACAGGTGCCATGTTTTGCCCAGAGATCATGATGTAGTGTGTCTGTCAGACAGGTGCCATGTGTGCCCAGAGATCATGATGTGAGTGTGTCTGTCAGACGGGTTGCCCAGAGATCATGATGTGAGTGTGTCTGTCAGCAGGTGCCATGTTTGCCCAGAGATCATGATCTTAGTGTGTCTGTCAGACAGGTGCCATGTTTGCCCAGAGATCATGATGTGAGTGTGTCGGTCAGCAGGTGGCAATGTTGCCCAGAGATCATGATCTTAGTGTGTCTGTCAGGCAGGTGCCATGTTTTGCCCAGAGATCATGATCTTAGTGTGTCTGTCAGACAGGTTGCCATGTTTGCCCAGAGATCATGATGTGAGTGTGTCTGTCAGACAGGTGCCATGTGTGCCCAGAGATCATGATCTTAGTGTGTCTGTCAGCAGGTGCCATGTTTGCCCAGAGATCATGATGTGAGTGTGTCTGTCAGACAGGTGGCCATGTTTGCCAGAGATCATGATCTTAGTGTGTCTGTCAGACAGGTGTCATGTGTGCCCAGAGATCATGAGCTTAGTGTGTCTGTCAGACAGGTGCCATGTTGTGCCCAGAGATCATGATCTTAGTGTGTCTGTCGACAGGTGTCAGTGTTTGCCCAGAGATCATGATGTGAGTGTGGTCTGTCAGACAGGTGTCATAGTGTGGCCCAGAGATCATGATGCTGAGTGTGTCTGTCAGACGAGGTGTCATGTGTGCCCAGGAAGATCATGATGGTGAGTGTGGCTGTCAGACAGGTAGCCATGTTTGCCCAGAGATCATGATCTTAGTGTGTCCTGTCACGACGGTGTCATGTGTGCCAGAGATACATGAATCCGTGAGTGTGTACTGTCAGGCATGTGCCATGGTGTGCCCAGAGATCATGATCTTAGTGTGTCTGTCAGACAGGGTGTCATGTTGTGCCCAGAGATCATGATCTGTGAGTGTGTCTGTCAGACAGGTGCCCAGTGTTTGCCCAAAGATCATGATCTTAGTGGTGTGTCCTGTCAGACAGGTGCCAATGTTGTTGCCCAGAGATCATGATGTGAGTGGTGTCTGTCAGACAGTGTCATAGTGTGCCCAGAGATCATGATCTTAGTGTGTCTGTCAGACAGGTGCCATGTTTGCCCAGAGATCATGATGTGAGTGTGTCTGTCAGACAGGTGCCATGTGTGCCCAGAGATCATGATCTTAGTGTGTCTGTCAGACAGGTGCCATGTTTGCCCAGAGATCATGATGTGAGTGTGTCTGTCAGACAGGTGCCATGTTTGCCCAGAGATCATGATCTTAGTGTGTCTGTCAGACAGGTGCCATGTTTGCCCAGAGATCATGATGTGAGTGTGTCTGTCAGACAGGTGCCATGTGTGCCCAGAGATCATGATCTTAGTGTGTCTGTCAGGCAGGTGCCATGTTTGCCCAGAGATCATGATCTTAGTGTGTCTGTCAGACAGGTGTCATGTGTGCCCAGAGATCATGATCTTAGTGTGTCTGTCAGGCAGGTGCCATGTTTGCCCAGAGATCATGATCTTAGTGTGTCTGTCAGACAGGTGCCATGTGTGCCCAGAGATCATGATGTGAGTGTGTCTGTCAGACAGGTGCCATGTTTGCCCAGAGATCATGATGTGAGTGTGTCTGTCAGACAGGTGCCATGTTTGCCCAGAGATCATGATCTTAGTGTGTCTGTCAGGCAGGTGCCATGTTTGCCCAGAGATCATGATCTTAGTGTGTCTGTCAGGCAGGTGCCATGTTTGCCCAGAGATCATGATCTTAGTGTGTCTGTCAGACAGGTGCCATGTTTGCCCAGAGATCATGATGTGAGTGTGTCTGTCAGACAGGTGCCATGTGTGCCCAGAGATCATGATCTTAGTGTGTCTGTCAGGCAGGTGCCATGTTTGCCCAGAGATCATGATCTTAGTGTGTCTGTCAGGCAGGTGCCATGTTTGCCCAGAGATCATGATGTGAGTGTGTCTGTCAGACAGGTGCCATGTTTGCCCAGAGATCATGATCTTAGTGTGTCTGTCAGACAGGTGCCATGTTTGCCCAGAGATCATGATCTTAGTGTGTCTGTCAGACAGGTGCCATGTGTGCCCAGAGATCATGATCTTAGTGTGTCTGTCAGGCAGGTGCCATGTTTGCCCAGAGATCATGATCTTAGTGTGTCTGTCAGGCAGGTGCCATGTTTGCCCAGAGATCATGATCTTAGTGTGTCTGTCAGGCAGGTGCCATGTTTGCCCAGAGATCATGATCTTAGTGTGTCTGTCAGACAGGTGCCATGTGTGCCCAGAGATCATGATCTTAGTGTGTCTGTCAGACAGGTGCCATGTGTGCCCAGATATCATGATGTGAGTGTGTCTGTCAGACAGGTGCCATGTGTGCCCAGAGATCATGATCTGAGTGTGTCTGTCAGGCAGGTGCCATGTTTGCCCAGAGATCATGATCTTAGTGTGTCTGTCAGACAGATGCCATGTGTGCCCAGAGATCATGATGTGAGTGTGTCTCTCAGACAGGTGCCATGTTTGCCCAGAGATCATGATCTGAGTGTGTCTGTCTGTGTCTCTGATTACCTCTCCGTAGTTGCCTATATAATGCATATCTTTTATATTGTTGCTGTTTTCAGTTAGCCTTGAATGATGTGTGAATGGTATAATGTATGAAAGAGAGTGATAAAAGGGCAGAATGTTAGACGGGCCTGCGTGCCTAATTCTTAACCCTTTCAAAATAAAGTTTTGTTGGTGTTGTTGTTGTTGGCATGTGTGCCCAGAGATCATGATCTAAGTGGGCCTGTCAGACGGTCGTCATGTGCTGACTTCGCAGTGAGCTCACACATCTTCACGTCGGCGCCCCGTAACTCATTGTCAGTTATAACACATTAAACACCCGTTATCTTCAGACGCCCCGTAACTCATTGTCAGTAATAACACATTAAACACCCGTTATCTTCAGGTGCCCCGTAACTCATTGTCAGTAATAACACATTAAACACCCGTTATCTTCAGGCGCCCCGTAACTCATTGTCAATAATAACACATTAAACACCCGTTACCTTCAGGCTCACAGTAACTCACTGTGAGATATAACACATTAAACACCCGTCTCCTCCAGGCACACAGTAACTCACTGTAAGATATAACACATTAAACACCCGTCTCCTTCAGGCACACAGTAACTCACTGTGAGATATAACACATTAAACACCCGTCTCCTTCAGACTCACGGTAACTCACTGTGAGATATAACATATTAAACACCCGTCTCCTTCAGGCACACAGTAACTCACTGTGAGATATAACACATTAAACACCCGTCTCCTCCAGACACACAGTAACTCACTGTGAGATATAACACATTAAACACCCGTCTCCTCCAGACACACAGTAACTCACTGTGAGATATAACACATTAAACACCCGTCTCCTTCAGGCACACAGTAACTCACTGTGAGATATAACACATTAAACACCCGTCTCCTTCAGACTCACGGTAACTCACTGTGAGATATAACACATTAAACACCCGTCTCTTCCAGGCACACAGTAACTCACTGTGAGATATAACACATTAAACACCCGTCTCCTTCAGACTCACGGTAACTCACTGTGAGATATAACACATTAAACACCCGTCTTCTTCAGGCACACAGTAACTCACTGTGAGATATAACACATTAAACACCCGTCTTCTTCAGACTCACGGTAACTCACTGTGAGATATAACACATTAAACACCCGTCTCCTCCAGACACACAGTAACTCACTGTGAGATATAACACATTAAACACCCGTCTCCTCCAGGCACACAGTAACTCACTGTGAGATATAACACATTAAACACCCGTCTTCTCCAGGCACACAGTAATTCACTGTGAGATATAACACATTAAACACCTGTCTCCTCCAGGCTCACAGGGTGTACGCTGCTAGGCGTGTTTGTTTCAGATGAGTCGGTACTCAATGAGTTCTATCACACCGGCCGCTTCTACATCCCAAAACAGATTCTGGGACCCATATTAAACTGGGTCAATCTGGAAGTCCAGTCTTATATTTAAGAGATAGAGAATCGAACACATGACCACTGGGTCTGCAGGCAAGCGGGCTGGCCACTATTCTACCGCTGCTCTCTAGGTTGAGACATTCTGACTCACAGCGACACGTTAAATGAGCAAGTATTTGTAACTTACCAGATTGACAATATCCATGGTAGGCGGACGTGGTGACAGCCAGCATGACCACGAAACGCACCAGGTGACCCATTCTACAGGATAGATAATGTGGTGTCAATGTAAGACTAATTATATCACAAGTATCAAAGGTGTTCTCTCAAACAATGTGCAGATGTCAGAGTTGTTCTATCGCACTTGTTTAGATGTCAGATCAGTTTAGCACAAGACGTGGAGATGTCATATTTTATCACATGATAAGTAGATGTCAAATTTGTTGTATCACGCGGTATGTAGATGTCAAAGTTGTTATATCGCACGGTATGCAGCTGCGAAAGTTGTATCACACGATGTGGGGATGACAAAGTTGTTGTATCACACCATGTGTAGATTTTAAAGTTGTATATCACACGATGCGTAGATGTCACAGTTGATGTATCACAAGATGCGTAGATGTCACAGTTGATGTATCACAAGATGCTTAGATGTCAAAGTTGTTATATCACACGATTTGTAGATGCCCAGGTTGTATCAGCCCATTTGTAGATGTCAAAGTTATATCACACCTTGTGTAGATGTCAAAGTTATATAACACTATGCGTAGATGTCAGAGTAAATATGTAGATAATATCCATGGTAAACACAACCGGATAACTGAGCGGAACTGAGTTCCCTGTGACAGTCGTCCGGTGGTTTCCCTCAAGTTTGAGGTGTGGCTAGCAACGAAATGTCACCTGAGAAATCCAAGTAAGACTGTGAGGTCAAGGTGTGGCTGGTCACTCAAATGTGAACTCCTCGTCTTTGACGTGGGGACATAAATTACCAGTACCTCAGAAATCGGAGTGGATTCGCCTGATGGGGAGAGACACTGGTAATAGGGAAGCTAATCCACACGCAAAAAAAAAACATCCCAGTGTACTGGAAGTAGTGGTGGTATGTGTGTGTGCACTAGGGTTGAGTTAAACGCGAGCCAGCGCAAACAAGTCGCTATAAGCTAACGGTGTGGCTGGGAACTATCCGTGTGGTTGGGAACTAACGGTGTGGCTGAGAACTATCCGTGTGGTTGGGAACTAACGGTGTGGCTGAGAACTATCCGTGTGGTTGGGAACTAACGTGTGGCTGAGAACTATCCGTGTGGTTGGGAACTAACGGTGTGGCTGAGAACTATCCGTGTGGTTGGGAACTAATGGTGTGGCTGAGAACTATCCGTGTGGTTGGGAACTAATGGTGTCGCTGAGAACTATCGGTGTGATTGGGAACTAACGGTGTCACTGAGAACTCACCATGTGGTTGGGAACTAACGGTGTCACTGAGAACTATCCGTGTGGTTGGGAACTAACGGTGTCACTGAGAAATCAACTGTTTCACAACAGCAACATGGAACCGCGAGTCACGTGTTTAGGAATAATAACATGTGGTTGAGAACACAATTCTGTACACGGGGTAATTAACGGGAAGAGCATCCACGAATGTTAACACAGAACGGATGATGATGATGGTGATAATCCGAGACTGAACCAGTCCGCCAACGCACTGAGAGCAAGTCACATAGCCACACGAGACCAGCTCAGAAAACAGTCTCTAACACTGAGAACAAGTCACATAGCCACACGAGATCAGCTCAGAACACAGTCTCAAACACTGAGAACAAGTCACATAGCCACACGAGATCAGCTCAGAACGCAGTCTCACACACTAGCAGAAGGCAGGCAGGGCAGTGGCTCTGGTCACATGAACACACACTAGCTGACAGACAGCAGTTGTCACTGTCGGATGTTTGGGTGGCAACGTTCACTGCGTGCTTGCCGTGTCAAGTGCATCCTGTGAGCCGTCATCCCAGCACTCCTGTGGGATTTGTGTTTCTCATCTACGGATATCCGCATGTTCAGGGGCTGAAGTACTCACGTCCGGTGCTGTATACACTTGAACTAAACTTAAGTCCATTCCTCCTTAGTTGGATCGCTGCAGCCCTCTACCAACGGAAAGTAGTTTTTAGATGTGGCAGTTGGACTTCGGAATTAACAACAATATATCCTGGCCTACCACAGGGATCACCATTATCTCCGGTACTGTTCAACGCCTACACAGTGAGAATCACCAGTGAGCAGATCACTGGACCTGGCAGGACATTGTCGTATGTCGATGATGTTTTAGTGTATCGTCAGGGTAAGGATAGAGAGGAGGTTGCTGTGGAACTACAAACCGAACTCAATCGCATAAGTACTTGGTGTGATGAAGCTGGGGCAATGGTCAACCCAACAAAGGCAACAGTGACTTGGTTCTCGTTGAATAATCATATTGTCAACAACCCAACACCAACTGTAATGCTGTGTTCAGAGACGGTGGAAAGAACGCAGGCAATGAAATACCTGGGGATACGGTTTGATCGAAGCCTTGCTTATAATGTGCACATAGACCAGGTGATAACAAAGGCCAAGCGGGGTTTGGCAGCGATGCGGGTGATGGCGGCAGCAAACTGTGAGCAGCGCCATCTATGTCTTCTGTACGAGGGGCTGGTCATGTCTGTTTTGGAGTATGCAATGGCAATCCTGACTCTCAGCCATAAGCAGATAGAAAGGATGGAAAGGATACAGAATGAAGCTATGCGCACTATTCTTGGATGTACAAGAGAAATGGAAACAAATAGGTATTTTAAACTCCTGCGAGAAAAAACGAACTAAACATCAACAAACGTTGCACATACCTTACAAGGAGATCCACGTGTCGCGAAATACAGGTGAAAAAAAAACAGGTGATGTACAAGAGATACAGCATGCAGGGCGATGCGCTACCTTCTTGATTTTCCAACCATTGAAGAGAGAATACAAGTTTGCAGGGCACGCGCCTACCTCAGAATTAACTCAAACACACAACATCCACTGCATAGTGAAATTAGGAAGGTGAAGGGCAGCAGGTTAAAAAGAGGACGGTCGTGGATGGGTCAAGCCGAAGACAATCTTCAACAGGTGTGTTCACCTGAGGACTTAGAACCTGGCGAGGAGTGGGTGCAAGTGCCAACAGACTTCTGCACATCCTTTTCAGTTTGCATCCAACTAGATAGAAAATGCAGACACGAAAATCCGGCTGCTGTTGAGGCTGAAGTACAAGCGTTGATTTTCGAGAATTCGCTAGACAGGTGACGCGGTCATCTACACAGATGGGTCGGTCGTCCGACATGTGAGAAGCTCATGGGCCTTTACAGCTCGGACCGGAGGGAGAATTGTGAAGGAGGACTCTGGTGCTTTCACTGAAACCACAAGTAGCCTGACCATGGAAGTCATGGCAGTAAGTAAAGCAATAACATGGCTCGAGACACAGACATTCACTAGGGCTTGTTTCCTTAGCGACTCAATGAACATGATCAAGAGGATAGAGGAGGGGTCGATCCGAAGAGAATGGCTTGCTGCCTCTGAAGCGGTCTCGGCTGGCAAAGATTAGTTTCATCTTCGTGCCAGGTCATGCGGGAGTACAAGGAAATGAGCGGGCTGACAAGCAGGTGAGGCTACTGTGGAGGGCGGACGCGCCATGGACCAGGCTGACATTCTGAATGCTCTACGAGAAGTGAGACTTTTGCGAGAACCAAGTAATGACTGTGAATCTACAACAATGGCCAGACTGCAGGAGCAGCAAATTAAAAGAGGGGTGGCCAAACAAGAACACTACGCAGGAAGCCAAAGAAGATTGATAAACCAACACAGAACTGGCGTCGTTAGCCGCTACACGCTGCGGGATTTGCTGAGGAGGGGATCCGAGCACTTATGGACTGAATGGTTCGATGTGCAACGAGGATGATCTGTCGACTAACTAACTAACTAGCTGTATACACACAACAGCCAGCCGGGATCATGGCCTTCCAATCTCCGTGTGTTCAGTCAAGTGCTGTTCCATGAGACCACATATACATCCCGGTCACATCCACTTGATTTTGTCTTCCTTCATTGTAAATGCTGAACCCAGTGTAAATGGCGTCCCAATGGTGACCCCTATGTAAATGAATTCCCCTATGTGAATGGTGTCCCCTGTGTAACTGATATCCCAATAGTTTCCCGTGTAAATGTTGACTCTGTGTAAATGGTGTCCCCTATGTAAATGTTGACCTTGTGTAAATGGTGTCCCGTGTAAATATTGGCCCTGTGTAAATGGCGCCCCCTGTGTAAATGGTGTCCCCTGTCTAAATGTTGACCAAGTGTAAATGGTGTCCCCTGTGTAAATGTTGACCATGTGTAAATGGTATCCCAATGGTTCCCCATGTAAATGTTGACCCTGTGTAAATGTTGATCCTGTGTACATGTTGACCATTTGTAAATGGTGTCCCCTGTGTAAATGTGTAAGCAACTTATTTGAGACAGACGGCTAGGGATAAATGTGACGACCAACGCTATTGGCCACAGACTGTATCAGAACTGCAGTGCTCTTGTCAGGTTGGATGGAAGCAGCAGTCACTTCCACAAACATCGAAACATCGTGGATAGATGGAAGCAGCAGTCAGTTCAACAAACATCCAACAATCCTGGTTAGATAGAAGCAGCAGTCACTTCCACAAACATCCAACAATCGTGGTTAGACAGAAGCAGCAGCCAGCTTAACAAACATCAAAACAAGAAAAAGATGGAAGCAGCAGTCAGTTCAACAAACATCCAACAATTGTGGTTAGATAGAAGCAGCAGTCACTTCCACAAACATCCAACAATCGTGGTTAGATAGAAGTCAGTTAACAAATACTCAACAATCGTGGTTATATAGAAGCAGCTGTCATTGTGACAAATATCCAACAATTGTTGAGACTGTTCACAGAATGTCTAAACCTTCCGCGTGTTCATGGTTTCTTGGGTTTAGTTCATATTGTTTGACACAGTGACAGAATGTGGTTACTATTGTTTGACACAGTGACAGAATGTGGTTACTATTGTTTGACACAGTGACAGAATGTGGTTACTATTGTTTGACACAGTGACAGAATGTGGTTACTATTGTTTGACACAGTGACAGAATGTGGTTACTATTGTTTGACACAGTGACAGAATGTGGTTACTATTGTTTGACATAGTGACAGAATGTGGTTACTATTGTTTAACACAGTGACAGAATGCGGTTACTATTGTTTAACACAGTGACAGAATGTGGTTACTATTGTTTAACACAGTGACAGAATGTGGTTACTATTGTTTAACACAGTGACAGAATGTGGTTACTATTGTTTAACACAGTGACAGAATGTGGTTACTATTGTTTGACACAGTGACATAATGTGGTTACTATTGTTTGACACAGTGACAGAATGTGGTTACTATTGTTTGACACCGTGACAGAATGTGGTTACTATTGTTTGACACAGTGACAGAATGTGGTTACTATTGTTTGACACAGAATTTGATTACTATTGTTTAACACAGTGACAGAAGTTGATTACGGGTGTTCACTGTGGTAGATTTTGCACAGTGGATTTGGGAGTTGTAAAAATAATGAAATTAAGAAGAATCTCCCACATCGATACAATTCCATCGTGATTTAATGTGCAGTATAATCCAGGACATAAAACCATCACATGCCAACAGCCTTGAGTTAGTCAGTATAAGCAGCGTTGTCAACAAAACCTGGCTACTTCCTGTCCGTTTCTCCGGAGAGCGTGGCCCGGATGTAGGTCAGCAGCATGTTCACCTTCAACCGGTTGACCCCCCAGCCGTAGTGCGTCCCGTCAAAACTGACTGCACCGTTGCTGAAACTGAACGTGTCCATGGCGGGAACTTGCCAGCGGCTCAACACCCGACCAGTCTCCAGGTTAAAGTGTTGCACACCCGCGGCTGACTGCTGGGCGAATTTGGCGGACTTCAGGAGACCCGGGGCGTGAGCGCCCACCCACAACACCCGGGGCCTCAAGCGACTCACGTCCAGACCTGGTGTTGGCGCTGTTTGTAAGAATACAGAGGCACTGGCCAGGTCGGCTGCGTATTTGTGATACATCTCTGCCAACCATGTCTCAGCCTCGCGGTGGTCGTCATTTAGATGTTGTGAACCTTTCACATCTTTCTTGTTGATTTCGTACCTGGCGCCTGTCCGTCGGTCTGTCCCTGAAAGGACCAAACCATCAGGCGCGATCAGTCCTGAATTGGTTTCATTTTTCACAGAACCAGGAAATGTATGTTTCAAATCAACAACTACTTCCGGCTTGGGAGTTTGCGGACTCCAGCCCAGAATTTCCCAGCTTCTCATCAGTATCTGTAAGTCTGGCTGGGCCGAGAGGTTCGTGGAGAGAAACTGGCGAAGGTTGAGAAAAGGGTAGAGGAACTTCTTGGATACCACTGTGGGGTTGAAGTTGTTGTGGATGCCCAGTCCCACGACCAGCAGTGACGTGTTGGCCTGGCGCAGGGAAACCAGCAGCCGATATATGACTGGCAGGTCGGTCACCGAGAGCAGCTCCACGTAGCGTACCTGGGTGGATACAGGTCAACGTTGGTTTCATCATCATCATCTTCATACATGGGTGTCTTCGTGTGATCTGTACCTCTGTGTGTGTGTGGGGGGGGGGTGGAGATGGATGTGCAGGTGTATGTGTTTGTGTGTATGTGTGAGAGATTGAATGAGAGCGAGTGAGAAAATGAGTGAGTGTGAGAGAGTGAGTGTGGGTCAGTCTGCCTGTCTGTGTGTGAGTGAGAGAGGGTGATAAAATGAGTGAGTATGAGTTGGACAGTCAGCGAGTGAGTGAGTGAGTGAGAGAGAGAATTAGTACGTGTGTGTATGTGTGAGTGAGTGAGTGAGAGTGTGTGTGGAAGAGAGAGAGTAGCTGAGTGAGAGGGTGAGCTGGAGAGTGAGTGGGAGAGAGAGTGAGCGAGAGAGAGTATAAATGAGAGAGTGAGTGAGTGTGTGTGCCTGTCTGCTTGTCTGGGTATATGAGTGAGAGTGAGTATGAGTTGGACAGTCAGCGAGTGAGTGAGTGAGAGAGAGAATTAGTACGTGTATGTATGTGTGAGTGAGTTAGTGAGTGAGAGAGTGTGTGGAAGAGAGAGAGAGAGTGGCTGAGTGAGAGGGTGAGCTGGTGAGTGAGTGGGAGAGAGAGAGTGAGCGAGAGAGAGTATAAATGAGAGAGTGAGTGTGTGTGCCTGTCTGCTTGTCTGGGTATGTGAGTGAGAGAGTAAGTGCGATTTAGAGAGTGAATATGTGAGTGAGAGAGAGTGTGAGTTTAAGTGAGAGAGAGAGTGAGAGATTGAGTGAGAGAATGAATGTACGTGACTGTGTGTGTGTGTGTGTGTGTGTGTGAGAGTGAGAGAATGTGTGTGTGTGTGTGTGATAGAGTAAGAGAGAGTGAGTGTGGGAAGAGAGAGAGAGAGAGAGAGAGAGAGAGAGAGAGAGAGAGAGAGAGAGAGAGAAACATGAGAGTTAGTGTGTATGAATGAAAAAAAAAATAAAGAGAGATAGAGAGAGTTGAGCACATGTATGTCATGTGACGCGCTATTCCATATTGTTTTCTTTATCCTCATCTTTCATATTATCATCTTTACTGCCACTTGATTTTCTAACATGTACTTATGAAAACTTGTGCACTGCTTATTCCATCATGTTTATGCCAATTTTAGGAATTAACTTACTGAATCACATCACTATTTTTTACGTTACGCAATGTGTATGTATAATTTCTTCTCCGTTTGTTTTTTACATTTTTGTGAGAATGCTCTCGATAATCGTCAATGTATATGTGTGTGTAAAGTGTGGGAGTTTGTTCATATTAGTTTCAGTGGTTATGTGTGGCATCATATATGTGTCTAGATGTGAGGATGTGTGTGTGGGTGTGTGTGTGTGTGTGGGATGTGTGTGTAAGATGTGTGTGGGGGATGGTGTGTAGGTGGGGGGGTTGTGTATGGGTGGGGATGTGTGTGTGGTTGAGGGTGTGTGTGTGGGTGGAGGATGTGTGGGTGGTGGTAGATGTGTGGGTGGGTGTGGATGGCTTGGGGAGTGTGTGGGTGAGGGATGTGTATGTGGGTGAGGGATGTGTATGTAAGTGGGGTGTGTGGTTGGGTGGGGGAATGTGTGGCTGGATGGGGGAATGTGTGGGTGGGTGAAGGGATGTGTGTGTGGCTGGGTGGGAGATGTGAGCGAGGGATATATGTGGGGGTGTGGGTGGGTGTGTGTGTGTTTGGGGATGTGTGGGTGTTGGTGTGTGGGGGTGTTGGGTGGGGGGTGGTGTGGATGGGGATGTATGGGAGGGTGGGTGTGTGGGGATATGTGTAGAGGGTGAGGGAATGTATGTGTGTGGGTTGGTGGTGGGATGTGTATGGGAAGATGTGTGGGTGGGTGGGGAGATGTGTGTGTGGGTATATGGGGGATGTGTGTGGGTGGGGAGATTGTGTGGGTGGGGATGGGTAGGTGGTGGGTGAGGATTGGATGAGTTGGTTGAGGTGTGGGTGGGGGAATGTGTGTTTGGCTGAGTGGTTTAGTTATTTTTGGTTGTGGGTGGGGGATGTGTGTGATGGAGTATATGGGGATGTGGGTGGGGAGATATGTGTGTGGGTGGGGATGGGTAGGTGGGTGTGTGAGGATTGGATTGGTAGTTGAGGAGGTGTGGGTGGGTGGGGAATGTGTGTTTGGCTGAGTGGTTGGGTTATTTGTGGTTGTGGGTGGGTGGGTGGGTGTGGTGTGTTTGGGTGGGTGTGTGTGTGTGGGTGGTTATGGGTATGTGGGAGGGGATGTGTGTGGAGGATATGTGTATGTGGGTGGGGGATGTGTGGGCGGGGTGTGTTGTGGGGGTGTGGGAGTGTTGGTGGGTGGAGGATGGGTGGTTGGTGGGGCATTATGTGTGGATAGGGGTATGTGTGTGTGGGTGGGGTATTTGTTGGTGGGTGTGGGATGGTTAGTAGTTGGGACATGTGTGGGTGGGGTATGTGTGGGTGGGGTGGTGGTGGATGGAGCATGTATGTGTGGATGGGGATGTGTAGGTGGGTGGTGATGTGTGAGTGGGTGGGGATGTGGTGGGGGATGTGTCGGTGGGTGGGTGGGTGTGTGGGGAGGGATATGTATGTGTGGGTGGGTGTGTATAGAGGTATGGGTGTTTTGGGGGATGTGTGAGGAGATGTGTGTTTATGTGTGTGTGTGTGTGTGTGTGTAAACTTTTGTCAGTGAGTTTGTGATTGTGATTGAGTATATGTGTTTTATTGAGCAATTGTGTTTTATTGAGCGAGTGCATAACTGTGAGCTTGTGCAAATGATGTAAGTATGTACACAGGTATGTGTGTATTTTTACGAATGTGCGTGTGCACGTGTGTCTATCTGACTCATAACTTGGTAATATGCATTGTTTGTTTACAAAATTCACTTGACAGTGTTTTTTCCCTATGTGAATGTATCATGCACTATTGATGAACGAAAGATGAGTGATTGAATGTAAGACGGGCCTGCGTGCCCAATTTGTGACCCTTTGACAATAAAGTTCGTTCGTTTGTTCGTACAAATGTCTGTCAATGCATTTGTCTGTCAGTGTCTACATATGTCTGTCAGTGTCTACATGTGTCTGTCAGTGTCTACATGTGTCTGTCAGTGTCTACATATGTCTGTCAGTGTCTACATTTGTCTGTCAGTGTCTACATATGTCTGTCAGTGTCTACATATGTCTGTCAGTGTCTACATTTGTCTGTCAGTGTCTACATATGTCTGTCAGTGTCTACATTTGTCTGTCAGTGTCTACATATGTCTGTCAGTGTCTACATTTGTCTGTCAGTGTCTACATATGTCTGTCAGTGTCTACATATGTCTGTCAGTGTCTACATATGTCTGTCAGTGTCTACATTTGTCTGTCAGTGTCTACATATGTCTGTCAGTGTCTACATATGTCTGTCAGTGTCTACATTTGTCTGTCAGTGTCTACATATGTCTGTCAGTGTCTACATTTGTCTGTCAGTGTCTACATATGTCTGTCAGTGTCTACATATGTCTGTCAGTGTCTACATATGTCTGTCAGTGTCTACATATGTCTGTCAGTGTCTACATATGTCTGTCAGTGTCTACATATGTCTGTCAGTGTCTACATGTGTCTGTCAGTGTCTACATATGTCTGTCAGTGTCTACATATGTCTGTCAGTGTCTACATATGTCTGTCAGTGTCTACATATGTCTGTCAGTGTCTACATGTGTCTGTCAGTGTCTACATGTGTCTGTCAGTGTCTACATATGTCTGTCAGTGTCTACATGTGTCTGTCAGTGTCTACATGTGTCTGTCAGTGTCTACATGTGTCTGTCAGTGTCTACATATGTCTGTCAGTGTCTACATATGTCTGTCAGTGTCTACATATGTCTGTCAGTGTCTACATATGTCTGTCAGTGTCTACATATGTCTGTCAGTGTCTACATATGTCTGTCAGTGTCTACATATGTCTGTCAGTGTCTACATGTGTCTGTCAGTGTCTACATATGTCTGTCAGTGTCTACATGTGTCTGTCAGTGTCTACATATGTCTGTCAGTGTCTACATATGTCTGTCAGTGTCTACATATGTCTGTCAGTGTCTACATGTGTCTGTCAGTGTCTACATGTGTCTGTCAGTGTCTACATATGTCTGTCAGTGTCTACATGTGTCTGTCAGTGTCTACATATGTCTGTCAGTGTCTACATGTGTCTGTCAGTGTCTACATTTGTCTGTCAGTCCCTGCCTATCCCATGTTTATGTCTCTTTTATACAGATCAGTACGCAGAGATATATCAGCTTCTACAGATCAGTACGCAGAGATATATCAGCTTCTACAGATCAGTACGCAGAGATATATCAGCTTCTACAGATCAGTACGCAGAGATATATCAGCTTCTACAGATCAGTACGCAGAGATATATCAGCTTCTACAGATCAGTACGCAGAGATATATCAGCTTCTACAGATCAGTACGCAGAGATATATCAGCTTCTACAGATCAGTACGCAGAGATATATCAGCTTCTACAGATCAGTACGCAGAGATATATCAGCTTCTACAGATCAGTACGCAGAGATATATCAGCTTCTACAGATCAGTACGCAGAGATATATCAGCTTCTACAGATCAGTACGCAGAGATATATCAGCTTCTACAGATCAGTACGCAGAGATATATCAGCTTCTACAGATCAGTACGCAGAGATATATCAGCTTCTACAGATCAGTACGCAGAGATATATCAGCTTCTACAGATCAGTACGCAGAGATATATCAGCTTCTACAGATCAGTACGCAGAGATATATCAGCTTCTACAGATCAGTACGCAGAGATATATCAGCTTCTACAGATCAGTACGCAGAGATATATCAGCTTCTACAGATCAGTACGCAGAGATATATCAGCTTCTACAGATCAGTACGCAGAGATATATCAGCTTCTACAGATCAGTACGCAGAGATATATCAGCTTCTACAGATCAGTACGCAGAGATATATCAGCTTCTACAGATCAGTACGCAGAGATATATCAGCTTCTACAGATCAGTACGCAGAGATATATCAGCTTCTACAGATCAGTACGCAGAGATATATCAGCTTCTACAGATCAGTACGCAGAGATATATCAGCTTCTACAGATCAGTATGCAGAGATATATCAGCTTCTACAGATCAGTACGCAGAGATATATCAGCTTCTACAGATCAGTACGCAGAGATATATCAGCTTCTACAGTCTTTTTAAGCTGTGATTATGATGGAGAGGTCGGGGAGAAGGGGGAGGGATGAAGAGAAAGTGAGATAAATACAGAGAATGAGAAGGATACTTACTGGGTGAGAGGCGAACACTTAGAATGAGAGATCCACACATCTGCCACAGAAAGACCGGCACTCAGACAGACCTTAGTTCTGGTGCTTACCTTGACCTTGCCTTGACACAGCCACGGGTCGGGGTCAAGGTATACCCGACAGGCCTCCCCGGTGATCTGGTGAGCACCCAGACATCGACCTTTGACCTCTATGGCATTATAAAACAATATACATTACTACCTGAGAGATGACATTTTACCTGAGAGATAACATATTACATGAGAGATGGCAGATTACCTGAAAGATGACAGATTACCTGAGAGATTACATATTAACTGAGAGATGTATAACAGATTACATGAATGCACAACTAATTCACATTGAGAGAAACAGATGTGTGAATGTACAAGTTGAAAGAAACAGATGGGTGAATGTACAAGTTGAGAGAAACAGATGGGTGAATGTACAAGTTGAGAGAAACAGATGGGTGAATGTACAAGTTGAGAGAAACAGATGGGTGAATGTACAAGTTGACAGAAACAGATGGGTGAATGTACAAGTTGAGAGAAACAGATGGGTGAATGTACAAATTTAGAGCAACAAATGGGTGAATGTACAAGTTGAGAGAAACAGATGGGTGGATGTACAAGTTGATAGAAACAGATGGGTGAATGTACAAGTTGAGAGAAACGGATGGGTGAATGTACAAGTTGACAGAAACAGATGGGTGAATGTACAAGTTGAGAGAAACAGATGGATGAATGTACAAATTGAGAGAAACAGATGGGTGAATGTACAAGTTGAGAGAAACAGATGGGTGAATGTACAAGTTGATAGAAACAGAAGAATGGATGTACAAAATGATAGAAACAGATGAGTGAATGTACAAGTTGAGAGAAACAGAGGAGTGAATGTACAAGTTGAGAGAAACAGATGGGTGAATGTACAAGTTGATAGAAACAGAAGAGTGGATGTACAAGTTGATAGAAACAGAGGAGTGAACGTACAAGTTGAGATAAACAGATGGGTGAATGTACAAGTTGAGAGAAACAGATGGTGAATGTACAAGTTGATAGAAACAGAAGAGAGGATGTACAAGTTGATAGAAACAGAAGAGTGAACGTACAAGTTGAGAGAAACAAATGGGTGAATGTACAAGTTGAGAGAAACAGATGGGTGAATGTACAAGTTGATAGAAACAGATGGGTGAATGTACAAGTTGAGAGACACAGAAAAGTGGATGTACAAGTTGAGAGAAACAGATGGGTGAAAGTTGAGAGAAACAGATGGGTGAATGTACAAGTTGATAGAAACAGATGGGTGAATGTAAAAGTTGAGAGAAACAGATGGGTGAATGTACAAGTTGATAGAAACATAAAAGTGGATGTACAAGTTGATAGAAACAGATGGGTGAATGTACAAGTTGATAGAAACAGAAAAGTGGATGTATAAGTTGATAGAAACAGATGGGTGAATGTACAAGTTAATAGAAACAGAAGAGTGGATGTACAGGTTGATAGAAACAGAAGAGTGGATGTACAAGTTGATAGAAACAGAGGAGTGAACGTACAAGTTGAGAGAAACAGATGGGTGAATGTACAAGTTGATAGAAACAGATGGGTGAATGTACAAGCTGAGAGAAACAGATGGGTTAAAGTACAAGTTGAGAGACACAGAAAAGTGGGTGTACAAATTGGGAAAAACAGATGTGTGAATGTACCTGGAGGTGTGCTTTCCTTCAGCGCCCCGAAATCCTTGTTGCTGAGAGTGAGTACCAGGGTAGCGAACATGTGCCTGATAAAGGAATCACCGACGAAGGCTAGGCTCATGCCGTCCAGGACTCGGCAGGCCCGCTGGGGCTTAAACTCCAACACCTTGCAGCGGTGGTCAGCGGTCTGCCAGTCAGCATACTCGGCGTGGACGGCCTGCCTCTCGTCGTAGCACGTGGCACATCGGCAGTCAGCCGGCGCCAGGGCCAGGCAGCTGGGGTGAGTGGGTTCCAGGCATGGTTAGATGTGAGGTACTCGAGACAGTTGTCCGTGGAGTGAGCAAACATGAAATTGTTCATCTCACTTTACGGACATTCAACACTTTGACACATACACACATGCACGTACGCATGAGTACACCCACATGTACGTACGCATGAGTACGCACATACACACAGGCATGTACGCATGAGCACTCACACACACACACACACACACACACACATATACACACACATATACCTACACACACACTGTGATAGTCACCATGTGGATATTACATTTCGAGTCAGTTATAATCATAAACAGGATCTGCAGCATTTCGAGTCAGTTAAAATCACACACAGGATATCTGCAGCATTTCGAGTCAGTTATAATTATATACAGGATCTGCAGAATTTCGAGTCAGTTATAATCATAAATAGGATCTGCAACATTTCGAGTTAGTTATAACCATAAACAGGATCTGCAGTATTTCGAGTCAGTTATAACCATAAACAGGATCTGCAGCATTTCGAGTCAGTTATAATCCTAAACAGGATCTGCAGCATTTGGTGGGCACAGTTACTGTACACAACCTGACTAAGGATTCAGTTGTAAGAAAACAGAGATTCTGGTCGTCTCCGAGAAGACATAAATACCACAATATAATATACAGGTAAATGGGTATTTTCTTAAGCTAGTGAATCGGTACAACTATCTCAGAACAGTCATAACATCAGTCCGTGTCGCCCAGAGACATTGACAACATGGCGTGGCGCCCAGAGATATTGACATGGCATGGCGCCCAGAGATATTGACAACATGGCGTGGCGCCCAGAGATATTGACAACATGGCGTGGCGCCCAGAGATATTGGCATGGCGCCCAGAGATATTGACAACATGGCGTGGCGCCCAGAGATATTGACAACAGGGCGTGGCGCCCAGAGATATTGACATGGCGTGGCGCCCAGAGATATTGACAACATGGCGTGGCGCCCAGAGATATTGTTAACATGGCGTGGCGACCCTATGCACAGATAACACCACATTGCACACCTAGATACAGATGACACCACGTGGCGCCCTTATGCACAGATAACACCACATAGCGCCCAGAGATATTGACAACATGGCGTGGCGACCCTATGCACAGATAACACCACATTGCACACCTAGATACAGATAACACCACATGGCGCCCCTAGGCACAGATAACACCACATGGCGCCCCTAGGCACAGATAACACCACATGGCGCCTCTGGGTACAGACAACACCACATGACGATCCAAGGTACAGACAACACCACATGGTGCCCTTAAGTACAGATAACAGCAGATGACGCCCCTAGGTACAGATAACAGTTCGTGGCGCCCCTAAGTACAGACAACACCACATGGCGCCCCAAGGTACAGACAACACCACAAGGCGCCCCTTGGTACAGAAACACCACATGGCGCCCCTATGTACAGAAACACCACATGGCGCCCCTATGTACAGAAACACCTCATGGCGCCCCAAGGTACAGACAACACTACATGGTGCCCCTAGGTACAGACACCACCACATGGCACCCTTAGGTACAGATAACAGCAGATGACGCCCCTAGGTACAGATAACAGTTCGTGGCGCCCCTAGGTACAGACAACAGACACAGAATGTTTCACTGAGACTTACCTGTTTGTATGACAACATGGCGTGGCTCCCCTGGGGTCGCAGATCGCCCTGAACCACATATGTTTGTGCAAGGTGACATTGTTGTAGGTAACATCCCCACATCGACCATCTTCTCTTTGAAACGTTGGCGGGATATTGTATGCTGCTCTCGCTTCCTTCAAGTAGGTGTCAATTATGATCTTTTCTGTTTCATTTAGAGCACGTGTCACCCACCTGCCTTCACTCATCCTTGATACAGAAGGACATTTCTGGCCGCTAATGTCCTCTCGCTCCTCCCAGATTGTAGGTCCGGCTGTTGGGGCTGCACGCAAAGACATGTCCAGCGAGCTGTCCCTCGTGTGGCCAGGCCGCAAGTTAAAATATGTCCACCGGCACATGAGGAACCAACAAAGGACCACCAGCATGAGGCCAGCGAGCACAGCCTTGCCCTTCCTCCGCATCTTCGTTGATATTTAACTGTCGGTGCTGGACAAGGCACCGGGCACCATGATTCCGTGTGGTAGACGGTCGTCTTCAGATAGTTCCCTCTGTGTTGATAGGAAATGTTATTCTACCACACTTTTTCCTGTTACACCGGGGAAGATGCCATGAGACATTAAGCTATATACGTGTGTCGGATAATGAAACATTCTCCTGTTGCGTGGTATGTCTGGCCACATTTTTCTGTTGCATGGTATGTCTGGCCACATTTTTCTGTTACATCGTATGTCTAGGCACATTCTTCTGTTACACTGTATGTTGTGACAAGAAACAGCCTTCTATTACACCGTGTGTTGTGACAAGAAACATTTTCCTATCCCACCGTATGTCTGGGCAAGAAACATTTTTTTTGTTGCATCGTATGTCTGGGTTCTTCTGTTACACCGTACGTTGTGACAAGGAACATCCTTCTCTTACATCGTATGTTGTGACAAGGAACATTCTTCTCTTACATCGTATGTTGTGACAAGGAACATTCTTCTGTTACACCGCGTAGAGTTAACAGACACGCCCTGGAGTAAGAAATTAAAGACACGTCTGGCATTTGGGGCAGCAGTATAACAAACTACTGTAACCATCATAACATTAGAACAAACCCTCGACGGAAATTCAATAACGACGAGCAGAGAATACCACGAACAACATCTATAACACAAGCAGAGAATACCCTGGACAACATCTATAACACCAGCAGAGAATACCCTGGACAACATCTATAGTGACCAGCAGAGTAAACTCTGGACAACATCTATAGTGACCAGCAGAGTAAACTCTGGACAACATCTATAGTGACCAGCAGAGTAAACTCTGGACAACATCTATAACACCAGCAGAGAAAACTCTGGACAACATCTATAACACCAGCAGAGAATACCCTGGACAACATCTATAGTTACCAGCAGAGAATACCCTGGACAACATCTATAACACGAGCAGAGAATACCCTGGACAACATCTATAACACGAGCAGAGAATACCCTGGACAACATCTATAACACCAGCAGAGAATACCCTGGACAACATCTATAGTTACCAGCAGAGAATACCCTGGACAACATCTATAGTGACCAGCAGAGAATACCCTGGACAACATCTATAGTGACCAGCAGAGAATACCCTGGGCAACATCTATAGTGACCAGCAGAGAAAACTCTGGACAACTTCTATAGTGACCAGAAGAGTAAACCCTGGACAACATCTATAACACGAGATGAGAATACCCTGGACAACATCTATAACACGAGCAGAGAATACCCTGGACAACATCTATAACACCAGCAGAGAATACCCTGGACAACATTGAATAAATAAACATGGAAATCACCATGAAGGTCGAGGATTGGATCTCCGGAAGTTAGACAGCAGGCCAGCAAGGCTGAAGAGTGCACCACCCCCACCTCTGACAGGATCCCGCGAATAAATCATAATCGTGACGTACTAACCAGTAATCATGTGTACACAACCTTAAACATAGGTCAGAATGAGCCCTGTCAGTACACACATCACTAGATACTTGTACACACATCACTAGATACTTGTACACACATGAATAAATATGCGTACAAACGTTATTAGATATTCGTACACACATCACTATAATTTGTTCAGGCATCACTACACATTACTAGGCATGTTCTACACACTACTTGGCATGTGCGCACGCATCAAAGTCAAACGACACGCATATGTGTGTTCGCGCGCGCTGAATAGTAAACATATTGTGGTCGTCGTCATGACAACACATGGGATGTTTGGAACCCCAGACAGGAGATAGCTGGCACACTTTGGTAGAAGATGTCACAGAATGACAACACATAGGCACTCTCGTACACGCTTCACTGGCCCGTGTAACACAGACAGGAGATAGCTGGCACACTTTGGTAGAAGATGTCACAGAATGACAACACATAGGCACTCTCGTACACGCTTCACTGGCCCGTTTAACACAGACAGGAGATAGCTGGCACACTTTGGTAGAAGATGTCACAGAATGACAACACATAGGCACTCTCGTACACGCTTCACTGGCCCGTGTAACACAGACAGGAGATAGCTGGCACACTTTGGTAGAAGATGTCACAGAATGACAACACATGGGCACTCTCGTACACGCTTCACTGGCCCGTGTAACACAGACAGGAAGATCTACATTCGTCATTAAAACTAACACACGTTAAATATGGGTTGATACATGTCGATTTAACACACGTGAAGTTTGAAATGACACACATCAATGTAACTAACACACGTGAAGTTTGAAATGACACACATCAATGTAACTAACACACGTGAAGTTTGAAATGACACACATCAATGTAACTAACACACGTGAAGTTTGAAATGACACAGGTCGATGTAACTAACACACGTGAAGTTTGAAATGACACAGGTCGATGTAACTAACACACGTGAAGTTTGAAATGACACAGGTCGATGTAACTAACACACGACAGGTATGTGCTGACGCTGGTCGATGTATCACACGCGTCAGGTAGACACAGGTAGAACACGTGACATGGCTGTCACCTACAGACGACAACACATATCGAGAGGCTGGCACGGTTCACAACACACCATGGGTTCCAGTTGTGAAGGTAAATACGCGGTCCCATTGGTAAACTGTTCATTGTGTGTACGAAAGAGCTAGCAGATTTTATTTTTAACCAACGGGAATTTACGTTAGAAACGTAGCAAATGTCCCACATCTCTCCCTGTTCTCCGTCAACTCCTATTATTCATTCATTTAAGGTGGACATACAACATAATGTTTCAGCTTTCTCACATGCCTGTGCCAACTCTGGGCTCAATATCAATGTGGAGAAGACTGTAGTTATGTACCAGCCAGCTCCAGGGAATAATCACACTGTGCCGAATATCAAAGTGAATGGTCATAGACTAAGTGTTGTGGACAAATTCACCTATCTTGGCAGCACTGTGTCACAAGCTGCCACAAGTGATGATGTAGTGAATGCAAGAATCTCCAAGGCCAGTGCGGCCTTTGGCAGACTGTACAAGAATGTATGGGACAGAACTGGAATAAGCCTGCAAACAAAGCTAAAAGTCTACAAAGCAGTTGTATTATCCACACATATGCTTGTGAAACCTGGACTGTTTATCAGCGACACGCTAGGAAATTAAACCACTTCCACACAGTCCGCCTTAGGAAGCTGCTGAAGATTAAATGGCAAGACAAGATCCCAGACACTGAAGTCCTAGAAAGAGCATCCATGCCCAGTATCCACACTCTACTGATGAAGAATCAGATTCACTGGGCTGGTCACTTGACTCGCATGCCAGATCACAGGCTCCCTAAACGAATTTTTTTACGGCGAGTTGCGTTGTGGTAAACGCTCCCAAGGCGGCCAGAGGAAACGCTTTAAAGACACTGAAAATTTCACTGAATGCTTTTGGAATTCATCATGACACCTGAAAGACTGCAGTCAGAGACCGAAATTCGTGGCGTGCATCATTACGCAAGGGTGCAGTCACGTGTGAGGCAACCAGGACTACAAGAGCTGTGAAGAAAAGGCAGGACAGAAAAACCACTGCAGGAAATCCTCTTCCGGAAACTTCAAGCATTCTTTGTCCACATTGTCAAAGAACATTTTGAGCCAAAATAGGCCTTATCAGCCATCTTAGAACTCACAGCTCCATACTTTCAACCCCACTGGATGAAATGAATGGTCATCATCATTCTTGATGGACAAACAACAACAAAATTCATTCATTCACTCGGTCATTCATTCATTCATTCACTCATTGGGGGGTTGGGGGGGGGGGGGGTACGGGGTGTCAGGCATTGGTAGCACCTTTGGTAAGGATGGCTCTCATGTCCTTTCAGGACCCATCCCCCACTGGTCCAAGTCTGACACCCAGCTCGTGCCTGTGGCTCCTAGTAGCTGTCAGCATGCGACAGCGGCCTCCCCCCGGGCAACTGCTGTGACAGGCTGGCTAAACCAGGCGTGGGTAGCCGATTTGGTGCCAAACCAATCGGTGAACTAGGGTATGCCTACCCAGCATGTGAAGACAGGATTCGGCAGACTGCGCGGAAGAAATCATTCCTGATTCAACGGGCAAGACGGCGTTTACCTGTAAAGCGTTGTGGAACGTAATGAGCACGGCAAGGCACGTAGAGCGCCCTGGTCATCCACTGCACCTGCATTCGTCCCCAGTCGTCTGGACTTGTCTTGCTACTGGACTCAGGTGAGAGAGTGAGGTCGTTGAATTGCGCAACTCTTCCTCACTTTAATCCAAGTCATCGCGCAAGTCATTCTTCATCCAACGTCATATATCAAAGAGAAGCTGGTCACTTGACTCGCATGCCAGATCACAGGCTCCCTAAACGAATTTTTTACAGCGAACTGCGTTGTGTAAACGCTCCCAAGGTGGCCAGAGGAAACGCTTTAAAGACACTCTGAAAATTTCACTGAATGCTTTTGGAATTCATCTTGACACCTGGGAGGCTGCAGCCAGAGACCGAAATTCGTGGCGTGCATCATTACGCAAAGGTGCAGTCATGTGTGAGGCAACCAGGACTGCAAAAGCTATGAAGAAAAGGCAGGACAGAAAAACCACTGCAGGAAATCCTCCTCCAGAGACAAGCATTCTTTGCCCACACTGTCAAAGAACATTTCGAGCCAAAATAGGCCTTATCAGTCATCTTAGAACCGACAGCTCCATACCTTCAACCCCACTGGATTAAATGAATGGTCATCATCATTCTTGATGGACAAACAACAACATTCATTCATTCATTCATTCATTCATTCATTCATTCATTCACTCAGTCATTCATTCAGTTGCATGTCCTTTGCAGAACCTCGCTCCCATAACAACCTTCCGGAAAACCTCTCGATCATAAGCAAGATGTCCCGCGTTCGATACACCCATCTGGAGATCATCCGCCACATCCTGCACCCATCTTTTCTTTGGCCTTTCTCTTCCGCTCCTCCCAGGCATATACCCTTCCATTATTGTTCATTCCAAACTTTCGTGACGTTTCAAGTGACCAAAATATTTCAATTTTCTTTGTATTATCGTCTTTAATAGCCCAAACTTTTCCCAAAATCAGCGCTTGAAGTATGGATTCATTTGTTCTTTTCTTGATCCAAGATATTTTTAGATCTCTGCTACAACATTTTTATTGAAAGGCATTTATGTTCAGCTTGTTTAGTAAGTATCCAGGTCTCACAGGCGTATGTTGCAATGGGAAAGATGCATACTCTGAACAACCTAATTTTGGTAGTTGTATTTATCACACTTGTGACAAAACAGAATTGAACCTCAGGATGGGGCAACCGAATCCACACTCTGCAGTACCCCATTTTCATGGGTGTACGGTATGATAGTGTGTGTGGGTCTATTATTTGGTATCCAGGACCAGTTTCGACCATCTTTGGGTTCACGCAACGCTTGTAGTCCAGCTTTGATGAAATTCACTGTCCTGAGAAAGATATCGGGAGATACTCTCTAACCCTTGTTGCGTAGTATCCATTCTAGTCTATCTAGAATATCGCGTCATTCGATTTGACGACACTTCCGGAGAACGCTGGCAACGGCATTCACCGTGGATATCTAATGGACTAACGGTCATGTCTTGTGTTGGGGGATTATTATCCTCATACTGAAGACCCAAGGCCAGTCTATTGAAGGGCAGGGAGCTACCCTGAGGATCCCGTGAATCATATTCTAGTGTCAAAATGAAGTTGTGTCTACTGTCAAGTGTTTCAACGTCTGGGGATCCAGATAAAGAGGGACACGGTGGCTCTCTAGATGCTAGGATAGCACATTCTGTGGCTGATTTATTCCTACAGAAAGGTAATTGTTCTCCCCCGCTGTATGATCTATTTGAGTTCTTGTGAGGTCTGTCAACTAGTGCCAAGCCAGTTTAAGTGATGAGCCTGCGGTGTCTCCTTTTGCAAAAAAGTTTTAATTTAACTACCCTAAAAGGAAAAGGGGGGGGGGGGAGGGTCCTAGCGACACAATTATTATCATATCAGGTGGCGCACCAGAGCCATGACGCGTATTTCACGCTGAGGAGGATAGAGGAATTGAAGCTATGAAGGGATATCAACCTTGGTCGAGCTGTATCTAACTTGAGTTGTGGAAGAGGGGTACCCATATCTTCATACCTATTAGAGTAAACTCGCCCTGACACATGTACATACACACGAGGCACACACATACAATGTTTGCTTTCTAATTTAGTTTGATTAATATATACTCTTTGCTCAGAAAATAATATTATTATGCGTGTCTAAAAATTTCTACCTGTTTTATAATGGGAACAGGATGTTCTGCACATGATTTTACACTTGGGTTTGGGGTGTCAAGAGAAGCCAAACCAATGGGGGTTTAGTGCCTATAAATTCAAAATTTCCATATACCCGAGGAGAGGAGGAGAAAAAGCGACAGACCAAGAAGACACTTTCTTTCTTTGTCTGTCTGTAACCAAATTTTAGGAAAGGTTTACCAGCGCAGCGGAACGTAGACCAACACCTTGGCCCGTATAGGGAAAATGTTTCTACCCGAAGTCTTGAACCCTTTAAACCTCTCTATCTCGAATGGTATTGGATGTGTTTCCCGAGAGGCTATCCTTGCAGGAGTGAGGTTAATCAGGCATTGAAGTCTAGTACATGGTTGCTCTACACAGATCTAGTGGCGAGATGTCTGAAGTCAGACCTATGGGGAAATTTGGGCTGAGGGTGGAAACTGACCACATGGCTAGTATCAGTCTGAATCTGGTTGTGATGTATTAATAACTGGTGAAATGGATATTAAACCCCACCGGGGAATTCCCTTTTTGCGGGCATAAACATTAACCACACGAATGGTATACTGGAATGAACTCTCAACGCCTGTATTTGTATATCGTCACTGTCCCAACTGGACATATCTAGCTCTGACGCCACCATGCTGTCGCGAACGAGAATCGCCGTTCCCAGATGTCGTCTGTTGTAGAAACATTTGAAGCCGGCAATTCGGAGTAGCTGATCGCCCAGTCTCGTCTCCTGGAGTGCTACAATGTCGTTCCTGTAAACTAGGGTTTCTAAAATAGAGCCCCGTTGTTTTACACTGGCACAGTTCCAATATAGAATACGGATGTTCCTGAGTCCTATACGGTGACACTTGAGTCTAAACCGCCTCAAACCACCGCGCTTACCTTGCTTCTTTGTCCCTGCGCGGCTACCACGCCGCTTCGTTATGTTGACTGCTGACCGCTCGGAAAAAACACGTTCTTCCGCCATGTTGAAAAAACGTAAACACAGACTGCTGTTGAACCACACACGCTGCTGAAAATTCACTCAAGGATGGCTTCGCTCGATGCACGAACTCCGTAGCACCCGCGCAGATCTTGAGTAGAAACTCCTGGTTTTACACCCTGGCACACCAATTACACGCAAGAGATGAATAAATCCATCCCCTACGCGAAAAAGTTAACGAACCTAGTCTTGCCTTGCCATTTAATCTTCAGTAACTTCCTAAGGCAGACTGTGTGGAAGTGGTTTAATTTCCCAGCGTGGAGAAGACTGTAGTTATGTACCAGCCAGCTCCAGGGAATAATCACACTGTGCCGAATATCAAAGTGAATGGTCATAGACTAAGTGTTGTGGACAAATTCACCTATCTTGGCAGCACTGTGTCACAAGCTGCCACAATTGATGACGAAATGAATCCAAGAATCTCCAAGGCCAGTGCGGCCTTTGGCAGACTGTACAAGAATGTATGGGACAGAAATGGAATAAGCCTGCAAACAAAGCTAAAAGTCTACAAAGCAGTTGTATTATCCACACTGCTATATGCTTGTGAAACCTGGACTGTTTATCAGCGACACGCTAGGAAATTAAACCACTTCCACACAGTCTGCCTTAGGAAGTTACTGAAGATTAAATGGCAAGACAAGATCCCAGACACTGAAGTCCTAGAAAGAGCGTCCATGCCCAGTATCCACACTCTACTAATGAAGAATCAGATTCGCTGGGCTGGTCACTTGACTCGCATGCCAGATCACAGGCTCCCTAAACGAATTTTTTTACGGCGAGTTGCGTTGTGGTAAACGCTCCCAAGGCGGCCAGAGGAAACGCTTTAAAGACACTGAAAATCTCACTGAATGCTTTTGGAATTCATCATGACACCTGGGAGACTGCAGTCAGAGACCGAAATTCGTGGCGTGCATCATTACGCAAGGGTGCAGTCACGTGTGAGGCAACCAGGACTGCAAGAGCTGTGAAGAAAAGACAGAACAGAAAAACCACTGCAGGAAATCCTCCTCCAGAAACGTCAAGCATTCTTTGTCCACATTGTCAAAGAACATTTTGAGCCAAAATAGGCCTTATCAGCCATCTTAGAACTCACGGCTCCATACTTTCAACCCCACTGGATGAAATGAATGGTCATCATCATTCTTGATGGACAAACAACAACAAAATTCATTCATTCATTCATTCACTCGGTCATTCATTCATTCACTCATTCATTCATTCAGTCATTCATTCACTCATTGGGGGGTTGGGGGGTTTGGGGGTACGGAGTGTCAGGCATTGGTAGCACCTTTGGTAAGGATGGCTCTCATGTCCTTTTCAGGACCCATCTCCCACTGGTCCAAGTCTGACACCCAGCTCGTGCCTGTGGCTCCTAGTAGCTGTCAGCATGCGACAGCGGCCACCCCCCGGGCAACAGCTGTGAGAAGCTGGCTAAACCAGGCATGGGTAGCCGATTTGGTGTCAAACCAAGAGGTAAATTAGGGTATGCCTACCCAGCATGTGAAGATAGGATTCGGCAGACTGCGCGGAAGAAATCATTCCTGATTCAACGGGCAAGACGGCGTTTACTTGCAAAGCGTTGTGGAACGTAATGAGCACGGCAAGGCACGTAGAGCGCCCTGGTCATCCACTGCACCTGTATTCGTCCCCAGTCGTCTCGACTTGTCTTGCCACTGGACTCAGGTGAGAGAGTGAGGTCGACGAATTGCGCAACTCTTCCTCACTTTAATCCAAGTCATCGCGCAAGTCATTCTTCATCCAACGTCATATATCAAAGAGAAGCTGGTCACTTGACTCGCATGCCAGATCACAGGCTCCCTAAACGAATTTTTTACAGCGAACTGCGTTGTGGTAAACGCTCCCAAGGTGGCCAGAGGAAACGCTTTAAAGACACTGAAAATCTCACTGAATGCTTTTGGAATTCATCATGACACCTGGGAGGCTGCAGCCAGAGACCGAAATTCGTGGCGTGCATCATTACGCAAGGGTGCAGTCATATGTGAGGCAACCAGGACTGCAAGAGCTGTGAAGAAAAGGCAGGACAGAAAAACCACTGCAGGAAATCCTCCAGAAACGTCAAGCATTCTTTGCCCACATTGTCAAAGAACATTTCGAGCCAAAATAGGCCTTATCAGCCATCTTAGAACCGACAGCTCCATACCTTCAACCCCACTGGATGAAATGAATGGTCATCATTCTTGATGGACAAACAACAACATTCATTCATTCATTCATTCACTCAGTCATTCATTCAGTTGCATGTCCTTTGCAGAACCTCGCTCCCATAACAACCTTCTGGAAAACCTCTCGATCATAAGCAAGATGTCCCGCGTCCGATACACCCATCTGGAGATCATCCGCCACATCCTGCACCCATCTTTTCTTTGGCCTTTCTCTTCCGCTCCTCCCAGGCATATACCCTTCCATTATTGTTCTTTCCAAACTTTCGTGACGTTTCAAGTGACCAAAATATTTCAATTTTCTTTGTATTATCGTCTTTAATAGCCAAGCGTCTTCAATATTCAGCGCTTGAAGTATGGATTCATTTGTTCTTTTCTTGATCCAAGATATTTTTAGATCTCTGCTATAACATTTATATTAAAAGGCATTTATGTTCAGCTTTTTTAGTAAGTATCCAGGTCTCACAGGCGTATGTTGCAATGGGAAAGATGCATACTCTGAACAATCTAATTTTGGTAGTTGTATTTATCACACTCCACAATTTATTCAGTTGTTTTAGTCTTTGAAGAGCAATGGATATTCGTCTTTTAACATCAACTCTCACCACCAACTATCAGCATAGATGATATTCTTCCATCCTATGCTCCAGTCGCCAAAGTCAATATGTTTTTGTGCCTGATTTCTTGGGAAGATAATATAATGGCTTCACCTTGACTTCCACGTGCACACGGGGGTATTTTCCTTCTGCCTCTGACAGAAATGTCCAACTGTCAGGACAAGTGAGTGTCCCGCTCTGGTCAGCTGCAGAGTTGTCCACTTATCCCTGTAGACACCCGGTCCCCAGAGTTCTCCACTTATCCCTGTAGACACCCGGTCCACAGAGTTGTCCACTTATCCCTGTAGACACCCGGTCCACAGAGTTGTCCACTTATCCCTGTAGACACCCGGTCCACAGAGTTGTCCACTTATCCCTGTAGACACCCGGTCCACAGAGTTGTCCACTTATCCTGTAGACACCCGGTCCACAGAGTTGTCCACTTATCCCTGTAGACACCCGGTCCACAGAGTTGTCCACTTATCCCTGTAGACACCCGGTCCACAGAGTTGTCCACTTATCCCTGTAGACACCCGGTCCACAGAGTTGTCCACTTATCCCTGTAGACACCCGGTCCACAGAGTTGTCCACTTATCCCTGTAGACACCCGGTCCACAGAGTTGTCCACTTATCCCTGTAGACACCCGGTCCACAGAGTTGTCCACTTATCCCGGTAGACACCCGGTCCCCAGAGTTGTCCGCACATCCCGGTAGACACCCGGTCCCAGAGTTGTCCGCTTACCCCGGTAAACACCCGGTCCCCAGTGATGTCCACTTATCCCGGTAGACAACCGGTCCACAGAGTTGTCCGCTTACCCCGGTAGACACCCGGTCCCAGAGTTGTTCGCTTATCCCGGTAAACACCCGGTCTCTAGAGTTGTCCGCTTACCCCGGTCCCCAGTGATGTCCACTTATCCCGGTAGACAACCGGTCCCCAGAATTGTCCGCTTATCCTGATAGACACTCGGCCTCTAGAGTTGTCCGCTTATCGCGGTAGACACTCGGAGTAGTACGTGGGGTCCTAACTAACTCCCAAATGAGGAGGGCCTCCTCCGATAATTCCTTCTATACTGGGTTATTCCGCCCCCTGGTTTCGTCACAAAAGCCCCCCTCAACTGACCCAGATATTTGAATTTGTCGGATTGTTTTTTGGTACTTCTGGTGTCTCTTCCGGTTAACTGTGGTACTTCCGGTTGTCTTCCGGTCCATGGATGACAGATGTGTGTGTCCCCAACCCCGCCCCGACCGCCCCCGGGACCGCTCGAAGACAGCGAGGCAAGCTCCGGGCATGTGGAATACTCATAAGAGCGATATGGATAAGTAAACCAAATATGCAACGGCACGGGGGTCTAAAGATGCATACATATGTGTGTGTGCACACGGGGTAGGCCGACGTGAGGACTGGGGACGTATGGGAATGGGCCCCTGGTCCTTCTATTAGTCTTTTCCCCCAGAAGGGGCCATCAAACCCACACCTACTGTGAGGATATGAAGATTGATGGTCAGCGAGGCCCTTGGCCAGACCAAGTGCTGTACAGGCAATACTACACTGTGATCTTAGCCAAAAGGGTGATAGACAATGTCAATGAGTAAATCGGGCATTTTCAACTTTAGGAAAAAGACTGAGGCGAGATTATGGTTATTAATTCTATATAGGGTAGACACATACAAATATGCTTAATAACATATACAATTGTCTTATTTCTAGTTAGTTAGTTAGTCTTTCCTCTTGAGCCTAATTAGTGAATTGTGTGTAATAAATAATAAAATATAAATTCATTATAATAACGCAAGTTGTTGCACAGAGTAGAGTTAATTGTGTCCCCTGATGTCTCCAGTAAACATCTTTTTGCACATAATTGAGAAGAAGTAATGAAATGTAGCTCGCGATAGGATTAACGTACGATGGTGAAATTTTGAATACAGCGGCTTTAAATGGTGCTGAATCTATTGAGCACATCTCTGAAAGTGTAAACAAATATTCTAAGGCACTTTGCTTGGGTGCCAATGAAGTAATCACACGAAAATTTGGGTAAATGTAAACACATAGCGAAAAATCGTGTCAGAAATGTTACGTCTCGAAAGGCAATACCCGTGGGTATGGGTGGATGTTGAAAAATCTGCTTTAGTTTGCGGTAATCTCACAAAAGCTTTAAAAATTGCATCAGCGAGGTAAGCCCCGGTATGCTGTGTGAGGCAAGCCCCGGGCATGTATTCTGCTCTAAAAATTAGCGTACTTTCGCAAAATACCACTCATACATTAACACGGTATCTTATGTCATTCCCAGAAGCACTACAAACCTGTAATGATAAAGCGAAGTCATGTGAGGCAAGTCCCTGGAATGTCATGCGAGGCAAGCCGCGGGCATGTCTTCTGCTCTAAAATGTAGTATACCATAGCAGAATACCACTCATACATTAGCAAGGTAGTGTAGGTCATTCTCAGAAGCACTAGAAAAATGTGACGATAAAATGAAAGTCTTGCGAGGCAAGCCCCGGGCATGTCTTGCGAAGCAAGCCCCCGGCATGTTTTCTGCTCTAAAAATTATTGTAATATCGCAGAATACCACTAAAACTTTAGCAAGCTGCCGGATCAGCAAAGCAATGCTCTAACTGTCCGCCTGTTGGAGCTTCAATCCTAGACCAGCCGCCAACCAAGGCTTAGGGCCTGGTCTGCCCTGCCATGACATTTTGTCTTTAGCTTGCATTTTCTCGCACCAGGGTAAGGCTTGTACCCTCCCAATTGCGCTCTTCCGCTCGAAGCCGTTGGCACAATGTGGGGTGTCGGGTTTGGTAAGCGCCGCCCAATGTTCGGCGCTAACAGAAAGCAGGTAGTACCGTCTACTGTTATACAGAACTGCATACAAGACAGTAGAACACTATATAGAACTGTATACGAGACAGTAGAACACTATATAGAACTCATACAAGACAGTAGAACACTATATAGAACTTATACAAGACAGTAGAACACTATATCGAACTTATACATAACAGTAGTACACTATATAGAAATATATACACAACAGTAGAACACTATATAGAACTATATGCAAGACAGTAGAACACTATATAGAACTACATAAAGACAGTAGAACACTATATAGAACTATATACAAGAGAGTAGAATGCTATATAGAACTATATGCAAGACAAAAACATACAGCGTTCTATGGTCATAGAATGAGAAGATAAGCATTAGAAAACATCGTGATGACTGGACAGATCAATGGGATGGGCGAAGAGGCAGAGGTAGATCAATAGAGACGATGCCGGCTGGACTGAGACGGTGGCATGGAGGAATATCATCAACAGAGCTAATCTACAGCACAAGGGCAGATATCTGTGAGAGGACATCAACGCTTATGTTTGTTGGCGGGGAACCTGTTGAGGATGAATACATCATTATAAAATTAATCACATAAGATAACATCAATCACAACCTCATTTACATAATATATCACAAAACATTGTAGCTTCGATCGCATAAGATAACTTTGATCACATACGATTACATAAATTACTCTAGATAACATAGATCACATAAGATAACCTCGATCACATAAGATAACATAGATCACATAAGATAACATAGATCCCATAAGATTATACAAATCATATAAGGTAACATTGATCACATAAGATAACATAAATCACATAAGATAGCATAGACCACATAAGATAATACAGACCACATAAAATAACATAGATCCCATAAGATTATACAGATCACATAAGGTAACATTGATCACATAAGAAAACATAAATCCTATATGATAATATAGACCACATAAGATAATACAGACCACATAAGATAACATAGATGACATAAGATAACATAGATCACATAAGATCGCATATATATCACATACTTAATTACTTCAAGTTGCATGTCCTTCACAGAACGCAGCAGTCAACATCAGCATTTTCGCTGTTCGTGATTCCTGGGCAAGTGTTACGTTCAGTAGTTTGCCATTGATTTCTGAACGACCAGCTCCTATACCTTTTTCGAAAAAAAACCAGCATCGCTGTGTTTCGAACCCGGGTATACGGGCTCACAAACCGCGTTCGCAAGCCCTTAGCCACAGAGACCGGCTATATCACATAAGATAACATAAATCATATAAGATTACATAGACCACATAAGATAACAGTCCACATATGATAAAATAGACCACACAATATAATATAGACCACATATGATAAAATAGACCACATAATATAATATAGACCACATAAGATCACATAGATCACATAAGATCACACAGATCACATAGATAAAATGGATCACATATGACAAAATAGATCACATAAGATTACATAGATTTCAAACGATAACATATTTAATAACATAGATCACATAAAATAACTTAGATCAAATGAGACAACGCTCCATTTTCCCCTCCAGTTTAAGTCCGGTATCACGTGACTTGCTGTTGTGCCAGCCTAGCCTTGGCGTCGTCCCGCAATTTCCGCTTGTCCAGTTTGCCCACGGAAGTAAAGGGGAGGCCATCATATAGGATGACGCCTCTAATCTGTGGCTTGAGGATGCTCTTGCTCAGGGACAGCATGAAGTTCTGGTTGTAGAAATGCAGAAGTCCGTCTTCGGTCAGTGCCGAGCCTGGTCTGGCCACCACGCATGCGTACATGACGTCATCGCCACTAGGGTCCTGGACACTGACCACTGCCACTTGCTGGACATCCGGGCACTTGCCCAGAACAGCTTCCGGCCAGCTGAAGTAAATGAGAGTGATTCCCTGGCTGGCCACGTCTCCCTGGCGACAGGTCACACACAAGACCCCTTCCTCGTCTATGAACCCGCGGTCCTGGATCATGAACCAACCGTCCGGGTTGAACACTGGATGCTGGGGTGCGTAGTTGTAGTAATGGCGGAACATGGTGTGAGCTGTCGACGAGACAAGGTCGGTCATTGGTGATTCTGTACCAGAAATATCTATAGCATTACAACAGCATTGTGTGTGTGTGTGGAGAGAGAGAGAGAGAGAGAGAGAGAGAGAGAGAGAGAGAGAGAGAGAGAGAGAGAGAGAGAGAGAGATTGTAGTTGTAGTAATGGCGGCACATGTTGTGAGCTGTCGACGAGACAAAGTCGGTCATTGGTGATTCTGTACCAGAAATATCTATAGCATTATGATTACACACGATACAACCAATCAGAATGCAGGTGAAGCCTTGTGTTGGCGCTAAGTGAAGCATACTTGCGAGGATCCGCAGCGTCGGTTGTATGGGTGTATACCAAAAACAAACAGACAGGGATGCTATAGTCTCTCCTGATCATCGGGTAGTGGATCCGACGCCGTGCCTTCTCTGATAATTATGCACAAGTATAAGTATTCTTGCCGGTCTCTCTGGCTGAGGGGTTACAACACTTTCTCCGTAATCCCGTTTATCACGCAGAGTCTCGTAGCGGGAGAGAACTGGGAGCGGTTCGACCCCCGCTGGTGACTTGCGGGATACTGAGCCGGCCGCTCAGAAAGCAATGACAAACTACTGAGCGTAATCTTGCCAAGAAATCAATAGACAGCTCAAAGATGCTGCTGTTGACAGCGATGTCCTGTAAAGGATATGCAAAAAAAAAAAAAAAAAGTATTCTTGCCTAGTAAGAGGTGTTATTTTTTATTTTTTTGTTAAACGAAACAAAAGTCAACGACTTTTTATGGCGAAAAAAGATTGCCACGACCTTCGGGTGGCCGTCAAAGACGAAGACAATCAAACAAGATAACGTTGCTTGATGGCGGACACATGCTTACATCGCCTTCTGGTGACCTACAATGATTGCTACAAGTAATTAAGGCAGAGAAGAGAATATTTTTCCTCTTACACACTTACATTTCACGAGAACATTTCCCTCCTGACCACGTGGTACGTCCTCCATCTTGTCGTCAACGACGCGGATCTGCACGCCATCTGGTGGTCGGCCACAAGCACAGTCCTTGAACTGTGAGGCGTCCTTGACCGAGAGAAGGGCAATGATGCCGGTCTCTGTGGAAGCGTACATATTCGTGATGGACTCGGTGATGTCTCCCAGGGCGGCCATGGCACTCTGTGGTAGCAAGGTCGGGCCTGTTACATGTCTTCATTCTCAGACACGCCACGTGTACCTGTCTCAGACATACACTTGTACCTGTCTCAGATATACACTTGTACCCGTCTCAGACACGCCACGTGTACCTGTCTCAGACACACACATGTACCTGTCTCATATATACACTTCTACCTGTCTCAGATACACACTTGTACCTGGCTCAGATATACACTTGTAACTGTCTCAGATATACACTTGTACCTGTCTCATATATACACTTGTACCTGTCTCAGACACACACTTGAACCTGTCTCACACACATACTTGTACCTGTCTCACACACACACTTGTACCTGTCTCAGAAACACACTTGTACCCGTCTCAAACACACACTTGTAACTGTCTCACACACACTTGTACATGTCTCAGACACACACTTGTACCTGTCTCAGACACACATTTGAACCCGCCTCAGACACACACTTATATCTGTCTCAGGCACACATTTGTACCCGTCTCAGACACACACTTATAACTGTCTCAGATACACACTTGTACCTGTCTCAGACACACACGTACCTGTCTCAGACACACACTTGTACCCGTCTCAAACACACACTTGTAACTGTCTCAGACACACATTTGAACCCGTCTCAGACACACACTTATAACTGTCTCAGACACACATTTGTACCCGTCTCAGACACACACTTATAACTGTCTCAGATACACACTTGTACCTGTCTGAGATATACACTTGTACCTGTCTCAGATACACACTTGTACCTGTCTGAGATATACACTTGTACCTGTCTCAGACACACACTTGTACCTGTCTGAGATATACACTTGTACCTGTCTGAGATATACACTTGTACCTGTCTGAGATATACACTTGTATCTGTCTCACACACACACACACACTTGTACCCGTCTCAGACACACACTTATAACTGTTTCAGACACATACTTGTACCTGTCTCAGATATACACTTGTACCTGTCTGAGACACACACTTGTACCTGTCTGAGATATACACTTGTACCTGTCTCAGACACATACTTGTACCTGTCTGAGATATACACTTGTACCTGTCTCAGACACATACTTGTACCTGTCTCACACACACACTTGTACCTGTCTCAGGCACACACTTGTACCCGTCTCAGACACACACTTGTAAGTGTCTCACACACACTTGTACCTGTATCAGACACACACTTGTACCCGTCGCAGACACACACTTATAACTGTTTCAGACACACACTTGTACTTGTCTCAGATATACACTTGTACCTGTCTCAGACACATACTTGTACCTGTCTCACACACACACACTTGTACCTGTCTCAGACACACACTTGTACCCGCCTCGGACACACCTGTAACTGTCTCAGACACACACTTGTACCTGTCTCAGACACACACTTGTACCTGTCTCAGATGCACACATATACCTGTCTCAGATATATACTTGTACCTGTCTCAGACACACACTTGTACCCGTCTCAGACACACACTTATAACTGTTTCAGATACACACTTGTACCTGTCTCAGATATACACTTGTACCTGTCTGAGATATACACTTGTACCTCTCTGAGATATACACTTGTACCTCTCTGAGATATACACTTGTACCTGTCTGAGATATACACTTGTATCTGTCTCACACACACACTTGTACCCGTCTCAGACACATAATTATAACTGTTTCAGACACATACTTGTACCTGTCTCAGACACACACTTGTACCTGTCTGAGATATACACTTGTACCTGTCTCAGACACATACTTGTACCTGTCTCACACACACACACTTGTACCTGTCTCAGACACACACTTGTACCCATCTCAGACACACTTGTAACTGTCTCAGACACACACTTGTAACTGTCTCAGATATACACTTGTAACTGTCTCAGATATATACTTGTACCTGTCTCAGACACACACTTGTACCCGTCTCAGACACACACGTATAACTGTTTCAGATACACACTTGTACCTGTCTCAGATATACACTTGTACCTGTCTGAGACACACACTTGTACCTGTCTGAGATATACACTTGTACCTGTCTCAGACACATACTTGTACCTGTCTCACACTCACACTTGTACCTGTCTCAGACACACACTTGTACCCGTCTCAGACACACACTTGTAACTGTCTCAGATACACACTTGTAACTGTCTCAGGCACACACTTGTAGCCGTCTCAGACACACACTTACAACTGTCTCAGACACACACTTGTACCTCTCTCAAATATACACTTGTACATGTCTCAGACACACACTTGTACCTGTCTCAGACACACACTTGTACCTGTCTGAGATATACACTTGTACCTGTCTCAGACACACACTTGTACCTGTCTCAGACACACACTTGTACCTGTCTCAGACACACACTTGTACCTGTCTCAGACACTCACTTGTATCTGTCTCAGACACACACTTGTACCTGTTTCAGACACACACTTATATCTGTCTCAGACACACACTTGTACCTGTCTCAGATTCACACATGTACCTGTCTCAGACACACACTTGTACCTGTCTCAGAGACACACTTCTACCTGTCTCAGACACACACTTGTAACTGTCTCAGATATACACTTGTACTTGTCTCAGATACATACTTGTACCTGTCTCAGACACACACTTGTAACTGTCTCAGACACACACTTGTACCTGTCTCAGACACACACGTGTACCTGTCTCAGATACACACATTAGTACTCGACCAGACACACATCTGTACCTGTCTCAGACACACACTTGTATCTGTCTCAGACACACACTTGTACCTGTCTCAGACAGACGCCCGCTGTGGTGATAAACTTCAGCTTAAACTCTGGAGGTCTGCCCTCAAACTCCCTGATGAGGTCAAGGACATCAGAAGGCGCCAGAAAAGCGCCATCGCAGTGCTCCCTAGCCAACAGAGACCACAGTTCTCGCACTGTCTGTACCTGGAGCCCGCCGAGCACGTCCTGCAGGCCAGAGGTGACAGTCATTAAGTTCAAGATAATCACACAAGTGGGCTACAATCTGACACATTAGAACATCCTGCGGGGAGAGATGTGACAATCATTGAGGTACATCACACAAGTGAGCTACACACTGACACGCTGGTATGTATATATCTGGGTCAGCAGAATGCGAGACCATCGCCCAGTGATAATATGATAATTAGTGCACACTGAACTGGGTCAAGGTGGGACACAGCCAGAAATTGTTGTTGTTTACCCACCATTGGGTGGAGAGTGGAGAGCGTGATTTAGTGGTCTGGCAGAATTCTTCTTCTTCTGCTGCGTTCATCCGGAGTTTTTTCCGGATGTGATTGCGTTGTGCCTGTTTACAGCAGAGCTGCGTTCTTGCGCCGTTAGGCCGACACATCCGACTTCTGCGGGCATTTGTTGACCGGGTTAACCTTCCCGGGGTGGCAGAATTCAGGATCCAACCGCCCACAGACTGAAATGCTGGCTGAAGTGATGCGACTGGGAAAGCTCATGGTTCTGTGCACTGTGGCGAGCAATGTGGCTGGCGATTCTCATCTAGCATCGGGGGGAGGGTCGTTGCTGAACAAACTAGAGTCCACATAGATGCAACCTTAAGTATGACGATGGAGTTGGCAGTGATGACTGCAGATTTGAGGTACCGGAGACACCAGAGCTGTAGTTTCTGATTTCACTCTATAAAATATACACTTCACTACTGGCAGATGTTGCATGATTTCACTCTATACAATGTACACTTCACTACTGGCATGATTTCAGTCTATACACTGTACACTTCTCTACTGGCAGATGTAGCATGATTTCAGACTGTACAATGTACACTTCACAACGGGCAGATGTTGCATGATTTCAGACTGTGCAATGTACACTTCACTACTGGCAGATGTAGCATGATTTCAGACTGTACAATGTACACTTCACAACGGGCAGATGTTGCATGATTTCAGACTGTACAATGTACACTTCACAACGGGCAGATGTTGCATGATTTCAGACTGTACAATGTACACTTCACTACTGGCAGATGTTGCATGATTTCAGACTGTACAATGTACACTTCACTACTGGCAGATGTTGCATGATTTCAGACTATACAACGGGGACTTTACAATGGGCAGATGTTGCATGATTTCACTCTATACAATGTACACTTCACTACTGGCAGATGTTGCATGATTTCACTCTATACAATGTACACTTCACTACTGGCAGATGTTGCATGATTTCACTCTATACAATGTACACTTCTGTCAGAGTCTAAAGTGTTGCCATCAGAGATGCAGGTACATCATTACGCCCGCCAGGCGAATAGTCTCTAGCAGGGATGCTGTAACATCATTACGCCCGCCAGGCGAGTATTAGTTACCGGCCTGCGAGGTTGCTGGCTGACGAGACAGCCAGCGGTCAGGCAAGGACAAAGCAAGACGCACGCAGACCTCGTGAAGCCACTTCAGGAGTGGAAGGCGCGTTGCGAGAAATAGCCAGACAGCTGAGGGTACTCGGACCGACAGGACGTATGAAAGTGAGAAAGGCTTTGTGTAGTTCTGTGCCCGAAAGTCGAGTGCCTGTACATCTTGCGAGATAGACTGTGAGCTGTGGTTTGTGTGTAAGTGTATTGATGTCTAACTTATGTATTGTAACGATCATCACATGTAAAACTAGATCGTCTTGCATGTGATCTGTAAATAAATCCATTGAACTTCGTCTCGTTTGTGTCTCGAGTCAAATCACATTGTACTTGTACTGTCTCACATGTGTTAGGTATAACGAGCCAGGTTTAAGACCCTGACATGTGTGGACGTGGGGGCTCGTCCGGGATCTGAACCCGGGACCTCTCGCACAGGTTTTACCCTCCCGACTTTCGGGCACAGAACTACACAAAGCCTTTCTCACTTTCATACGTCCTGTCGGTCCGAGTACCCTCAGCTGTCTGGCTATTTCTCGCAACGCGCCTTCCCTCCTGAAGTGGCTTCACGAGGTCTGCGTGCGTCTTGCTTTGTCCTTGTCTGACCGCTGGCTGTCTCGTCAGCCAGCAACCTCGCAGGCCGGTAACTAATACTCGCCTGGCGGGCGTAATGATGTTACGGCATCCCTGCTAGAGACTATTCGCCTGGCGGGCGTAATGATGTACCTGCATCTCTGATGGCAACACTTTAGACTCTGACACTTCACTACTGGCAGATGTTGCATGATTTCACTCTATACAATGTACACTTCACTACTGGCAGATGTTGCATGATTTCAGACTATACAACGGGGACTTTACAACGGGCAGATGTTGCGTGATTTCACTCTATACAATGTACACTTCACTACTGGCAGATGTTGCATGATTTCACTCTATACAATGTACACTTCACTACTGGCAGATGTTGCATGATTTCACTCTATACAATGTACACTTCACTACTGGCAGATGTTGCATGATTTCACTCTATACAATGTACACTTCACTACTGGCAGATGTTGCATGATTTTACTCTATACAATGTATACTTCACTACTGGCAGATGTTGCATGATTTCACTCTATACAATGTATACTTCACTACTGGCAGATGTTGCATGATTTCACTCTATACAATGTACACTTGACTACTGGCAGATGTTGCATGATTTCACTCTATACAATGTACACTTCACTACTGGCAGATGTTGCATGATTTCACTCTATACAATGTACACTTGACTACTGGCAGATGTTGCATGATTTCACTCTATACAATGTACACTTCACTACTGGCAGATGTTGCATGATTTCACTCTATACAATGTACACTTCACTACTGGCAGATGTTGCATGATTTCACTCTATACAGTGTACACTTGACTACTGGCAGATGTTGCATGATTTCACTCTATACAATGTACACTTGACTACTGGCAGATGTTGCATGATTTCACTCTATACAATGTACACTTCACTACTGGCAGTTGTTGCATGATTTCACTCTATACAATGTACACTTCACTACTGGCAGATGTTGCATGATTTCACTCTATACAATGTACACTTCACTACTGGCAGATGTTGCATGATTTCACTCTATACAATGTACACTTCACTACTGGCAGATGTTGCATGATTTCACTCTATACAATGTACACTTCACTACTGGCAGATGTTGCATGATTTCACTCTATACAATGTACACTTCACTACTGGCAGATGTTGCATGATTTCACTCTATACAATGTACACTTCACTACTGGCAGATGTTGCATGATTTCACTCTATACAATGTACACTTCACTACTGGCAGATGTTGCATGATTTCACTCTATACAATGTACACTTCACTACTGGCAGATGTTGCATGATTTCACTATACAATGTACACTTCACTACTGGCAGATGTTGCATGATTTCACTCTATACAATGTACACTTCACTACTGGCAGATGTTGCATGATTTCACTCTATACAATGTACACTTCACTACTGGCAGATGTTGCATGATTTCACTCTATACAATGTACACTTCACAATGGGCAGATGTTGTATGAGTGGGTACACGCAGAGGCACTACTATAGGTATATATTGTCCGGGTCATCTTGGAGTGGGGACCAACAAGCGGGCAGATTTGTTGGTCTGTTATACACTAACCATCACCTAATATTTACCTCAATCAACACTAGCAATTACCTAATGTTTACCTCAACCAACACTAGCAATTACCTAATGTTTACCTCAACAATCACTAACCATCACCTAATATTTACCTCAATCAACACTAGCCATTACCTAATGTTTACCTCAACCATCACTAGCCATCATCTAATGTTTACCTCAACCATCACTAGCCATCATCCAATGTTTACCTCAACAATCACTAATCATTACCTAATGTTTACCTGCAGCAGGCGTGGAATGCAGCCCCTGAAATAGTCGAACGGGAAGCCCCCGAGCCAGCTCAGTTGTCGATCGTTGAAGTATGTCGTCTCCGCGGGACTGCTATATCCCCTGGCCATGCGCAGAAGCTCGCGGTGTGTCCTGGGCACAAGTTTACACGGGCCGGTGGATCCAGAGGTGGTGAATATAAAGGCATCGTTATCGGGAGGACACTCGGCCACAAACACGCCCTCGCTGGCTTGCCTCAGGCTGGCTAGGAAGGATTCATGTCCATGACCGTACACTCGTTCCCCGTTGTCTTTGTCTGTGTGGTTACCGTGGCTGGAGGTGGCCGAGGTCTGGTCTCTCATGATGATGAAAGCCTTGGTGATGTGTTTAGCCTGAGGGAGTGAGATTTCTCGATATCCGGCCACGCCCTGGCTGTTGCCCAGTGTACACTTTGAGAAGAGTCGGCAGGCCGGGTTGTCTGCTAGTTCGGGGAATATCACCCCTTTACATTGGGATATTCTAGCCGTGTTCCAGAAATCGCCGCCATCTGCCTCTATAATCTGCGGACAGAATAGAAGAACTGGTCATTTCTTGGGTTAAAATCATGTTCAACACTTATTTAACGAACAAATATCTCAGTTACCAGATCATGTTCAACATTAAGTTAACGAACAAATGTCTGAGTTACCAGATAATGCCCAACACTTAGTTAACGAACAAATGTCTCAGTTACCAGGTCATGTTCAACATTAAGTTAACGAACAAATGTCTCAGTTACCAGGTCATGTTCAACATTAAGTTAACGAACAAATGTCTCAGTCACCAGGTCATGTTCAACATGATAACGAACAAATGTCTCAGTTACCAGGTCATGTTCAACATTAAGTTAACGAACAAATGTCTCAGTTACCAGATAATGCCCAACACTTAGTTAACGAACACATATCTCAGTCACCAGATCATGTTCAACATTACAGAACAAATGTCACAGTTACCAAATCATGTTCAACATTAAGTTAACAAACAAATGTGTCAGTTACCAGATAATGTTCAACATTTAGTTAATGAACAAATGTCTCAGTTACCAGATAATGCCCAACACTTAGTTAACGAACAAATGTCTCAGTTACCAGATCATGTTCAACATTACAGAACAAATGTCACAGTTACCAAATCATGTTCAACATTAAGTTAACAAACAAATGTTTCAGTTACCAGATAATGTTCAACATTTAGTTAACGAACAAATGTCTAGAGGTGTGTTATTGACTACCTTGTAGACAGAGATGCTAGAATTCTGACCTGACAGTTTAGCGAGATGCAACCCGCCATGATTGTACCAAAGTCGGTGATGACTCGCTCTGGAGAGTTTGGCAGTCCGTTGGCAATGACGTCACCTGTCTCAAACCCACACCGCCGCAGACGGGAGGCGAAACGGCCCGCCATCACATAGATGTCGCCAGAATTCAATGTACAGTAGCGGCCATGTTTGTTGATGAAGATGAACGGCTCATGGTCCGGCGCCTGCTCTCCCCAATATCTGATGACGTCAGGCAGGGTCCACAGCTGGTCAACCATGGTCAAACTCCGCTGTAAGAGAGATCACATATTGTTGTGAGATATATCACATATTGTTGTGAGAGAGATCATATATTATTGTGAGAGAGATGACATATTGTTGTGAGAGAGATCACATATTATTGTGAGAGAGATCACATATTATTGTGAGAGAGATCACATATTATTGTGAGAGAGATCACATAGTGTTGTGAGAGATATTACATAGTGTTGTGAGAGAGATCACATATTGTTGTGAGAGATATTACATAGTGTTGTGAGAGAGATCACATATTGTTGTGAGATAGATCACATATTATTGTGAGAGAGATCACATATTGTTGTGAGATAGATCACATATTGTTGTGAGAGAGATCATATATTATTGTGAGAGAGATCACATATTATTGTGAGAGAGAACATATATGTTCGTGAGAGAGATCACATATTGTTGTGAGAGATATTACATAGTGTTGTGAGAGAGATCACACATTGTTGTGAGAGATATTACATAGTGTTGTGAGAGAGATCACATATTGTTGTGAGATAGATCACATATTGTTGTGAGAGAGATCATATATTATTGTGAGAGAGATCATATATTGTTGTGAGAGAGATCACATATTATTGTGAGAGAGATCACATATGTTTGTGAGAGAGATCACATATTGCTGTGAGAGAGATCACATTGTGCTGTGAGAGATACCACATATTACTGTGAGAGAGATCACATATTGGTGTGAGAGAGATGAGATATTCACTGGTGTGTGTGTGTGTGTGTGTGTGTGTGTGTGTGATAAAGATTGTGGTCGAAATGCTTATTTAGCTGTACAGCACAGACTATCTAGAGATCACACATTTAACTATACAGTCCTAACTATTTAGAGATCACACATTTAACTCTACAGCACAGACTATCTAGAGATCACACATGTAACTCTACAGTTCGGACTATCTAGAGATCACACATTTAACTCTACAGTCCGAACTATCTAGAGATCACATATTTAACTCTACATCCTGACTATCTAGAGATCACACATTTAGCTCTACAGTCCGGACTATCTAGATTCTAGAGATCACATATTTAACTCTACAGTCCGAACTATCTAGAGATCACAGATTTAACTCTACATCCGGACTATCTAGAGATCACACAGTTAACGCTACAGTCCAGACTATCTAGAGATCACATATTTAACTCTACATCCGGACTATCTAGAGATCACATATTTAACTCTACATCCGGACTATCTAGAGATCACATATTTAACTCTACAGTCCGGACTATCTAGAGATCACATATTTAACTCTACAGTCCGGACTATCTAGAGATCACACATTTAACTCTACATCCGGACTATCTAGAAAACACATATTTAACTCTATCGTCCGGACTATGTAGAGATCACATATTTAACTCTACAGTCCGGACTATGTGAGATCACATAATTAACTCTACACTCAGGACTATAGCGGGCACGACACACTTATGTCAGGGAAAAGCTACTCCTACCACAAGGGAGATCACAATACTGTCAAGTGAGATGGGGTACATCGCCGCCATGTCTCCCCAGTGAATGTAAATCCACATATATTTATTGATGTGTTCCTTTTGTCATGTAGTAAAATACGATTACTTACCTGATTTAGTTTATACTACCTCCTGGCGTGAAGTTCCGGCTGTTTGTATCTGATATAACATACGTGCGAACAAAAGTAGGAGGCGATAGAAAACTTTGACCTAAATACTTAAATATTATCAAGGATCGAAAATTGCCGTGTCAGATCTGGCCAACTCGGATATGTGACCAACCTGCTTCTAGGCAAATAATAAACCAGGTGACCGTGACTGAATACAAGCCATCCACTACAAATTACAAATACGCAATAAAACTAACTGTGTCAGGCCTTTTCACGTCTTTTTGTTTTTGTTGTGAGTTGAGCTGAGTTGAGCTGAGTTGAGTTGAGCTAAGAACTGAGAACTGACATTACTGCACCCAGAACATGCCCATACGCGCTCCGTTCCCTCGTTCAACAGCCAGCGAAGAGTCACACTACCAATCGTTCCCACTGTTATCTGATTGAAAGTTCTCCTGGTCTTCCCTCTCAGTTTTGAGATTCTACCAGAATCCCTGCCAATCCTCCGCAATCTCATCATTTCCACATATGGGTTCTCAATCTGTTCCTCCGCCTTCTCCACCTGGTCCCACAAACGCACGACCCCCCCCCCCTTGTCCATAAGTAATCTACCACCAAGAGGTGCATTCCCTGTCAGTCTATCTGCCTGTTCATCCCTCCCCCTCCCCCTTTCCACACTCCGGCATGGCCAGGACAAAAAAGTCCATATAATTCTCATAATCTGTGACCTCTGAAGCGAGGTGAGCCATTCCACACAAAACATTCCTTTCTCCACTTTACTAAGCATACTCCTTGAATCCGTGATGAAGACAATGTGTGTTGCAGTGGTCTCCTCTAACTAACGGAATGCCGCGGTGACTGCTTCCACCTCCATTTTCATGCTGGAGGTCGTAGCCTCAAATGCCAGACACTCCTTTTTTTTTTTTAAGAATTGGCCACGAACCTTCGCAATAAAACCCCAACCACTCCGTCTGTTTCTCACCACTGACCCATCCAGTTTAGATCACAATGTCACCTTTTTAAATAAGGAGGATTTCTAGGCAAATTTACAACAAAGAATGCTTCAAGTTGGGAATGCAATATGTGGTGGTTTGTGGATAATATTGTCATATTGTGAATCATTTGGGTTTCACTGATTACTGTATGTTTTTCGTGAACCTTCTAACTATGGTAGCCGTACTGGACTTACGATGACCTTGTACCTTGTATGTTGAATAGTTCAAGGCCGATGACGATAACATTGTATGTTGAATAGTTCAAGGTCGGACACGATGACATCGTTTATTGAATAGTTCAAGGTCGAGCCCGATGACATTGTATGTTGAATAGTTCAAGGTCGAGCCCGATGGCATTGTATGTTGAGTAGTTCAAGGTGCACTAGGGCATTGTAACCTCTGGGGTATGGTTGTTTCAGATGTGATGTGCAAAGGGGGGAAAATGCATAAAATAAGATCCACATTTGCTAGAATAGTTTTGTAGATAACAAAGTTTGTAATTTCGTGACTAAGTGGTCAGCGTTACCGGGTGCATACACGAGCACAACATAGTAACGCTGTAGTTTGCCATGCATGTGGGAACGAGCGACCAAAATGTTTGCGGAAGACTGATGACCTCATCCCATAGAACTGTAGTTACAGAGTCCAACCAATCGTGAGCAAGTCTATACAGAAAAGAGCAGCATCTCAGGCAACCAAGGTGAATGGAGACCCTGTCAGCCAGACGAAGTTTGAGGCGATGCGGGAAACGTCGGTAAGAGTCGGGCTGACTGAACTCACTTCACCCAGGGACATCTCCAGGACTGCTTCTCACAGTCAAAGTGTAGCCCTAGTGTTATTTACAGTGACAAACATTCACTAATAGAGCGGGCGGGAAGCAGCGAGTTCTAGATTTAAAACAGCAATATTTAGAACCACCACGGAAGAAAACAGATAGACAGAAAGTTAACATGACTGGGATGCAACAAATGAGAAGGGTGGATCGGTTCAGCTGGAATACTGTGCTAAACTTCCAAATTCTATAGATAATCAATGAAATGACTACGTCTAAATTCTAATGGGTGACCTTAATGTCAAGATAGGATGCGAACTTTGGATAATATACAAAAATGGAGAATTATTCACCAAGGTTTGAACACAGAATCCTCATGTAGCAGGCGGAAGTATTTGTCCACCACATTTTTTTTTCTCCTTTCGTTCGCTTGAAATATGTCTATAACTGCAATGTTGTCTCTTGTATGAATCTAACAGTCTTTATAAGTTCACCCAGCGGTCCATAGAGTTTATCTTCCACTGTTGTCTCTCTAGGCCAGAAGGTTCGCCTGGATATGTTGTAGTTTGGGCAATCCTGGAGTATGTGCTCTGCTGTCTGCGACGCCAAACTACATGTGCACATGGCTGAGTCACCAATCTTGAATTGTGTACACACCTGGTTGCGTAATCTGTTGTGTCTGTTCTGAGGCGCAGAATAATGACCTGTTCTGGTCTGTCCATAACGTGGTAGTCGTCTTGAGTAGGGTTTGGTGGCCTTCTGACTGATTTGATCATTCTTTTCTTTTGGTGGAATGTAATGGGCACATCAGGCTGTTCTTCTTTTGCTCCTTCCTTAGCCAATCGATCAGCTCTGTCGTTTCCGGGTACTCCACAGTGGGATGGTATCCACTGTATGGTGACCTTATGCTGACTGCTAAGTTCAGAAAGTAGTGTCCTTAGAACTGGTAATTTCCCAGACAGGAGTGCCTCTATTACTGATTTTGCATCTGTCAATATCACCACAGGTTGTCTACCATGGCTGGTATTTTGTAATTTCTCTATTGCTATCTTGATTGCCTCAATTTCAGCATCATAGTTATGGCAGTACTTTCCTGTTGGAACTCTGGCCGTGTCCCTAGTATTATTTGGGTATTCTATGTACACTCCCGCTCCTCCATTTCGAACAGCATTTTGTGCTGACCCATCTGTGTAGACTCGGATCCAGAGGTCCTGTGGGTATTCGTCATCAAGGAAGCTGAGAGTGGCTGTTCTGCGCTGTACACTGTTCTGTTCTTCCTTGTCAAATATTCCTCTCACTTTTGTCTGGATTTGTAGCGATAGTTTATGTTCATATTTCCATGGAATTCGCTCTGGAATAGTTGTTAGTGGGATACCAACTGTGGGCAGATCGGTGGTTTCTCTAAAGAGTCGTTTGGCCTGGTGGATAAAACTACTTCTGTTCAACCGCCCCATAGCTAAGTTTTCAAATCGGTTCTTCATAGGGTGGCCTGGCAAGCTGAGGAACATGACTGCTTGTATTAGTGTTTTTGTATCTCTGCGTTCTCTCAGTGCTTGTGTCCTCCCCATTTTCTCCATTGCTACTATAGGGGTTGATCTCATCACTCCTGTGATGACTCTTAGAGCTTGATTTTCCACCTTGTCCAGCTCTTGTAGTGTGGTTTTTTATGCTGAACACCACGCAGTTGACCCATATTCCAGGTGTGGTCGTATGCTCGGCTGCACTTGTCAGTGTTTATGCTGACTCACCATCTATTTGTCCATGCAGCAAATGTATCTACAGCTCTTTGTAGTAATCTGGTGGCCACTGATGCATGTTCATTTGTGCTCCATAGAACCAGGTCATCGGCGTACATTGCCGCTTTAATTCCATGCGGTAGATTAGCAACGAGATCATTGATGGAGATTAGAAAAAAGTGTGGGGGACAAGACTCCGCCCTGGGGAACACCATGACACAGTAGTACTTTCTTGATCTTGAGTCCGTCTATCTGTACTCGGGCTCTTCTGTTGTGCAAGTATGCTTTCACCCATTTGTACATTCTTCCATTGACTTTACAGTTTCTCAGTTTCTTCATCAGACCTTCTTTCCAGACTTTGTCAAAGGCTTTCTTCAGATCTATCCACGCAGCAAGTACCAGCTTTTTCACTTGGAATGCATCCTCAATTTCTTGAGAGAGGTAGGTTATCTGATCTTCTGTAGAGTAGCACTGCCTAAAGGCAGCCTGTTGTGGTACAAGGATGTTTTCACTTTCAATGTACCACTGCAGTCTGTGATTGATGATGCGCTCCATTGTTTTGCAGAGACATCTGGTGAGGCTAATTGGTCTGTAGCTGGAGGCAATGGAACTATCTTTCCCAGATTTTAGGAGGGGTATCATGATTGCTTCTCTCCAGGCTTATGGAACACTGCCTAAGTTCCAGGTGTTATTGAAGATCTGTAACAGCTTTGCTTTGGCCTCTGTTCCTAGGTTTCTGATAATTTCATTGGAAATACCATCAGCTCCTGGTGACTTTCTCATTTTCAGTTTTGGTATGGCTAGCTCCAGTTCGCTGATTGTGATGGGTGCCTCCAGAACCTCATGTACTATTTCCTTCTGTCCTGTATGTTGCCGTTTCTCTCGAATCTCTTGTTGTTTCTCTGGACTAATTTTGATATTGTTATCTTGTGCGAATGAGTCCGCAAAATGGTCGGCTGCTTGCTTTCTTGTTAAGATGTTTCCGTCTTTTATAGTGCAATTTTTCAGTTTCGCCCTGAACCCTCCTCGTTAATCTGTTTTATTAGCTTCCACAACTTCCTTGTGTCTCTTTCAGAATTCAGTGACTCTGTTTTCTCCTGCCAGCTTTTCCGTCTAGCCTGCAGCTGGGCCCTTTGAAATGTGGCTTATTTATTGTGGTGCTCTTGGCAGGGGTTGGCTTCTGCTTGCCTTCTACACACTTCCACATCATTATGCAGCTGTTCCAGTTCACTACTCCAGTAGGATTTATAATGTTTATGGGCTCCTCTTGGTACTGTTTCTCGTGCTGCCTGTAGTATGCATTTCCCAAACTCTTCAGCTACTTTATTTATGTCCCTCTCAGTGTTCAGGTTTCTAACCAGTATGCTGGTGCGAAGCTTGTACATTGCCCAGTCTGCTTTCTTGTAGTTTCACCTCGAGAGAGTGCTGCTTTCACTTGCAAGCTCATTTTCTACAGTTAGAAAGACTGGTCGATGGTCACTGCCACCAAGTTGTTTCCCAACAATTCTTTTAATGTTCCACTCCAGGTATGGTGAATGAAAAGCCAGATCAGGTGTATTTGTAGTGTGCCATGATCTCGAGTAGAAAGTATGTGGGTCAGACGGCTTGTTAATCAAGATGAATCTATTCTCATCTTGCCAGTCTTCCAGTCTCTCTCCTCTCTGGTCCATGTGATCATAGCCCCAGCTCTGCGAGTGGCTGTTGAAATCGCCACACACAATCATTTTTTTTTCTGTTAATGGTAGTGTGTCCAATGCCGGTGGGCGGTCATGTGGACAGTAGTAATTGATCAGGTGAAGGTCAGTACGGTCTGTCTTAAGTTTAAGTGCCTGATACTCAGCCCTTTCCATGTAAACTTCAATTTGGGAAGCAGAGATGTTATTTTTGACATAACAAAATCGAAGTGATTATTCGCAGATGCGGTTGGTCACGTGACGTACGTTTGACCATATTAATTTTTGTGGGACTATTGTCGCGTCCTCTGTGCCTGTCACGCGGGAGACCGGGGTTCGATTCCCCGCCAGCATTTTGTTTTTCATTTTTAAATAAAACTTTTAATAAAAAATATAAAATATTAGGAACTAAAATATAGAACTGAGAAACTCGAAGCTTGTGAATAAAGTGTGCTGTATGAATCTGCGGAAGCTGTCGGGGGGGGGGGGGGGGGGGGCATCCCCCCAGGCAGCGACGGAGTGATCGAGTGTCGGAATCGATGGATCCAATAGATGTCTTTGTTTAACGTGAAGTGTATTTGCCAAATGAAATATCGCCCCTGAATCAGCACACCGCAACTAGTTTAATCACCTAATTAGACCCTGTAAGGGATACATTTTACAATAAATAATTTGGGACCGTTATTCGGAAGAGTGCCCATTTGTTTTATCTCAGTGATACCGTCGATTGGTCGCATCTGCGAATAACGCTCCGTATTATTCTGAGACGTCTGTGAATAATCTCTCCCTAAAAGAAAAATCCCTATCGGTTTTAAAGAGAAATGTAGGTCATCTCTACCTGACGTCACGGTATTAGAAGTTCAGATATAGATCTAGATCACCATCTGCGGATAAATGAAGTGAAGTTGAAACTCCCGAGATACATGAAATCTCATAAACACGGAATTCAATATAATATATGTTATCTCAGAATTCAGAAACAATTGGTGAGGTCTGGTCTGGTTCGCAAGCGTTCATTGTCTCGAATGGCAGTGAGAGGTGCACCCAATCGGATCTTCCCAGCCAACGCAAGTTAGGTAGGCAGGCGTTTCGAGAATGTAACCACATCGTGAAGCCAGCGTCGTGGTTTGAGCAGGCAAAAGAGCAAATTTATACGACAGTTCAACAAAGTCTCGATGAGCGCCGACTCTCTCTCTCTCTCTCTCTCTCTCTCTCTCTCTCTCTCTCTCTCTCTCTCTCTCTCTCTCTCTCTCTCTCTCTCTCTCTCTCTCTCTCTCTCTCTCTCTCTCTCTCTCTCTCTCTCTCTCTCTCGATGAGTAGTGGGCCTGCAGTCAGTAAGCTGGTATAATTGTTTGGTCAGTCCTGAAGGCGTAGCTTAGAAGCTCGTCGGTAGGCGTCCAGTGGTTTTGCATGTATCACCGGCTACCGGGAGAGCGCGCTTAAGCGATGCTACTCTTGGCCTGCGTGTGCGTGAATAGTCCATCTGTCTGATAGATATCTGGTTGATCCTGCCAGTAGTCATATGCTTGTCTCAAAGATTAAGCCATGCATGTCTAAGTTCACACTATCTCACAATGAAACAGCGGATGGCTCATAATCAGTCGACGTTCCTTAGATGACACAATCCTACTTGGATAACTGGCAATTCTAGAGCTAATACATGCTTACCAAGCTCCGACCCTCGCGGAAAGAGCGCTTTTATTAGTTCAAAACCAATTGTCGTTGCCCTTCGCGGGGCGCGGCGTTCCCACTGGTGACTCTGGATAACTTTGTGCTGATCGCATGGCCTTACGTGTCGACGACATGTCTTTCAAATGTCTGCCCTGTCAAATGTCAATGGTACGTGACATGCCTACCATGTTTGTAACGGGTAACGGGGAATCAGGGTTCGATCCCGGAGAGATTAATGAGAAACGGCTACCACATCCAAGGAAGGCAGCAGGCACGCAACTTTCCCATTCCCGGCACGAGGGGGTAGTGACGAAAAACAACAATACAGGACTCTATCGAGGCCCCGTGATTGGAATGAGTACACTTTAAACCCTTTAACCCCCTCGACATGTCTCCACCTTGTCGTGGTAGAGTGGCTTGCGTGTCCCAATGACCCAAAGAGCTCTGCCGACGGAAGCACAACTAGATGTCGGACAGGCCTTTGGGATAGGGACCAGACCAAGAGAGACACAACCTGCTGCTCTGCAGGTAGACTGAGGATAGGTAGCCAAAGACTGAATCAGGCGCCGATGCCACTGATTCTTGGTCCGGACACATACTCTAAGGCTCTCCGCTGAGGGATATGACTGAACGCCTCTAAGTCAACATCTGGGAGAGCCAGGCTGATCCTCACCCACTGCAGAATGGTGTTGAGATGCTAAGCCTGCGACATGCTTGGTCCAGATACTTGTTCGAAGGCTCTCATCCGAGGGATCAGAGGGATCCCCGGATGAGAGAACCTGGCCGTTACTCGCTCTCTGCTGCATGGAGGTAAGGTGCTTGAGCCGGCAGCCAATGTTGCCTACCTCGTGAGCTTTACTAAAGGTGGAAAAGCGTCCCAATCGTACGCAATGATTACGATGCAAGTCTGTAATAGAGCTCACTGAGTGAGCATAGACAAATGTGGAAAAACGTCTCACTAACAGGAAATGGAACGCTTGGCTAGTGAATCCATTACGTGGAAGTCCGAAATGAAAAACTGCAGAGTGGATGTCGTCTGCAGACTAAAGTAGAAAAACGTCTCACTAACACGAAATGGAACGCTTTGCCATTACGTGGAAATCCGAAGCGAAAGTTTGCTGAGTGGATGTCGTCCGCAGACCGACCGTTCCTGGTCTGTGCGGGGAGCGGCCAGGGGCGAATGAAACATCCAATACATGGTAGTGAGGAATTAAAGCAGCCATGAGCTGGACGTGGCGATTTCTTGGGTGAGCCCAATACCAGAGCGCACGAAATCAGGTGCTATGTGTCGGCTCTGCAATTATGGAAGCCTCCATGGATGGCGGAAAGTTCCCATGGACTGCCCATACCTTCCCTTGAGGGTTGACCGTGAATTCTTCGACCGTTCTAACTTGATCAGCTGGCATGTGGACGGTACCACAAAAGTGAGAGTCCCCCAGGAATGCTAAGCTTGTACAAAATGCACGCTAAAAGTCGGATGTGTTGACCTAAGGGCTTCGGCCCAAGGGTGCCTAACCAGACACACCGCAATTACGTCTGAAAAAAACACTCCGGATGAACGCAGAAGCAGAGTAAGTAGTATCAAGTCCTGCAACAATGACTACATCAGAGCAGTGTGCGAGACTGCTGGCAGCATTTACAGTAAGTCATGTAGAAGTCCCCGCAAAAAGAACAGAAAACTGAAAGCTGGGCACCGCCTAAATCATTCAAAATAAAGACAGAAAAAGAAAATCGACATAACCAGATTAAGTAATAGTGGCATCAGAGCTACTGAAGTCAGGGCCCATGAAAACTACACAGAGGCTAACACAGACGTTAGACAGCTGATGGGCACGGCGAAAGGACAATGTTTAGATAGCCTAGCACAAGATGATTAGCTGAACATAGACAGCACAGGAGAGCATGACAACTGACCTACGTTTGATATCACGTCAGGATTGTCGCAAGGATGCCTGTTGCCCCTTTTTGTTTGATTGACCAACTAATGGCTGAATTACCAAGTCTACATCAACTACGGCCAGCGACGGAATGAATGGACTCTTGACGGGACAGCTTGGTGGTCTGGGCTTGGCTGACGACATTATTGTCCTGTCCCACACACGAAACCAGGTGCAGGATCAACTGATGCACTTGATGAGAGGTCATACAGTTAGTTTCAACAATTCTAAGGGAACAACACACTTGACAGGGGATCACAGCAGTCAGGTCCAACAGATAAAAGAGGAAAGACACAGATAATGAACATAAATGAAGCCAAAAATTAACGTATTTCCCTGCATGAAAGCTGACTTCCAGAGGTGGAATCATACTTTGGGTAGCAAGGTAGACACAGCCCGCAGAACGGATAGAGATTATACAACAAGAATACAGAAAGCAAGACGAGCAACCCCAGCTCCAGCAAATCTGTGACATTCACAAGAAATTACATCTAGAACCAAACCTAGACTATTTAACTCTAACACCAAATCGACAATGCTGTATAGATCAGAAAAACGGAGCAAGACTACCATAGTTACCAATGAACTACACACAGTAATTAATGTGTGTCTGTGCTGAATATGACTTCTGGTCCAACGTGGAGGATAGGCGGTTGAGCTGTTAAGGCCTCTGGGGTGTTTATCTTGTGACTACGGTTTGCTTACGTATTTTCCTCATATTGAACTGGTAGTGCTGGGTTCCGTCGCCCTGCTACCGAGTCGAGTGCGTGGAGCTGTGAATTTCGTGTAGAGTGCTTTTCCATCTATCCGCTGTTGTTTGTATCGTGAACTGTGTTCAGAAAAAAATGGTGTGGCTGGCTAGAAAACATCTAGAAAGGAACAGCAACATCTAGAAACATCGAGACTTTGTAGGTGAACATCTGGTTGGGGCAGTGACTGCCACTTCCATCAAGGATGAATGTTTCGTGGAGGACTTTTGTCGTGACATTCTGGTGGCGGCAATATGCACAGTGTACCTAAGCGTGCTGTTGTTTGTCGAGATTTTCCACTTTTCACACGGGGCAGTGAGGAAAACTTTATGTGACATTCACTAGCACAGGAACGGAGCATAATGGGGACGACCCGTTGATATGATGTTGGAACCTGACTGAGGTGAATTGAACTGCATGTTCAGAAAAATGGCGGCTTGCCGGTTGCTGAACTAACTGGGTTTGCCTTTTGCATTAATATGTGGCTGCTGGTTTTCTTGTGACTGCCGCTTACATCGACGATGTACTGTACTTTTCGTGGCGGACTTTTATGTTAGCAATTCGGCAGCAGCATTATGCACGGTATACAAATGCGGGCTGTTGGTTTGTCGAGACTCCTGTCTGTTAACTGTCTGTACCACTTTTCCATTGGGATAGTGAGAACCTTTTTTGCCCCATGCTCCCCTTTACCATATGATCAGACATATTCCCCGCCTTTCGAATTTCCTCCCAATAACCCCCCCCCCCCCTCCTCCCACCCTTCCTTATTGAAGCTAAATTTAATAACACATACTAGAACATGTCTAGACATCTACATAAAACGTGATTTGTGGGTCTACTTACGTTATAACACGAATTTCATTAGGACGAGAAGTACATAGCCGTAAAATTTAGAGGGAAAAACAATATCAAGTAACTGGTTCTTGTATTAATGCGATCTTGAAATAATCTTAATTTTCCCCACCCCCCGCTCCCTGGAAACCCTAAAATTCCGCCCTGGGGGGAGGGGAATTCGCCACCGGTTGAGAACCACTGGTCTAGTAGGATATCACAGCGCAAGAAACATGTACTAAGTAGTTAGTCGGGGTTCCATCTTCATAGCACCGGGTCGTCCCCATTATGCTCCGTTCCTGTGCTAGTGAATAACACACAAAATGCTCCTCACTGCGCCGCCCCCCCCCCCCCCCCCTCCCAACCAGCCAGGACAAGGCTGTGAGATATAGCGTTGAAAATAAGTTGACAAAACCAGTAACAGAATGTCTGGATAGCACCATGCACCCGGCTAGCAACAACACAGGTCACGTGTGGAACACTCAGTGTCAGCCGTGTCGAGTGTGTCACGTGTGCACATCTTCTGCTGTACGTGAAGTAGAGGCACGAGGATCTGACTGGCTGATTACCTCTCGTCCCACTTCACACGAAGTCGAGAGCCAGATAGACCTGAATCAGTCTTTGTCCATCCACACCTCGAGAACTTTGTTGTATTCCACTTGAGTTCTTAAGAACATCAACACCCAGGTGACTCACTTGAGTTCCTGCATCTATGTTCCCTCGTTTCTGGCTTCTTTGGGGGGGGGGGGGGGGCCTGAGTGGTCTCGAGGTATGGTGTCCGCCTCATGTGCTGGAGGTCTCGGGTTCAAGCCCCAGTGAGGGCCGGGACATTTTCACGTGGACTTCTAGCAACAAAACTTTTCCCTTGTCTCTGGGTAGTGAGATCGGACGCCCGTGTGTATTGTTGCACATGCAAAAAATCCCTTGGCAGTTGGAAATCGAAAAAGAGTAGCGTAACGGCGCTGCCCGGGCAAAATATTGAGTTAAAAATCTACCAAAAGTATTTCAGGATCCTCGCCGGTGCTACAGAGTTCGTGTACTGAGCTGAGGTTCTCCAGACTCAGGCTTGAGTTAGCAGTAGAACGGAGCACTTATGGGTTACATCCATGGGCCGTGATGTTGATCCATTGACTAAACTAAACTAAACTAAACTGGCTTCCTTAAGCCAGTCTACCCTGCAGAAGCCATTGTGAGATGTTATTCCTGGCTCTACTCTACCTGTCTGCTTGTACTTCTATATATCTCAGCCCCGTTCTGTATGTTTATATCCATCCGTCCATCCGTCCGTGCGCCCCCCCCCCCCTGCCCCCCCCCCCGCCCGCACGTCTGTCTGTCGGTCGGTCTGTCCGTCTTCTAGAGTGAGCACATTGCGCAACTGATCTTACTTATGCTGCAACGGCTTCTTCTAAACTGAGCACGTTGCGCAACTCATGTTATTTATGCCTCAACTGCTTCTTATAGAGTGAGCACGTTGCGCAAATGATCTTATTTATGCCTCGACTGTTTCTTCTAGCGTCAGCACGTTGCGCAAATGATATTATTTAAGCCTCAACTTCTTCTTCTAGAGTGAGAACGTTGCGCAAATGATCTGATTAATACCTCAACTGCTTCTACTAGAGTGAGCACGTTGCGCAACGGATCTTATGTATGCCTCAAAAGCTACTTCTAGAGTGAGCACGTTGAGTAAATGATCTTATTTATGCCTCAGCTGCTTCTTCTAAAGTGAGCACTTTAAGCTTCTGATCTTCTTTATGCGTAAACGGCGTCCTCTAGAGTCAGTACATTGCGTAACTGATCTTATTTTTGTCTCAACGGTTTCTCCTAGAGTGAGAACGTTGCGCAACGGATCTTATTTATGCCTCAAAAGCTTCTTCTAGAGTAAGCACGTTGCGCAAATGATCTTATTTGTGCCTCAAAAGCTTCTTCAAGAGTGAGCAAGTTGCGCAAATGATTTTATGTATGCCTCAACTGCTTCTTCTAAAGTGAGCACGTTGCGCAAATGAACTGATTAATGCTTCAACTGCTTCTACTAGAGTGAGCACGTTACGCAACTGATCTTATTTTTGCCTCAACGGCTTCTTCTAGAGTGAACACGTTGCGCATCGGATCTTATTTATGCCTGAAAAGCTTCTTCTAGAGTGAGCACTTTGCGCAAATGATCTTATGTTTGCCTCAACTGCCTCTTCTAGAGTGAGCACTTTGCGTAAATGATCTTATTTATGCCGCAACTGCTTCTTCTAGAGTGAGCACGTTGAGCAAAGGGTCCGTCCAGCCGTCCGACCGACGGCCCGCCCGGTCGTCCGTCCGTCCGTCTGTCTGTCTGTCTGTCTGTCTGTCTGTCTGTCTGTCTGTCTGTCTGCCTGTCTGTCTGTCTGTCTGTCTGTCTGTCTGTCTGTCTGTCTGTAATCACGTCGTAACTTCCGGTTACGAGCGGACGTGTTTTCACAAGCTCTGCCAATTTTTATATAATTTATCAAAGTTTTACCTATTTCAATCGAGATGCTGTGTATGTCATAGTGTTCGTTCTAAAACTGGATCTAATACTAAGTAATATCTTAAGTTTATGTGACTGTTTACTTAGTGAAATGAGGATTTCTTTGTGAAATGGACGGTAAGAGCATTCAATTTTGAAATCTACCAATTACCGATTAACGACAACGTGTGATTAAACCCTGCGTGACTAGCGCGTGGTAAGTCGCCAAGCACACAATATCCATATCAAGTGATAGCGGAACACTAACAAATCTAGACGAATCAAGTGCATGGGCGTATCAAAACCAACCAACCACAACATATGACTTCAAATTGCCCGCGGCGCGTCTAGACTACAATGAGTTCGCTACATTCTTTAAGCGGGTTTGATAACATGATGCAGTAATGTCATCGATAGGAGAGGTCTCTTTGGAGGTGACTGGTGTTAAAACAAGATCCGGTTTACAATCGGCCGTGAATAAAACATACACACTAAACAAAGAGAAGGCGGTGAAGACCAAGCTAGTCAGGTGTGTGAACCCAGTCGGCCGAGTCGTCCAACACACCAACTCTGGCCTATATGTTACAGTATCCATACACTCCATTATAAGGCATTTCGAACGTGCCTCATCAACTATTACAAGCCTGAACTAATTCAACACAGACAAGATAGGAGAGGGGCCTACGTGGAAGACCTGATTACGACGCCAGTTCTTACCATACACTTGCATCACTCGAAAAACAAATTATTAGCTCAGGGTAATGTTGAAAACATTAAATTTGGGCTAAAATTAGACTTTGTGGAGCTGGAAAACTTAATACAAACATTCACGAGTATAGACATATCAAAGCCACAAGATATCATCAACATGCTCGTCTCGAGTGAGGAATAAGAATCTACACAGCCCACAACTACAGCTGTGGACATTACAGCAGACATTGTTTCTCAACTAACACATACAATGAGTGAACAGGACAATACCATCAACACGAGGCCAGCTACCCCATCAGTGCTCTTTGCCAAGTAGCAGGTGTGACGCAATAAGATAAATTAGAAATATCAGAGAATCCCAAAACCAAAATGTTCAGAAATCCAAGCACATGACGTGTCAACGCAGAAACGTCATCAAACATTGTCAACAACAACAAAGGAGACGGACTTGGGAGATTCTTCGGAGCGGCAGCTCATGTTGATTTGGGAAATATCGGTTGGCTAAGCACAGGCTATATATCGCATTAGTGGCTGAATTAGTAATTGGAATGGACGAAACAATCTGTGGACACAACGTGCATCGACGCCACAAATAAACAGGCAGATAAACGCAGAATTTCGATGTCTGAAAATTGGCAGTAAGGACATTGCGAAGATAGAGAGAAGGACGCCGTGTGGATGGGCAAGGACATTGTTTAGAACTCGAGTGCAGATGGTTTTGAACATGTTACTAATATTAATTCTAATTGTAATACTGCCCGCCTGGCAGAACAGGCACAGTATGTTATTATTTATTATTGTTGTTGTTACAAGCCTGAGCACTGCGGAAAATAAACACCGTTTCAACTTTCAAAGTCCATTGGAGTAGATTTCCTTCTTCACTTCAGGTTTGGCTTCTTAAACCTGCATTTTACGACTGTTGTTTACGAGCCGTGTTCTGTTAGCAAGTTGCATTGTTGGAATTATATTATTTACCCCGAGATGTCGACTGGCAGTTCATGGGGGATCGTCCGGGATTTGAACCCGGGACCTCTCGCATCGGCATGACGAAATTTTGCTTCACTAATGGCCGACGCTCATTCACTTCTGGTCCAGAGGCGTAAAGGACGTTTGTCAGCGCATCTGGACATTATCTCACAGATTTTGGAGTGCATATTTATACAGTGCACCACGGAGTTTATATCAGACACCTGTGCTATACTCCACTGGAATTTTTTGGGGGATATCTGGACTTTACACCACTGCACTTACGTCAGGACATTATGACCTTACACCACTGCACTTACGTCAGGACACTAGGACCTTACACCACTGCACTTACGTCAGGACAGTAGGACATTACACCACGGAACTATTCTCAGGACATTTATAATTAGACTACTCAATATTTATCGGATTTTTTACACCGGACAACAGCGATCTATTATCACGTTGTTTATGCTGAATTTTGTTCGTCCGATGGAAATTACAACGAATACCTACATCAGCAAACTGGAGATATTGTTCACACGTGGATACCTGCATAATCAACACCTATAGATAGCACCACCACCACTGTACTACTTATACAAAGGCCAGTATACTTGTTTGTTTGTTGTGATTGTTTAGCATTCTAATTGGGTGTTTGCCTTCCAAAATGTAATACTATATCCATGGCCGATTTGTTTTCATTATAGTTACGTGGGTGGTTGGCGGGCTATCCTAGTGCTAAATAAATTTGTTTATATGGCACAAGGATACGTTATGTACTAACGGTCGTTAGTTCGTTGCGAATTCCGTTTGTAGCGACCTCGCATTTAGTTAGTACGTGTGTCATTTAGTAAGTCTTATTCGTGTGTTAGCTATCAGTTATCAGTATTTCTTTTAAATGTGTGACTAGATATGTGCGTCTGTGTTACGTTTAGCTTACTTCTCTCGTAACTGTTTATTTGTCTTGTGGCGTGATATCCTTTATATTTACTATATTTTCTACCTATTGTCTGGAGTTTACATTTTGTTTACAACGAGTTGAGACGATGTTTATTTCACGCCAGGCTTGCTGCTTTGTTCATTAATTCTGTTTACAACATTATTGATTTTGTTGGCATTTCGTTCAACATTTTATACTTTTGATACATTTACTGCTATCTTCCCAACGCATTTGCATTTTGTTGATTGTCCATCGCGCACATATATTTTGTATTTTAGGCATATATATTGCAGCGCATTAGGGCAACATGTCGACTCTGCAAGATTTCATGGATATGGGTGAGAAGTTCGGTTTGACCGGCCAGGAACTCAGAGCGTGGGCAAAGCAAGAGTTTAAAGGGTTTCAGGCCCAACAGAGGGAAGAGAGGGCAGCAGCTAAAGCTTAAAGAGAAGAAAGAAAAGAAAGATTAGCAGCAGAGAAAGAACTAAAAGAAACAGAAATGGCAATGGAAAGAGATAGACTAGCGGCGAAAGATAGAGAACTAGCCTTGGAAAGAGAGAAACTAATGGCGGAAAAGAAATGAATTGCATTTGATAAAGAAAACAAGGAAAAAGAGCTTGCATTTCAGAAAGAAAAACTAGCGACTGAAGTATTGATGAAGGACAAGGAAATTGAAGGCAATTTGAAAGTTAAGACTTTAGAGATGGATCGAGAAGCTGAAATCGAACGAGAGAAATACAAGCTAAGGCTGGGTATCCTATTAAACGTTACCAGAGTCTAATCAAGAACTTTACACAAGGGGATTCGGTCTCCGCATGGATTACTAATTTTGATATTCTAGTCAAGTTCTACAAGATTCCAAAACAAGATTGGCCAATCTTCTTCCACCGTCACCTCGTATTAGAGCCGTTAAAGGTTGTAGAGTTGATCCCTGAGAACTTACGGACCAACTATACATACATTCAAGATAGGGCCCATATCGCATTTCAGTCTTGATGCTGCTGGGTTAAGAACGAAGTTTAAGACCCATACATCGAAAGCAAATCAGACGTTCCTTGACTATGTATCTGAAACTTCATCACTCTTCGATAAGCGGTTGAAGGCAGAAGATGTATCTTCTGATTTTGAAAAACTGCGTCACTTCATGCTAAGGGATAAACTACTCTCATCCGTGCCAGATTCAATGTCTACATTTCTGGTGGAGAATAAATGTAAATCTATTCCGGAGATGGAGGCACGGGGAGAAGCATTCTATAACGCCCATCGCGACGTATTTGCTGATGGAGCGCAACCAGAGCTTGTGATAGGTGCTAGTGCTAGAATTCAGAATCAAAGAGTCACGGTAAAGGTAATAGATTCTCACAACACAGAAACAGAGGGCCATATCATAATACAAACAGAGATTCTGACAGGTTTAGAAAGGGTTATTTCATACAGTGCCCACATTGTAAACTTAACCACGGTTCACTTGAGATGTGCGACCGAAACCCTGGATATGCTTCTTATCTTAAAGACATCACTTCTAAAAAGATAAGTAAGTATGATGTCTATAAAAAGAGTGTCAAATGCTTCATGTGTTTAGCGTACGGCCATACCTCAAGATCGTGTAAGATGAGGAAGACATGGGAGGAAGCTAGAGCAGCATATATATATATACACTAGTAGCGACTCAGATGATGCAGAAGACGCCGCTCATGCAGCCATGATGGAGACATGTCACAATGACAGACCAGGTAAAGTATGTTAAGTTTAATAGGATCCTCCCGCATCAATTTGAATTTCAACCCATCTGCATACAATCCGTCTACGAAGATGCCTACTAACATTCTCTCTACCTCTTCTCCCTGAATATTTTGTCCTAAAAATGCTTCTTCCACCAAATTTATTAACCTATCACTATACAACTGTACACTTTCCCCTTTTTCCTGTCTTAACTGTCTTAATATAGAAAAAGCATATTGCGGATCTGTTATCTCGGCATACTTATGGGCTAGATCATTTTTAAACTCTTCCCAAGTTTCATGCAAATTTGCCTCTAATTTTCTTCTTATATGATTCGACACTTGGCTTAGACTACTTTGGTAAGCAATTTTTTTTTTTTTCGTCATCAGTGGCTCCTGTCAAAAAGGCACATTTTTCTATCGCTACAATCCAGGTCTTAAATTTTTTAGCCTGTCCTGAAAATTTTTCTACTTCAGTTGCTATTCCTTGTTGTTTAATGGACATATCCAATCTGCCTATTGCTCTACCCATATTTCCCAGAACATTCCCTAACATAGTTTCTTCTGTATTCATTGTAAAAGTATATAATCTGTCACTTTGAATATCACTTCGCTCTAGTTAATCTAAATGTTATTAAATGTCAGATAATCGTTCTTAACAAAATACTTGATATTCGTTGTGTTGTTCCTCCAGAGCGAGCGTTGTAACGATTTTGATTCTGCCTTCTAGTTGTCGATAGTTTCGTGCTAACCTTTACTTCAGCGAAACTTGACAGATTAGGTTCTACTTCTTCTCACAGTCACTCGGCGAGGAAAGGAAACGATTAAAATCTTCACAGTTGAAGTCTGGTATTTGTAGGGTTTAATATATTCCGACGAAGGCGATTCGACGTATCAAAGATTTTGATAAACGTAATAGAACTTGTCGTAATTTCTCTCGACAGCAGGACACACATATCCAGTTATTCGTAGGAGCATCAAGGTGTATAAAGGTGTACCAAAAATCCATAAAGGAGCAATGCGCATACAATCAGACGTGGCACACTTTATATAAAAATTCTCTTCTTTGAACGACGACGTAATGTAGGCAAAACAGATAGGTAGAAACTCTTATCAAAACTCAGCTCTTCCATTACACATGAGCGGGTTATACATCATATCAAAATCCATGGCCTTTGCACGTACACATTGATTGGTAAATAACATTATTACGTTTCTCCCCGACCATATGCCTGTAAATGTTTATCTCAAAAGCAGTGGAGTATACCGTTCATAAAAAGAAATCAGACCAGCCAGACGTTATCACAATGTTGAGATGTTGGGATGTCTCCCACTATATGTCTTCTATATCTTTTTCTGCCTCAATGTTTCTCATCTTCTTGTGACCGCGACATCCTAGGTTGAATCTTGTCACGGCACCAAATCGCCCTGTGTAACAGTGCCGGGCTTCTCTTAGGTACACCGACTTCTGTACTTCAAGGTCTTCAGGTGAATCTCTCATTCAAAACTGCGTTGTTCTGATTCAAAGTCTAGCCGTACAGCACGATCGTATAGGGTTCTGAGCCGTTAGACTCCAAGGATCTGGTAAAGGGCTGGACGTCGTTCAAATCTTCCATCTTCCATCAACTTTCGAATAACATGGAAAGCTTCCACTTAAGACTGTGATGATGGTTAATAAATCTTTTATTCGTCCATTGCTGAACAGATAAGTTCAAGACATGATATTCTCAACAAATCATGACAATGTCTTATATCTTACAATAGCACGACCGACCTTGGAAGGTGGGAACGCGATCTGATTCTAATCATGACACATGGCCTAACAAATATTACAACATTAAAATTCTCTATTCATTATCATATTCTGGATTCAACCTACCCAACCATTGTACTCTCTACTCTTGATGTTGTTAATTGAGAGAGACTTCAGTTATACGAGCTGATCTTGGTCTTTACTGTTTTCGTGGCTTCATTTACACGTCTGCTCCAGATCTGGTCTTGGTTTCTAATGTTTACGTTTCTCCGTTGTTGTTAGCTTCTGTTGCTACCCCAAACTTTCTGACGTACTAATTCCTTGGTGCATTCTCGTGCACCTTTTTCTCTTCTAGTTTACTTTCCCAATTCATACGTGTGCATCACTGTTCCATTATCTTCTATTAACTCTCCCCCGACCTATTCTGTTACATATCTACACAGATGGTTCGGTGTTGAGAGGTAGTAGAAGTGCCTGGGGTTTCTTGGCAAAGTCTAATGGTCGACGTTTGGTGCAGGAGAGCTTGGCATATGATACCACAACATCTAGCTTGAATGGAGGGTGGAGGCAGTCAGTGCAGCTTTCCGCTGGATGGAGAATACGATACACACACACATCGTGATTGTAACTGACTCAGAAAGCATGCTGAGTAGGGTGAGGACAGGCAAGCTTCGTGCCGAGTGGCTTGCTTTGCAAAACTTGGTGGAGTATTGATGCATGATAAGGCAGACGTAGTTGCGGCCTTGTGGGAGCACGTGGACACCTCGGAGGAGCAAATGGATCACCATGGTCTGGCAAGAATGCGACAGCGAGGAGTGACGAGGGGATCTGGCCGATGCTCGACGCTCAGAGAAAAGGTGAGAAGCACATATAATCAGATTGCTACTGGTACTATTGGGTTGGAACTCTTCGCTGGCTTCTGAGGATGGGGACGGATCGCTTATGGGAATGCCCCGAATGCTGTGATGTCGGTTCTTAAATCAATCAATCAATCAATCAAAACCAAACACCTAGCCATCCACTTAGCCAACCACCCAGCCAAATAGTCAACCAACCAACCACCCAGCCAACCACCCTGCCAACCAACCACCCAACCAACCACATAGCCAACCACCCAGCCAACCAACAAACCACCCAGCCAACGACCCTGCCAACCAACCGTCCTTCCAATCAACCAACTAGCCAACCACATGTCCAACCACCCAGCCAACCAGTCAACCACCTAGCCAACCACCACAGCCAACCACCCGGCCAACCAACCACCAATAAACCACCCACTCAGCCAACCATCCATCCATACAACTCCTCACCCAGCCAACCACCCAGCCAAATACCCATTCAACCACCCAGCCAACCACCCAGCCAACCAACCCTGCTACAATAAAAATGTCTAAAGCTAGATATTATAGGTGTTTGTTTCTACCTATAGGTATTCTGGTTATTGTAGAGTAATGTGGAATAGGATAATCTTGTGATTGTAGTGATCTTTGGAATAGGATAATCTTGTGATACGAATAGGAATAAGAAATACGAATAGGTTGTATGTCATGGAAACAAAAACAATCAAACGCAGAGGTCCTAGAAAATCTGGGAATGAAGAGAGAGTTGATGAAAGAAATAAATATGAGACAAATGAAATATTTTGGCGTTCAAAGACATGCTACTCTTATAAAAACCATACTGAAGGCAAGTTTGAGGGCAAGCGAACAAAAGGTAGACAACGATACAAGTGGGATGATAATATCAAAAGATGGACGAACATCAGCCTGACAGAATGTACAATCAAGGCAAGTGACAGACAGTGTTGGAGATCCATTGCAGCCAAATTTCATTGCGGAGACGGCACTTGATTGATTGATTGAATCTTGTGATTATAGTGTGCTTTGGAATAAGATAATCTTGTGATTGTAGTGAGCTTTGGAATAGGATAATCTGGTGTTTGTAGTGTGCTAAGGAATAAGATATTATGGTGATTGAAGTGTGCTATGGGCAAGTTAATCTTGTGATTGTAGAGTGCTATGGGATAAGTTAACCTTGTGATTGTAGAGTGCTTTGGGATAAGACAATCTGGTTATTGTAACGTGCTATGGGATAAGACAATCTGGTTATTGTAACGTGCTATGGGATAAGACAATCTGGTTATTGTAACGTGCTATGGGATAAGACAATCTGGTTATTGTAACGTGCTATGGGATACGACAATCTGGTTATTGTAACGTGCTATGGGATAAGACAATCTGGTTATTGTAACGTGCTATGGGATAAGATAATCTGGTTATTGTAACGTGCTATGGGATAAGACAATCTTGTGACTGAAGTGTACTATGGGATAAGACAATCTTGTGATTGTTTCTGTTTTCTTCACAATAAAGGAAAGTCCTCTTGCTCTGTCTGTTACAACTATGCCCAGACGTTGTAGATCGTTTGAAATTCCCGCCATCAATACTGTGTCGTCTGCATAGCGGAGATTAGATTGTTAATATTATACCCCCAACACGTATTCCTGCCTCTCTTTGATCTCTCTCTCTCTCTCTCTCTCTCTCTCTCTCTCTCTCTCTCTCTCTCTCTCTCTCTCTCTCTCTCTCTCTCTCCACCCACATGCTCTCTCCCCACCCACATGCAGATGCTCACGATGGTCTTCAGTATGTGTGAGTGTAAAGTGTGGGAGTTTCTTCATATTAGCTTCAGTGATTATGTGAGGCATCATGTGCGTGTCTGTATGTGAGGATGTGTGGGAGGATGTGAGTGCGTCAGTATGTGTGTGTGTGGGTCGGCGTGTGTGAGGGGTGTTTGAGTGGGGATGTGTAGGTATGTGGGGAAATGTGTGGGTGGGGCTATGTTGAGTGAGGGATTGTGTGTGCGGGATGTGAGGGTGGGCAGGGTAATGTGCGGATGAGTGGGGATTTCTGTGTGGATGGGGGACTTGTGGGTGGGGGGTGTGTGTATTGGATGGGAATCTGTGGGTGGGGGTTTGTGTTTGGGTGTGTGGGTGTTGTTGGGCAATGGGTTTTGTGGGTGTGGGTGGGTAGTAGGTTGTGTGGGTGTGGGTGGGTGGGGATTGTGTGAGGATGTGTAGGGTAGGTGTAGGTGGTGTGGGAGATGTGTGTATGGGTGTGGGATGTGAGTGTGTGGATAAGGGATATGTGTATGGGTGGGGGATGTGTGTGTGTGTGTGGGGAGATTTTCAGTGAGGGATTCTGTGTGATGTGAGGGTGGGCAGGGGAAATTGCGGGTGAGTGGGGATTGTGTGTGGATGGGGACGTGTGGGTGGGGGATGTGTGTTTTGGTTGGGGATCTGTAGGTGAGGGTATTGTTTAGGTGTGTATGGGTGTTGGTGGGTAGTGAGGTGTGTGGGAGTGGGTGGGTGTCAAAGACTCGACCACATCCCCTCCGCCAGGGAGAGCGGTCAATCCTGGAGGGACCAGGAGGAGATGCGGTGCCCGAGGCAAGAGCAGGGGAGATGAGGGAATAGTGGAAGGTTAGCCACTCCCTCATGATACACGCAGGCGGTGTTCAGAGAGTTAGCACTCTAATCACGATACCACCACACCTCATGAAGCCAGAGCACAGGTGAGTAGACACTCAACAGGCCACGTTTTGCCAGCAGCGTGCGATGTGAGGTAACACGCACGAAGGAGAAGGTCACCCCGCGTGGTGTGTAACCACGGGAGAGATGTTCGGCAGACGGGAGACTGGACTTGGGGCGTTCACATCGTTTAGAATAACGTTAGGAGTTTTGTGTTCACTAGTAGATAGAGTTAGCATAGGGTTAGCAGTTTGTGTTAGATAATTCTGTGGCTGTATATTGTGTATTGCATTAGCGACTGTTTACCGCTTGTAAGCGAGCCAACGGCAATAAAATGGACCATGCATTTTGCCTCCCACACGACTTGCAAGTTGTCGATGATGCCTGTCAGTTAAGTTGTTGACAGGCCAGGGTAATTGTGGTTGTCAGAAGTGAAGCTTGAATGTAATATTCAAGCTACTCCACTCGTCCACGAGGCTCTAGACTAGGGTTTAATTTGTGTAGTGACGGTGATTTGTGCAGACGAGAGAAATTTTGCAAGCTAGAAATGTGCCTATCGTGACGTATATAAACTGTTTAATTGTGTTTATGAAATATTTATTTAGTCAAAGTATGTATTCATCAAAGCTGTAAGTATTAATATTCTTGTTTTCTTATATTTATTTATATATTTACCTTTTTGGTGAGAAATGAGTACCAAAAATGATTCACGGCGGAGCGATACAAAGCCAGCCGACAATATCGATTTTTCATCGCGCTGTGCTGTGACGTCAGATGATTGACAAACAGTCGTCTGGGCTCATTAGCATACAGCAATCGAGTGTATAGAGAATTGATAACAGCTGCTCGCCTGAATCGGTACGTTATATCATTTATTATTTATTTATTTCAATTATTAAAGGAATATACTTATTTATTTAAACATTATGATGTTATTTTTATTTCTTTAAAAGCAGATATGCATATTTTTGGTCATATTTTCTCTGTGTTTACCGTCACGATGGAACGATTTTTTGGCCAGGCAGATGATACTTGCCTGCACAACACGTACAGAAATTAAATAGATTAGTAACGTAAGGCAAGAACTGATAAAGCAAAGACAGGACATTGACATTTAATTTATTTAATGCATATTCTAGTTGTTCGTGAACCTGTCTGTCATTGTCTAAGTCATTGTCCTTAGGGGTCTGGGTTAACATATCGTGTAATAGGCCTGATTACTACGGCCCTGCATATCAAAGGGCGAACTACACCTGATTACGGCCCTGTGTACCAAATATAGTTTGCTGGTAACGACACGTGCCTCCACCCGAAAGTACCAAGGTGACCTGTGGCAACGGAGTTCCGTTCCCCGATCCTCGGGAACGTTAAAGCTGAGTACACTTATATATTTTGGCATGCAACTTGATTAATAGTGCATCTCTTTTCAGCTTGTAACGCATTGACATATTTGTATACTCTGTTTTTCTGCAAGATAAATCTGGGCAGGGTATAACAGAAAGCACAACTGATAGTGATCAGATAAGAACAAACATAACATATCAAAGATAAATAACTGATAAAAGTCATCATTGCCTGTCACTGCGAGCCGAATACTAAATTAAGATGGCAACTTTATCAGACTTCATAAAAGCAGGTAAAGATCTAGAATTAACAGGAAAAGAGCTACAACAATATGCAGATCAAAAATTTAAAGAAGCAAAAGATGCTGAAAGGGACGAACGCGCACGAGAAAGAGAAGAAGAAAGACAACATCAAATACAATTAAAACAACAACAGCTAGAACATGATAAGACAGTTAAACAACAACAGTTAGAACATGATAAAGAGATAAAACAAAAGAATTGGAAGTTAAGCAACAACAATTACAACAGGATAAGGAAATAAAACAGAAAGAGTTAGAAGTAAGGCAAAGGCAATTAGATCAGGACAGAGAACTAAAAGAAAAACAGATTCAAGTAGAATCAGAGACACAGTTGAAAATGAAAAGCATGGACGTAGAGTCACACTCAGAGATCTCTGCCACTAAACTAAGAAGTCAACAAGAAGAAAATAAGTTTAATAAATACAAGAATATTATCAAACCATATTGTAAAGAAGACTCAATATCAGCATGGACAGAGAATGTAGAATATCAATTTAAATACCACCAAGTTCCATTAGAGATGTGGGCCCCAATTTATACAAAAAATCTCAGTGGTGAGCCCCTTAAAGTAATAGAAACTATACCAACAGAGCTTAGATCTAGCTATCAATACATCCATGATAGGATTATGCAGCACTTTTACTTGATGCCCCTGGGTATCAAGTTCAGTTCTCAAATCTAAAACCTAAACCTAGTGAAACCTTTATTGATTATGTTTCAAATGTACAGAGTGTACTAAACAGGTGGCTTAAAGCAGCTAACATAGGAAAAGACTTTGATAGATTAAAAAACTTAATTACTATGGATAAGGTTATATCCACCATTCCTTCTCCTTTTGCCAAATTTTTGCAGCAGTCAGACATTGAAAACATAGAGCAGTTTGAAAAGAAAGGATCAGCATATTTTTCTTCTAACAGAGATGTGTTTAAGACCTCAAATGACTCTGAAATAGTTTCCTTCGTCAAAGACCAAACTAAAAACTACCAAAGTAATAGGAAACCTTATCAGAAATACGATAAGAAAGATAGGAAAATGGAAAAATGTATCCATTGTCACCTTTTACATGACACTTATGCTATGTGTGACAAATCGCCAAATTATCCGGCGCATCTTGAAAATGTGATCAAGAAACAGCAAAGTAAAAGATCTGCATACAGGCGTGCAATCAAATGTTTTTTTTTGTTCCTGTTATGGCCATTATAGTAATAAGTGCCTTGGCCGGCAGCGTATGAAAGCCAGTAATGCCATTTTGATTGACACCTCTTCAGATGGTGGTAGTGAGAATGAGTCTGAGAGTGAAAGTGACTTACCTAATAACCAAGCAGAAAATGTTTGTGGTGCATACGATATGTTAAGCTTCGACAGCTGTGAACGATGTCACCAATTCCATACAGACGGAAAACTAGAATGTGGACATACAGTACCATTCTCATCTGAGAATGTAAACGCAGCACTAGCCTCCAGAGGCAATCTCGTGTTCCACAATGCAATGGTCAATGATGTACCATGCCAGTGTTTGCTGGACAGCGGCAGCACCCTTATTGGTCTTCGGAAAGAACTGGTTAATCCGGGTGATTACACAGGTGATACTGTCAAATGCCGTACCTTTTCGGGTAACATTGAAATTTACCCTTTGGCAAAAGCCCATATTGATTCTCCTTTTCTCTCTGGTACCTTTACTTGTGTAATACTAAACAACCCTTGTACTGACTTAATTTTGGGGTGCTTACCCCAACTGAAACAATGTACTAATGAAGAAATAGTTGCATGGGAGAAATTAAATGCAGCTAATGCGACAACAAGAGCAGACAGTGTGAAACATCAAGACACACTTCAAGATGAGAGACTCCTGTTGCTTTCTCCAGCTGGCACTGATGACAACAGCAGACAAGAATTTATAAAACAGCAAAAAGCTGACCCTAGTGTGTCTCCATACTTAAAATTGCTAAAAGATAAAGCAAAAATAACCAAGAATGCATCTTGGGTCTTTAGACTGAATAATGGCATCTTAACTAGATATTATACTACTGGAACCATGAGATTCAGCAAACGGTGTTACCTGAACAACACCGTCTAACTGTGCTAAAGATTGCACATGAGTCACCGTTTGCTGGTCATCTTGCATATGATAAGACCAGGGCACAGAATTCAGGCTCATTTCTATTGGCCAGGTTTTTGCAATGATATTAAATTATTTTGTCGTTCGTGTAATGTCTGTCAACAATTAGTACGCAAGGGTAAACATCCTACAGCTGAAGTACAACCTTCTACACTGGCTTCGAGGCCATTTGAAAGTGTGGCGGTAGATATTGTTGGTCCCCTGAACCAGGTGTCCAGCAAAGGAAATCGCTTCATATTGACAATGGTCGACTTTTGTTCAAGGTGGGTTGAGGCAGTAGCTTTGAAATACATCACCTCCAAAGACGTTGCCAATGTATTTCTACATCTGTTCTCACGATTCGAATTCCCACGGACCATTTTATCCGATCGTGGAACTCAGTTCATATCGGCTGCAACGCAAGCCCTTACAAAAATGCTAGGCATTAAGCAACATTTTACGACAGCATACCATCCAGCCAGCAACGGAATAGTAGAAAAAATTAACGGTGACCTAAAGCACATGCTGGCTAAGGTGACAGCAGAAAACCCAGCTAATTGGGATACACTGTTACCAACAGTGCTGTTCGCCTATCAGGAGATTCCCCATTCAAGCACGGGTTTCTCACCGTTTGAATTAGTTTACGGGGCTAACCCACGTGGACCCCTAACCATCTACCATCAGATATTAACTAATTCGATAGAAATTCCTACCTCAAAAACACCTTATGAAATGGTGACAGAAACACGAGACAAGATCATGAAATCGTGTGTGATAGCTAAGGCAGCTTTGGAGAGGAAGGGTCAAATCTACCGCCAATATGCCAACAAAGGTGCAAGAACAATCGAGCTTGAACCAGATCAAGACATACTCTTGCTTCTGCCAGACAAAAGAAATTTATTACTTACCTCATGCAAGGGCCATTCAAGGTGGTACGCAAAATTTCAGATGTTGACTATGAAATATCGATAAACGGACACTTAAAGATATTCCATGTCAACATGTTGAAACCTTACTTTTCAAGACAACAGACAGAAGTAGATACAGACGAACATATTGCAACAACACCAAGTGAGCAGACGACAGACATACATAACGCAACTACACTAGTTAGCGAGACTGGCAGTTCCGACAATGGCAATACATCTAGTGAGTGCACAGAATACACACTTAGCACCACCACTGTACTAAATCAGGTAAACGACGACGGAATGGAACTACCCGTTCCCATTGTAGACAAAACGGCGACATTGGACAGTATACATATAGATCAGGGACTAACAGACATTCAACGAAGACAATTAGTTGATTTAGTAACTGAATACAAAGACCTATTCTCTGACATCCCAGGTAGAACGGACAGAATCGAACACTCCATTCTTCTTTCGGACCTCAAGCCTATTAAATGCAGGCCGTACTCTATCCCACTTAGCTATAGGGAAAATCTAAATAAGGAAATTCTCAATTTAGAGGCTAGCGGGATTATCCAAAAGTCTACATCTGAGTACTCATTTCCAATCGTCCTAGTTAAGAAGAAGGATTCCACAATTCGACTCTGTGTGGACTATCGAAAACTTAATAACATCACTAAGATCGACGCAGAACCTATTCCTTCCTGTGAAGATCTTATCTTGGACATGTCTACTTCAAAAATCTTTTCAAAACTAGATCTTACTAAAGGATACTGGCAGGTCCCGAGGCAGGCTCAATCTATGCATCTTACTGCGTTTTCAACACCTTTAGGACTATACGAGTGGCGATTTCTTCCTTTCGGACTTCGAAATGCTCCTGCCACTTTCGTGCGCTTAACTAGAGATCTATTACATGGAGTGACGAATACTGTGACCTATATAGATGATATATGTGTCCATACTGAAGACTGGACGACACACTTACTAAAACTGAGACATGTCTTTGATAGGTTGCGACTCTTCGGTCTCACTGTCAAACCGAGCAAAGTTGAATTAGGCCTAAAAGAAATTGAATTTTTGGGTCATGACATCTCTCAAGGTCAACTGAAGACTGACAATAGGATTATTACAAAAATTATGAATCTAACCATGCCTACTACGAAAAAGCAGGTTAGAAGTCTTTTGGGATTAGTTAATTACTATAGTAAATTTATTCCAAACCTAGCTGAAATAACTAGTGTGTTTTCTAATGTATTAAAAGCATCAGTAAAATTGGATGTGAAAGATGCATTATTAATTTCTGCATTGTCAAAATTGAAAATTCTTTTAGTAATGTTCCCATCCTCCGCTTGCCTAATCCTGGGCTCGTTTATTATCTTAGGACAGATGCCAGCAGGATCTCCATCGCTGCAGTCCTAGGCCAATTTTATGAGGGCATCTTCCATCCGATTTGCTACGTGAGCCGTAAGATCACACCTGCCGAGTCCAGATATTCGATAGCAGAACTGGAAGCCCTCAGCGTCATCTATTCAGTGAGGAAGCTCCATCGATTTCTGGCGGGTGTACACTTCATTGTCCAGACAGATAATTCTCCCATCACGGTCATCCAAACTGGGGTGCATAGAAACGACCGGATATACAGGTGGTCTCTGATACTTCAGAACTATACGTTTAGTATAGAACATATCAAGGGTAAGGACAACATTCTGGCTGATACCCTCAGTAGACCATCTGAGGTAATAATACCTGAAATCCCACATAATAATGTAGAGTGATAGTTAGTACATGAATACAGTACAATATGCTATGTAAAATAGGTTACATATACACCCATTGTATGCTTAAGAATGAACTATCATGTGTCCGTAGACATTAACGTAAGAACTGTGCTACAGAACTTAGATACTACCGTGTGAATCAGGACAGCTCATTTCCAACTAAGCTCCAGTCCGGTGTATCATTTGTGTGAAATGTAGAAAACAGTGTCAGAACAGTGCTTAATTTCAGACACAGAAAGACTAAGCTACGACACCAACGAATCTCTACACGTGCACTACCGATAAACATTATTATGACCGTAAAATGTATTTCAGATACCCAGGCAAATTATGTAGTTATATTGTGCCTATACCAATATACAAACATGAAGGCAACTACTAACCTGAGAGAACTGAATACCATGTATATAAACTTAATGTGATATGTAAGATAATATTTTAACATAGTGATAGATGAGAGATAGAATTAGGTAATATAATAATTCTCATTTATTTAAATAGTATAGTTAGTACAGTAATCAACCCAGCTATTTAGCTTAAAATATTAGGTTAGACGTAAAAAAAAAATAGGTAATTACAAGCTAAAGTAAAATTTTAATAGAAATAGTACCATTTAGAGTGTTACATTTCATTTAGCTTTAGTTTAGGTTAGTTTATTCCATATTAAGGAAAACCATACCATCGATCAAACATTACCAGTAATTAGTAATATCATTTTACATACATCATTTACATAATTTAGATTAAGAACATTAATCATATGATTCATTTTCAATCTAACAACATTAGATAGTATAGTATTAGAAAGGTACATAATTTATGTTCACATCATCCAGGTAATTAAGGTACATAACTCATATCACACTAATTACATTTAAATAGTTACATTACATCCCTTAGATTAGATAAACATAACGAGTAGAATAAACAGATAATATAATTAACATAATAGAACTTAGGTAACACATTAAATACTTAGTTATAAAAGGAGAATAGTTTATTATAATATAAAATATGATACTTTAGGTTAGTGTAACTTACTAGATGATGAGATCAAAGGGACAAGCCATCAACCCTGTCTCGCCCATGTAAATATAATGTACATATATGACTCGTGCAATGACTAGCGCACAGTCATGAGGCTCAATCATCTCAAACTGAGCCAAACGTGTACAGTCTCACTCCAAGGTTTTTAAATAAGCAGAAGAATAAGTATGGAGGGATGAGTGATGTGTGATAGAAGTGAGGGTGAAAGGAGTATGACAGAAGTGTGAAAGTGAGAATGAATGAAAGATAGACGGGAGAGAATGCAAGCAGTCAGCAAATTCTTCTGCTGCCTGCCACGACTTTTAATATTTGTTTGCGTTAATGTTGGTTTTCGCTAGGGAAATTGTGTTGGTGTGAATGTGTTGTCTGTCATATAGTTTAGAACTTAGATTACAGTATTTTGGGTTTCATAACAATGGAATGTAGTCACGAATCAGTGTTATACACCTGCTTGTGGCCACATTGAACAAAATTATGACACTAAAAAAACAACTAACATACATACACAGATAAGTTAGAAATATAGGGTAGAAGTTAGATTAGTAGATTTATTACATCCAAACACGCAAACAACCAGAAAAACAAACATATAAATTGCATACACTATTTGTAGATCAAAGGCAGATAACTTTGGTGCCAGGGGACATAATAGACAACGAAGAACTAAATTAACAGTGAAATAAAGTCTTACGCGCGGAAGCGAAGGAGGTAAAGCCTGTCGCACACACTCTTGTAGAATGGTTGTTAAATATTATATGGGGGACATGAAGCAATTCATGTGTTGACCCTAAGAAAGTCAACTTTGTATGGGTAGTAAGTTAATTTACTATGTGAGGGCAGGTCTTATAAGACAACGGTCCGGTTCAGACATACCTCTGATAAATATAATATAGCATGTGAGAAGGGGCTCACGCCAACCAGGCAAGTTTGTGGCGATTGCCAGTAGCCAAGTGAGGTTTTATTACATTGTGACAATAGTTGTTAATAGTCTATTGGAAAGCCCAGAGCCAGGTTATCTAGAGTCTTTGACAAAAATTAGAGACACTAATTTTTTGTGTAGAAACCTCCTTGCGTCACAACCAATAAGTGAAAGTTGATGACACAACACAAGAGGGGCGGGTGTGTGTCAAAGACTCGACCACATCCCCTCCGCCAGGGAGAGCGGTCAATCCTGGAGGGACCAGGAGGAGATGCGGTGCCCGAGGCAAGAGCAGGGGAGATGAGGGAATAGTGGAAGGTTAGCCACTCCCTCATGATACACGCAGGCGGTGTTCAGAGAGTTAGCACTCTAATCACGATACCACCACACCTCATGAAGCCAGAGCACAGGTGAGTAGACACTCAACAGGCCACGTTTTGCCAGCAGCGTGCGATGTGAGGTAACACGCACGAAGGAGAAGGTCACCCCGCGTGGTGTGTAACCACGGGAGAGATGTTCGGCAGACGGGAGACTGGACTTGGGGCGTTCACATCGTTTAGAATAACGTTAGGAGTTTTGTGTTCACTAGTAGATAGAGTTAGCATAGGGTTAGCAGTTTGTGTTAGATAATTCTGTGGCTGTATATTGTGTATTGCATTAGCGACTGTTTACCGCTTGTAAGCGAGCCAACGGCAATAAAATGGACCATGCATTTTGCCTCCCACACGACTTGCAAGTTGTCTTGTATGGGTGTGTGAGAAGTACCCGATGATGCCTGTCAGTTAAGTTGTTGACAGTGGGTGAGGATTGTGTGAAGATATGTGGGGATGGGTCTAGGTGGTGTGTGGGGTGTGTGTATGTGGTGTGGGAGATGTGTTATGGGTGGGGGATGTGAGTGTATCCGTGAGAGATATGTGTGAGGGTGGGGGATGTGTGTGTGCGGGGACGTATGTGTGGGTGATGGGGTGTGTGTGGTTGGGAGATTTTGGGTGGATGGGGAATATGTGGGTGGGAGATGCATGGGTGGGTCGGGATATGCGTGTGTGGATGGGTGAGGGATGTATTTGTGTGGGTGGGGGTGTTGTTGTTAAGAGATGTGTGGTTGGGGGATGTGTGGGTGGGTGGAAGATGAGTGGATGGATGAGTGTGTGTGTTTTGGGGGAATGGGTGGGGGATGTATGTGTGGATGAGGAGATGCGTGTGTGGATGAGGAGATGCGTCTGGGTGGGGATGTGTGTCTTGATGGGTGGGGGATGTGTGGACGGATGGGGGAGATTGTGTGGTTGGAGGATGTGTGGGTGGATGGGGAAGTGTTGAGTGAGGGCTTGTGTGGGGATATGTGAGAGTGGTTAGGTGAATGTGCGTTTGAGTGGAGATGTGTGTGTGTGGATGGGGGCCATGTGGGTGGCGGATATGTGTTTGGGTGGGGACCTGTGGGTGGTAATATGTGTTTGGGTGAGTGGGGGTGTGTGGGTTTAGTTTAGTCTAGTCGACTGATCAAAATCACGGCACACGGGTGTAATCCATAAGTGCTCCGTTCTACACGTAACTCAAGCCTGAGTCCGGAGAATCTCAGCTCAATGCACGAACTCTGTAGCACCGGCGAGGATCCTGAAAATCTTTCAGGGTGTGTGGGTGTTGGTTAGTAGTTGGATGTGCGGGTGGATGTGGAAGTGTGAGAGGATATGTGGGGGTTATGTAGGTGGTGTGTGGGGGTGTGTAGGGGTGTGTGTAGTGGTGTTGGAGTGTGTTGGGGGAATATCAGTGTGTGGGTGGGGATATGTGTGTGGGTGGGGGATATGGGTGTCGGTGGGGGATGTATGTGTGGGTGGTGGGGTGTGTATGGTTTGGAGATTGTAGGTGGATGAGGGATATGTGGGTGGGGGATGTGTGAGTGGTTGATGTATGGGTGGGATTTATGTGGGTGGGTTAGGGATGTGTGTGGGTAGGGGTGTTGTTGTTAAGGGATGTGTGGTTGGGGAATGGGTGATTAGGGGTGGGTGGAAGATGTGTGGGTGGATGAGTGTGTGTGGGTGGGGGATGGGTGGGGGATGTGTGTGTGTGGATGGGGAGATGTATGTGGGTGGGGATGTGTGTCTTGATGGGTGCGGGATGTATGGGTGGGTTTGTGTTGATGGGGGATGTGTGTTTGTTGGCGGAGAGTGGGTGTGTTAGTTTGTGTGTACGCATGTGTGTGTGTGAAAGAAGAGAGAGAGAGAGAGACAGACAGACAGACAGACAGACAGACAGACAGTGAGAGAGAGAAACAGAGAGAGAGAGAGAGAGAGAGAGAGAGAGAGAGAGAGAGAGAGAGAGAGAGAGAAACAGACAGAGAGAGAGAGTTGAGTACAAGCATTTAATGTAACTTGCTATTTCATATTTTTTGTGCATTCTCATCTTCTATATTATCATTTTGAATGCCACTTGATTTTACCATGTATAATATGAACACGTGTACTTTACTGTAGTGTGAGTGAGAGAGTCAGTGAGTGTGAATAAGGGAAAGTGAGTGAGTGTCAGAGTGAACATGTGTGTGTTGTGTGTGTGTGTGTGGGTGGGTGGGTGTGGGGTGGGTGTGGGTGTGTGCGTGCGCGCGCCTGTCTCTATGTGTGGGAGCATCACTATTTTTTTTTTGCACAATGTATACATACGGTTTTCTCTCCATTTTTGGCACTTTTATGAGATGCTTTACGATAATCGTCACTGAATATGCGTATGGAGTGTGGGAGTCTAATCATGTGTGAGGCATCATGTATGTGTCTAGAAATGAGGATGTGTGTGGGGATATGTGTGTGTAGGGTGTGTTGGGGAGTATGTGTGTAGCGGGAGTATGTTTGGGGGGTGTGGGGGAATGTGTGTGTGTGGATTGGGAATGTGTGTGTGTGGATTGGGAATGAGTGTGTGGGGGATGTGTATTGGTAGGGTATGTGTGTGTGGATGGGGAGATGTGTGTTGTTGGGGGATATGTGGGAAGGTGAGGGATTTGTGTGTGGGGGATATGAGGGTGGGTGGGTGAAGGAATGTGAGGGTATGGGGGATGTGTATGTTGATGAGGGATGTGTGGTTGGGGGATGTGTGTATGGGTGGAGATATGTGGGTGGGGTATGTGTTTAGGTTGGTGTGTGGGTGTTGGTGGGTAGTGAGATGTATGGGTGGAGATTGTGGGTGGATGTGTTGGGGTGTGTGTAGGTGGTGTAGGATATCAGTTATCAGTTGGGGTATCTTCATTGCACTCCGGACAGGTTTTCAATTTGAATTTTCAGGATCCTCTTTTCC
>JACEFZ010009044.1:0-101536 GCA_014155875.1 Cepaea nemoralis | reverse complement strand
CGACATTAACCCATGGCAGATGTGGAAAGGATGATATTGCGGGGGATTGGCAGGGGTTCTGGTAGAATTTCAAAACTGAGAGGGAAGACCAGGAGAACTTTCAATCAGATAGCGGTGGGAACGATTAGTAGTATGACTCTTCACTAGCTGTTGAATGAGGGGACTGAGCGCGTATGGAAATGTCCTAAGTGCAGTGAAGTCGGTTCTTAGCTCAACTCAACTCAACTACGGGGAATCGCTTAATACGATTAATCATCCCATGGCACTTAATAAGTCCCTTACCATGAAACCTTAGTGGGTACATGAAATGTTAGGACTTAGTTAGTTAGTTAGTTAGTCGACAGATCATCCTCGTTGCACATCGGACCATTCAGTCCATAAGTGCTCGGATCCCCTCCTCAGCAAATCCCGCAGCGTGTAGCGGCTAACGACGCCAGTTCTGTGTTGGTTTATCAATCTTCTTTGGCTTCCTGCGTAGTGTTCTTGTTTGGCCACCCCTCTTTTAATTTGCTGCTCTCGCAGTCTGGCCATTGTTGTAGATTCACAGTCATCACTTGGTTCTTGCAAAAGTCTCACTTCTCGTAGAGCATTCAGAATGTCAGCCTGGTCCATGGCGCGTCCGCCCTCAACAGTAGCCTCACCTGCGAGCTTGTCAGCCCGCTCATTTCCTTGTACTCCCGCATGCCCTGGCACGAAGATGAAACTAATCTTTGCCAGCCGAGACCGCTTCAGAGGCAGCAACCATTCTCTTCGGATCGACCCCTCCTCTATCCTCTTGATCATGTTCATTGAGTCGCTAAGGAAACAAGCCCTAGTGAATGTCTGTGTCTCGAGCCATGTTATTGCTTTACTTACTGCCATGACTTCCATGGTCAGGCTACTTGTGGTTTCAGTGAAAGCACCAGAGTCCTCCTTCACAATTCTCCCTCCGGCCCGAGCTGTAAAGGCCCATGAGCTTCTCACATGTCGGACGACCGACCCATCTGTGTAGATGACCGCGTCACTGTCTAGCGAATTCTCGAAAATCAACGCTTGTACTTCAGCCTCAACAGCAGCCGGATTTTCTTGTCTGCATTTTCTATCTAGTTGGATGCAAACTGAAAAGGATGTGCAGAAGTCTGTTGGCACTTGCACCCACTCCTCGCCAGGTTCTAAGTCCTCAAGTGAACACACCTGTTGAAGAATGTCCTCGGCTTGACCCATCCACGACCGTCCTCTTTTTAACCTGCTGCCCTTCACCTTCCTAATTTCACTATGCAGTGGATGCTGTGTGTTTGCGTTAATTCTGAGGTAGGCACGTGCCCTGCAAACTTGCATTCTCTCTTCAATGGTTGGAAAATCAAGAAGGTAGCGCATCGCCCTGCATGCTGTATCTCTTGTACATCCAAGAATAATGCGCATAGCTTCATTCTGTATCCTTTCCATCCTTTCTATCTGCTTATGGCTGACAGTCAGGATTGCCATTGCATACTCCAAAACAGACATGACCAGCCCCTCGTACAGAAGACATAGATGGCGCTGCTCACAGTTTACTGCCGCCATCACCCGCATCGCTGCCAAACCCCGCTTGGCCTTTGTTATCACCTGGTCTATGTGCACATTATAAGCAAGGCTTCGATCAAACCGTATCCCCAGGTAATTCATTGCCTGCGTTCTTTCCACCGTCTCTGAACACAGCATTACAGTTGGTGTTGGATTGTTGACAATATGATTATTCAACGAGAACCAAGTCACTGTTGCCTTAGTTGGGTTGACCATTGCCCCAGCTTCATCACACCAAGTACTTATGCGATTGAGTTCGGTTTGTAGTTCCACAGCAACCTCCTCTCTATCCTTACCCTGACGATACACTAAAACATCATCGGCATATGACAATGTCCTGCCAGGTCCAGTGATCTGCTCACTGGTGATTCTCACTGTGTAGGCGTTGAACAGTACCGGAGATAATGGTGATCCCTGTGGTAGGCCAGGATATATTGTTGTTGGTTCCGAAGTCCAACTGCCACATCTAAAAACTACTTTCCGTTGGAAGAGAGCTGCAGCGATCCAACTAAGGAGGAATGGACTTACGTTTAGTTCAAGAAGCTGAAACATTAAAAAATCCAGTGGTACTCTGTTGTATGCGTCCTCAAGATCAATCGCTGCAGCAACGGTTTCAGTGCCTGAGTGGAAACCTTCATAGACATCGTGGGCAAAGACTGCTGCATTGGTCCAGGTTTCTCTTTTTGGACGGTACCCACCCAGGGTAGGTGGGAAAACACCTTGCCTCTCTAGTTGGCTTGATATTTTCCTGGCAATTACCTTCTCCAGCAGCTTGCCTATTGTATTCTGCATGGTTATAATTCGATATCCCTGAATTTTCTTGTGGTCTTTGTCAGGCTTCGGCAAGGGAATCAGATAGCTGTGTAACCATTCCTCCTTGATGCTAGCACTCCCTATACTGTTGTTGTACATGTCTGCTAGTTTCTCTAGCTCATTGTCGGTACACCTATTTATGTCGTCGTATCTTATGCCATCAGGACCTGGAGCACTGTTTTTTGATCGTCGAAGCACAGCCTTGATTTCTTTCACTGTCACTGTGTCTTCATCCGAAGTGTCCTGGGCCTTGCATCTGTCTGAGGTGACCTCCTTGGCCAGATTCCGGCCTCCCATGTCTGTCTGGTTGCTCTGCTCAAGGTAGCGTTCAAAGAGGGCTTTGCCCTTGTCCTCGTCAGTCCTCTGCCAGATGAGGTCAGCACCTTGGAAGTCAGAAATGCTCTTATTCTTGACTACACCACTCATGCTTTTATGTAGTCGCCAGAACAATTTCAGTGACTTGTCTGTGCTTACTCTTTGACACACCTCTGCCCATTTTTCGCTTTTAACCACCGTGACCAGTTTTTAGGACTGTTTTTAGGAATGTTAGGACTACCATAAATGTAGTGGTTAGACACTCGCCTGCCCTCCCCGGGGTCAGGGGTTGGATCCACATTGTGTGGATCTCAGTTAGTTAGCTACTGACACGATAATGCTCATTAAATAATAATTAATTAATTTGCCCCGAAGCTGTTTCCTTCGTGGGTCTGTGGTGTGATAGGGCCATCTCATTTTGCACCTCTGCACCCAACATGGGGGATGGGCGGTTGAGCTGTTAAGACCTCGGGAGTATTTATGCTTGGGGCTATGGTTTGCTTACACATTTTTCTCATATTGGACTGGTAGTGCATGGTTCCGTCGCCATGCTACTGAGTTGAATGCGTGAAGCGACACTGTGAGCTGTGAACACTGGAAATATAGAGACACCGTTCCTCAACATGGGAGTAGGCGATTTAGCTGTTAAGGCCTCTTGGGTGTTTGCGCTTGTGGCTACGGTTTTCTTACGCATTTTCCTCATATTGGACTGGTAGTGCATGGCTCCGTCGCCTTGCTACTGAGTAGAGTGCGTGGAGCGACACTGTGAGCCGTGAATTTCGTGTGGGGTGCTTTTACATCTGTCCACGGTTGTTTGTGGCGTGAACTGCATGTTCACACAATGACGGCCAGACGATCGTTGAAGTAACTGGGTTGCACTATGCAGAAATGTGTGGTTGCTGGTTTTCCAGTGACTACCGCTTCCATAGACGATGAACTGTTGAACTAACTAACTAACTAACTAACTAACTAACTAACTAACTAACTAACTAACTAACTAACTAACTAACTAGCTAGCTAACTAACTAACTAACTAACTAACTAACTAGCTAACTAACTAACTAGCTAGCCAACTAACTAACTAACTAACTAATTAACTAACTAGCTAACTAACTAACTAATTAACTAGCTAGCTAGCTAACTAACTAACTAACTAACTAACTAACTAGCTAGCTAACTAACTAACTAACTAACTAACTAACTAGCTAACTAACTAACTAACTAGCTAGCCAACTAACTAACTAACTAACTAGCTAACTAACTAACTAACTAGCTAGCCAACTAACTAACTAACTAACTAACTAGCTAACTAACTAACTAACTAGCTAGCCAACTAACTAACTAACTAACTAACTAGCTAACTAACTAACTAACTAGCTAGCCAACTAACTAACTAACTAACTAACTAACTAGCTAGCTAGCTAACTAACTAACTAACTAACTAACTAGCTAACTAACTAACTAACTAGCTAGCCAACTAACTAACTTAACTAACTAACTAGCTAGCCAACTAACTAACTAACTAACTAACTAGCTAACTAACTAACTAACTAGCTAGCCAACTAACTAACTAACTAACTAACTAACTAGCTAACTAACTAACTAACTAGCTAGCCAACTAACTAACTAACTAACTAGCTAACTAACTAGCTAGCAAACTAACTAACTAACTAACTAACTAGCTAGCCAACTAACTAACTAACTAACTAACTAACTAACTAGCTAACTAACTAACTAACTAGCTAGCCAACTAACTAACTAACTAACTAACTAACTAGCTAACTAACTAGCTAGCCAACTAACTAACTAACTAACTAGCTAACTAACTAACTAACTAGCTAGCAAACTAACTAACTAACTAACTAACTAATTAACTAACTAACTAACTAACTAATTAACTAACTAACTAACTAACTAACTAGCTAGCCAACTAACTAACTAACTAACTAGCTAACTAATTAACTAACTAACTAACTAACTAACTAATTAACTAACTAACTAACTAACTAACTAGCTAGCCAACTAACTAACTAACTAACTAGCTAACTAATTAACTAACTAACTAACTAATTAACTAACTAACTAACTAACTAATTAACTAACTAATTAACTAACTAACTAACTAACTAACTAACTAACTAATTAACTAACTAACTAACTAACTAACTAACTAACTAACTAACTAACTAACTAACTAACTAACTAACTAACTAACTAACTAATTAACTAACTAACTAACTAACTAACTAACTAACTAGCTAACTAACTAACTAACTAACTAACTAACTAGCTAACTAACTAACTAACTAAACTAACTAACTAGCTAACTAACTAACTAACTAACTAACTAACTAACTAGCTAGCTAACTAACTAACTAACTAACTAACTAGCTAACTAACTAACTAACTAGCTAACTAACTAACTAACTAACTAACTAGCTAGCTAACTAACTAACTAACTAACTAACTAACTAACTAGCTAACTAACTAACTAACTAACTAACTAACTAGCTAACTAACTAACTAACTAACTAACTAACTAGCTAACTAACTAACTAACTAACTAACTAACTAGCTAACTAACTAACTAACTAACTAACTAGCTAACTAACTAACTAACTAACTAACTAACTAACTAGCTAACTAACTAACTAACTAACTAACTAACTAGCTAACTAACTAACTAACTAACTAACTAACTAACTAGCTAGCTAGCTAACTAACTAACTAACTAACTAACTAGCTAACTAACTAACTAACTAGCTAACTAACTAACTAACTAACTAGCTAACTAACTAACTAACTAACTAACTAACTAACTGGTAATATGGAAAGCTAATCCACACGCAAACATCACCCCAGTGCACTAGAAGTAGTAGCACGTGAATGGACTAGGCTTGAGTTCAAAGAGAACAAACGAGGGGAGGGGAAGAGAATCACATTTTGTGAGGCGTGGGGGCAAGGAGGAATAGGTGATCAATCCCACCCTCACTTTAGCAGGCAACGAGCTCAGGCCTTTTTCGTGACATTATTAGTGCAGTTGCATACCAAATTCGCTTACGCTCCAGCTCAATGGTCTACACAAATGTGTGTCTAGAACTGGTGCGTGTAAAAAATATGCTTTACTTTATATACATTTTATTAGCGCAATGGGTTTTTTTTTTTTTTCGATTTGCTACTACTTCGAGTGTTAAAAGTTAGTTCCATATCCTTTACAGGGGGTCGCAGTCAACCCCAGAATTGTTTTAGCTGTTCGTGATTTCTTGGCAAGTTTACGCTCAGTACTTTTGCCATTGCCTTCTGAACGACCGGTACGCATACTATTTTATAAAAATCAACGCAAGGCGGTCTGCTGTCGTTTCGCCCGAAGTTGTGTTTTGAACGCGGTTTTCGTGATTAGGAACTGCGCCCGTAAATCTACTTCTAGCGTACTGAACGTAGCATAATGGGCAACCCTTTGCCGTGATGTTGGAACCGCGACTAATGACCAACTGATTTTTGCGTGTAGGTTAGCTTTTCCTGTTGCCAGTGTCCCTCGCCATCAGGAAAACTCATTCCGACTTCAGAGCTACTTATATTTACATCCCCAAATCTAGGATTATAAGTCAACATTTTAGTATAAGTGACTTGGTGTAGGAGTTGAACCTGCTTCCTCAGTATCAGCACACCTGATATTTAAGAGCGATGGCTCTTATCTATTTGGCTAAGCTCGCCTCCATTGACTGCCTGGCTGGCACCTGACCGTCTTGACAGACCATTGTTTATAAAATGGAGTTATACCTCTCCATAACACAAAGCCTGGGCTGAATTTAGAGACCGTGTGTTGCTCATGCTGCATGATCCCTCTCTCGGCCTGCCTAGTTTACTCCAGATGAAAAATAATACCAGTACGTCTGGAACAATACAAATACAAGCTGCAGAAGCTGCCGGATCAACAAAACAATGCTCTAACTGTCCGCTAGCCCCAGCTTCCATCCTAGACCAGTTGCTGACCAAGGCTTAGGGCCTAGTCTGCCCTGCTATGACATTTAATCTTTGGGTTGCATTTCCTCGCACTTGGGTAAGGCTTGTGCCCTCCCAATTGCACTTCTCCGCCCGAAGCCGTTGGCACAGTATGTGGTGTCGGGTTTGGTAAGCGCCGCCCAACATTTAGCGCTAACAGAAAGCGGGTAAAATACCGTCTACTGTCATACGGTATACAGTCATATTTGACTCCGGCCCAACATTATGTGCTAACAGACACCATGCACTACCGTCTACTGTCACACGGTGGCTCAGTGATATCTGACTAACACCTGACAGTTTGGTCTCTGCATTAGGCATTAGCACAATGATAACCAAAACAAACAACCTCTGACCGAGTTTATACTTCCGGGTCAGGACATCTTGCTGGCTCGTTGACTTCTGCACCGTCGTTTGTCTGTTTAATATTAATTTTGTCCGGCCTCTGTTTCTGCAACTACAACCGTTATAATCACGATGATGCTGCTGTAATCACTGGCAAATAAACGGCGAGAATGCAGACAGCAGCACGGTCCACACAACGGGTTTGTGTGAAGAGTTACCGTCAAAGAAGAAGCGATGTTGTGAAAACCGCTTGGTCGGAAGTGAACCGTGTTCCAGGCATCGTTGTTGTGGTTCCCACAGATCTCCCTCACTCCCGACTGTTGTTGAGACATGCATCAGGTACATTTTGCCCTAAATAATAAGTTCGGATTAGGAATGTACATTGCACAATTGGAATTAAATAGAAATGTCAGTATAAGATGGTTTATTATAAACTGAGTGGTGTCTGATCTCATCTCATCATGTTCAGGTGTCGAGGTGAAGTATAAAATAAACAATTAAACATCGTGAGAGTGCCCGATTATGGGCTTCATTATCGATATTCCCATGGACTCTGCTATTCCGAGTAGTGTGAATTGTGAAAAATGCACCTGACGAGATGCAGCAAAATATGCCAGACAATAAACTGGATTGCATTGCACAATCTGTTGTTTTGTTTTCCTTGTTTATATATGTACTAGCTGACCCGGCCCGGCTTCGCCCAGGCCCTGGAGGGGATCTATCTATCTATCAGTCTGTCTGCTTGTTTGTCTATCTGTCTGTCTGTCTGTCTGTCTGGCTGACCCGGCCCGGCTTCACCCAGTCCCTGGTGGGGAGCATCTAATTTAATTCATATAAGTAGTCATATAAGCTCTCCCGTTCCCGACTATCTGTCTGTCTGTATCTGACCGGGCCCGGCTTCACCCAGTCCCTGGTGGGGAGCATCTAATTTAATTCATATATACGTAGTCATATAAGCTCTCCCGTTCCCGACTGTCTGTTTGTCTCTCTGTCCCGGCCCGGCTTCACCCAGTCCCTGGTGGGGAGCATCTAATTTAATTCATATACGTAGTCATATAAGCTCTCCCGTTCCCGACTGTCTGTCTGTCTATCTGTCTGTCTGACCCGGCCCGGCTTCACCCAGTCCCTGGTGGGGAGCATGTCATTTAATTCATATAAGTAGTCAAATAAGCTTCCGTTCCCGACTATCTGTCTATCTATCTGACCCGGCATGGTTTCGCCCAGCTCCTGGCGCACAGTAACTTAAAAGAATGTCCTTCCACACACCATTCAATGAAAACTGTAGAAAAAGATGATATAAGCTCTCCCGTTCCCGACTATCTGTTTGTCTGTCTGTCTGTCTGTCTGTCTGTTCCGGCCCGGCTTCACCCAGTCCCTGGTGGGGAGCATCTAATTTAATTCATATAAGTAGTCATATAAGCTCTCCCGTTCCCGACTGTCTGTCTATCTGTCTGACCGGCGTGGTTTCGCCCAGCTCTTGGCGCACAGTAACTTAAAAGAATGTCCTTCCACACACCATTCAATGAAAACTGTAGAAAAAGATGGGTTACAATGTTATGCATTATGCATTATTTTTATGAAAACTTTGAAAATGCCTTAAAGATTATATCATTATTTATTATAACTCATATGCCTGAAAATAACTATAGACAAAAAGTTTAACAATAGTGCAAGTAAGTCCAACAATATGACTATAAAGTATATAGAAATGTTATTAAAAGTTATGCCCCTTGAAATAACTTTTCTAGAGTGAAGTCCCCCTGCTATATAGACATTATATAATGAAAATGGAAAAGTAAATGTTATTAAATAAGTCGGAGATTTTACATTAAGAAATTATTATAGTCGGTTGCAAATGAATGAAAGGAAGACGTGTAGAAAATTTCATCTCAATCGGATGTACCGTTATCGAACGCATCCAATACAAAAATCCCCACACACAAACAAACATATACTCTGTTTTATATATATATATATATATATATATATATATATATATATATATATATATATATATATATATATATATATATATATATAAAATACGGTCTCCTTGGCCTAGAGTTTAACATCTTTCTCCATAATCCTATATATTCTCGTGAGTAACGTATCCTGCACGAGAATCGGTAGTGGTTCTCGCCACATTGGTAACTTACGGGGTGTGTGAGCCGGTTGCTCAGAAAGCAGTGGCAAACTACTGAGAGTAATTTTGCCTAGTACATCAACAGCAGCTGAAAAATGCTTGTGTTGGCTGCAACATCCTGTAAGGGATATGCAACATTTAAAACAATATTTATTCATACCATGGCATGTCCTTTGCAAAACCCCGCTCCCATAACAACCTTCCGGAAAACTTGTATATATATATATATATATATATATATATATATATATATATATATATATATATATATATATATATATATATATCATTGGCACCTTGCCGTCTTGACAGACGATAGTTTGTGCTTTATAAAAGGCATAATTTTTACCTATGGCGGTAGCGAATGTGACTGATAAGGCCAATTCGCGTGGTAAATGTCCATTCACAGTGGGTGCATGTGAACACGTGGTCATTTCCACCATCATGCACCATCTTACGTCTCACACGCTCGGTGTGTGACTTATCTGCAATAATTTTCTCCTATGTCTTTATTCCATTTCTGATCTTTGCCCTCCATGCAACACGTTCAGTGCGACTTACTCCCACTGTGCATTATCAATGCTTGTATCAATCGTGTCCCGCTTACACACATCTCTTACCCATCTGTAATTCACCAAAAAAGATGTCCTTTGGTATTCTACCATCATCCATCCTCCTAAGATGTCCTATCCATCTAAGTCTACGAAGATTGAGCATGGAATAAACCGTCACACAACCTGATCTTTCCAATACTTCAGTATTTGTGATTTTGTCTTGCCACTTAATACCAAGAATTCTTCGCAGACACCGCATATGAAAGCTGTTTAAACGTTTCTCTTGGTGTGAGTAAGTTGTCCAGGTTTCACTGCCAAAAAAAAGAGTACTAAGGACACAGGCTTGATAGACAGGACTTTTGTTTTGGCAGTAAGCTTCCTGTTCTCCCAGACTCTTTTTCTTAACCTGTTCATTGTTGTTGCTGCCTTACCAATCTGGATGTTGATTTCCTGATCTAGGGATAATTTACTATTTACCACTGATCCTAGATATGTAAAATGGTCTACCATCTCTAGTTCAGCGAAGATTGATGGTACCCCATGTGCACCTTGTGACATAATCTGTGTCTTCTTTTTGCTAATTGTTAAACCAAATTCAGAACAAGCATTGGAAAATGCAGATAGTAGACATTGCAATTCTTCCTCAGAGTAGGTCGTAACTGCAGCATCATCTGCAAAAAGCAACTCTCTGATCAGTACCCTCCGAATTTTGGTCTTGGCCTTCAATCTCTGAGCATTGTAGAGGCCGCCATCTGATCGTGAGTGAATGTATATACCACCATCCTGATCACGAAAGGCATATTTCAGTAGAAGTGAAAAGTATATTCCAAAGAGGGTGGGCGCTAGTACACAACCTTGCTTAACTCCACTCTTGATTTCAAACTCTTCAGAAGTTGCACCATCACACTTGATTATACCCTTCATGCCTGTGTGGAACGATTCCACAATGGACAGAAGAGTTGGTGGGCAGCCAATCTTCTTTAGTGCCTTGAACAGACTCGTTATATATATCAGATCTTACATATAACATACCTTATATATATTATATATAACATATATATATATATATATAGATATATATACTAGCTGACCCGGCCCGGCTTCGCCCAGGCCCTGGCGGGGATCTATATATCTATCTGTCTGTCTGTCTGTCTGACCCGGCCCGGCTTCGCCCAGCTCCTGGTGGGGAACATCTCATTTAATTCATATAAGTAGTCATACAAGCTCCCGTTCCCGTTCCTGACTATCTGTCTCTCTGTCTGTCTGTCTGTCTGACCCGGCCCGGCTTCACCCAGTCCCTGGTGGGGAGCATCTCATTTAATTCTTATAAGTAGTTATATAAGCTCCCGTTCCCGACTATCTGTCTGTCTGTCTATCTATCTGTCCGACCCGGCCCGACTTCGCCCAGGCCCTGGTGGGGAGCATCTCATTTAATTCATATAAGTAGTCATATAAGCTCTCTCTCTCTCTCTCTCTCTCTCTCTCTCTCTCTCTCTCTCTCTCTCTCTCTCTCTCTCTCTCTCTCTCTCTCTCTCTCTCTCTCTCTCTCTCTCTCTCTCTCTCTCTCTCTATTTATCTTTCTATCTATCTATGTTTGGCCCGTTCCCGTTAAAAATATCGATAGAATAGAAGAATAGATAGATTGGTTGTAGAAAATATGATTGGAAGAGATCTATCTAAAGTAAACTTACCAAGATATCACGGACAGCCAATAAATGGTGGGTGGTGGGTTGACTGCGGAGTACTGCAAACAATATGCAACTAACTTTCTCTCACAAAAAATTACTTCTTTTTTTTAAACGAACAAAAATCTTCGCAGGCCAATCCTACATTCTGCCCTTCTTCTCTATTTCCTCTCATACATTCTTTCATTCAACATCTCTTATGAAGCAATTCTTTAACAACAAAAGAACAATAAGCATTAAAATGCATGAAAAGCAACTCGTTGAGGAAATGTTTAACGTGGGTGTAATGTGCCATACATGTGAGAATGTTAAAAAAAAAAATTAATGTACTGTTGAAGAAAAATATAACGATGAGATAGAAAATTTTCACTTTTTAAATAAATGCATTATTTTTATGAAAACTTTGAAAATGCCTCAAAGATTATATCATTATTTATTATAACTCATATGCCTGTAAATAACTATAGACAAAGAGTTTATAAATCTTTGAAAACAATGCAAAAATCTATGAATAAAATATATAGCAATGATATTAAAAGTTATGCCCCTTGAAATAACTTTTCTTTTGTTAAGTCCCCTAGCTATATAGAAATTATAACGTAAATTTAAATATTAAATTTTAGTACGTAAATAGCTGAAACAAACAAAAACAACTTTTGACAGTTGCCTGCATAGGAATGAAAAGAATACATGTAGAAAATGTCATCTCAATCGGATGGACCGTTATCGAACGCATCAAACACATCCCCACCCACATACATACATCCTTATATATATATATATATATATATATATATATATATATATATATATATATATTATATATATATATATATATATGCTTAACCAGGGCGGATTGAAAAAAACACCAAGATTGCTCTCCACTTGGGCACATTTCATGACGTGGACTTTTGTCTGTTGAAAAACAGTGATGCAGTGAAGCCATAACACTTTTCCGCATGGACTCTACACTTGTGTTATTTCGAATGGCTCTATGGTAATAAATTGTCAGCCTACGGATGGCATTTTGTGTAAGCTGACCTTTACCGCGTCCTCCTAGGGTCACACCTTGCTTTTGGCAGTCAGCAACAACATTGCGGAGTGCTGTTCCAAGGCGTTTACTGATCCTCTTTGTCTATCTGAATGTCATCCCCATATCAAAGCTCACTTAATATCTAGCACATCATTGTCATGTAGAGTTATGCCTGACTGTTGTGCATGAGCCTGTCAAACATACTTTACGGTTTGAGAGAAAACAGTGTCCTCCAGATCTTCTATCTTTGAATATAGTTTATTCGCTTTGCGGTAAAATGTTTTGTGATGAAGACCTTGCAGGTTCATATTCTCAGTCTTCGTAGACTTAGGACACGTTAGGAGGATGGATGATGGTAGAATACCAAAGGACATCTTTTTTGGTGAATTACAGACGGGTAGGAGATCTCAGGGTCGGCCTCTACTACGATACAAAGATGTGTGTAAGCGGGACATGATTGATACAGGCATTGATAATGCACATTGGAAGCACGTCGCTGCTGAACGTGTTGCATGGAGGGCAACTATCAGAAATGGAATAAAGACAAAGGAGAAAATGATTGCAGATAAAGCACACACAGAGCGTGAGAGACGTAAGATGGTGCAAAATGGTGGAAATGACCATGTTTTCACATGCACCTACTGTGGGCAAACATTTGCAGCAAGAATTGGCCTTACCAGCCACACTCGCCACCGCCATGGATCGTAGTTATTAAGCCTTTTTGAAGCACAATGTACCAAACTATCGTCTGTCAAGACGGAAAGGTGCCGATGACTTGACAGTCTTGATTGCAGACAATGAACAGGACCTGCAACATTTAGTAGATGCAGTTGTTACACACAGTGAACAACGAGGGTTAGAATTAAATTGTAAAAAGACACAGATTATGGTCGTCACTAGGAAGAACGAAATATCACAATGTAATATACAAGTAAATGGGAATATTCTTCAACAAGTGAATAGGTACAATTATCTGGGAACAGTAATAACATCTGATGGGAGATGCCTTGAAGAGATTAGAACAAGAATCGCAATGTTTAAGGTAGCCATTAGCAAGATGAAAAACATACTGACTAATAAAAAGATGTCAATTGAAACGAGAAAAAGATTGTTGAGGGGGACTATTGTGTTGACATTCTGGCGGCGGCATTATGCACAGTGTATCTGTGCGGGCTGTTGTTTGTCGAGACTCCTGTCTTTTCCACTTTTCACATTGGGCAGTGGGGAGCGTTTTATGTGATATTCACTGGCACAGGAACGGAGCATAATGGGGACGACCCGTTTCTGTGAAGTTGGAACTGTGACTAACTAACTAACTAACTAGCATACCACAACAAGCATTGATGTACAGACCAGATGAAAACAGAGGAAGAGGCCGACCACGTAAATGTTGGACGGAGGGAATAGCAGAGTCCATGGGAATATCAATATATGAAGCCCACAATCGGGCACTCTCACAAAGTTTATACTTCACCTCGACGCCGCAAGGTACAAGAGGAACATGATGAGATGAGATGATGATCACTACTTCACATGATCATGATGTTCACTATTCACATCATTATGATGGTCACTATTTCACTATTCACATCATGATGATTACTACTTCACTATTCACATCATTATGATGGTCACTATTTCACTATTCACATCATGATGATTACTACTTCACTATTCACATCATGATGATTACTACTTCACTATTCTCATCATCGTGATGGTCACTATTTCACTATTCACATCATGATGATTACTACTTCACTATTCACATCACCATGGTGATCACTACTTCACTATTCACATCACCATGGTGATCACTACTTCACTATTCACATCACCATGGTGATCACTACTTCACTATTCACATCATTATTATGATCACTACTTCACCATTCACATCATTATGATGATCACTACTTCACTATTCACATCATTATGATCACTACTTCAATATTCACATCATGATGATTACTGCTTCACTATTCACATCATTATGATGATCACTACTTTACTATTCACATCATTATGATGATCACTACTTTACTATTCACATCATCATGATAATGACTACTTCACTCCTTTCCAGTGAAAGTAAGCTGACCCAGATGAACAGAATAGTAATTTGGCATGACACACATTGTGCCAGTTATTTTAAGACATACTGCAGGAAACCTGTATGTTGTGCTTTAAATTGTCTCTCCAGGGTTGAGTCAAACATGCAACAGCCTCAGCCACACACTGAAGTCGTCTCGGAGTCATATAGTCCAGTCTTCACGGTATTCTGATATCCAAGGGAAACCTGTGCAGACATTCGACCTCGGTGAAAACGCATGCCCACAAGGTATCCAGGGGGATGACTGTGTTACTTTTAAACTCTGGCTGGAGAGTTGCAGAAGGTAAGGAATGCATGTTGTTCAGATACGAACACTGGAAAAAACTAAATAGTGGTGTTTGTTCATCAGGAATGATGATGATCATTCATTTCATTCATTGGGGTTGAAAGTTTGGAGTCGTGAGTTCTAAGATGGCTGGTAAGGCCTATTTTGGCTCAAAATGTTCTTTGATAATGTGGGCAAAGAATGCTTGACCTTCCAGGAGGAGGATCTCTTGCAGTGGTTTTTATGTCCAGCCTGTTTTTCACAGCTCTTGTAGTCCTTCACAGGTGACCACACCCTTGGGTAATGATGTATGTCATGAATTTCAGTCTTTGGCAGCAGTCTGCCAAGTGTTATGATGAATTCCGAAAGCTTTTAGTGAGATCTTCAGAGTGTCTTTAAAGTGTTTCCTCTGGCCGTTTTGGGAGCGTTTACCACAGTGGAGCTGGCCATAAAATATTTGTTTAGGGAGCCTGTAATCTGGCATGCAAGTCAAGCGACCAGCCAGCGAGCCTGTAATCTGGCATGCAAGTCAAGCGACCAGCCAGCGAGCCTGTAATCTGGCATGCAAGTCAAGCGACCAGCCAGCGAGCCTGTAATCTGGCATGCAAGTCAAGCGACCAGCCAGCGAGCCTGTAATCTGGCATGCAAGTCAAGCGACCAGCCAGCGAGCCTGTAATCTGGCATGCAAGTCAAGCGACCAGCCAGCGAGCCTGTAATCTGGCATGCAAGTCAAGCGACCAGCCAGCGAGCCTGTAATCTGGCATGCAAGTCAAGCAAACCAGCCAGCGAGCCTGTAATCTGGCATGAGCGACCAGCCAGCGAGCCTGTAATCTGGCATGCAAGTCAAGCGACCAGCCAGCGAGCCTGTAATCTGGCATGCAAGTCAAGCGACCAGCCAGCGAGCCTGTAATCTGGCATGCAAGTCAAGCGACCAGCCAGCGAGCCTGTAATCTGGCATGCAAGTCAAGCAGACCAGCCAGCGAGCCTGTAATCTGGCATGCAAGTCAAGCGACCAGCCAGCGAGCCTGTAATCTGGCATGCAAGTCAAGCGACCAGCCAGCGAGCCTGTAATCTGGCCTAGGCATGCAAGTCAAGCGACCAGCCAGCGAGCCTGTAATCTGGCATGCAAGTCAAGCGACCAGCCATGCGAGCCTGTAATCTGGCATGCAAGTCAAGCGACACAGCCAGCGAGCCTGTAATCTGGCATGCAAGTCAAGCGACCAGCCAGCGAGCCTGTAATCTGGCATGCAAGTCAAGCGACCAGCCAGCGAGCCTGTAATCTGGCATGCAAGTCAAGCGCCAGCCAGCGAGCCTGTAATCTGGCATGCAAGTCAAGCGACCAGCCAGCGAGCCTGTAATCTGGCATGCAAGTCAAGCGACCAGCCAGCGAGCCTGGTAATCTGGCATGCAAGTCAAGCGACCAGCCAGCGAGCCTGTAATCTGGCATGCAAGTCAAAGCGAACCAGAAGCCAGCGAGCCTGTAATCTGGCATGCAAGGTCAAGCGACCAGCCAGCGAGCCTGTAATCTGGCATGCAAGTCAAGCGACCAGCCAGCGAGCCTGTAATCTGGCATGCAAGTCAAGCGACCAGCCAGCGAGCCTGTAATCTGGCATGCAAGTCAAGCGACCAGCCAGCGAGCCTGTAATCTGGCATGCAAGTCAAGCGACCAGCCAGCGAGCCTGTAATCTGGCATGCAAGTCAAGCGACCAGCCAGCGAGCCTGTAATCTGGCATGCAAGTCAAGCGACCAGCCAGCGAGCCTGTAATCTGGCATGCAAGTCAAGCGACCAGCCAGCGAGCCTGTAATCTGGCATGCAAGTCAAGCGACCAGCCAGCGAGCCTGTAATCTGGCATGCAAGTCAAGCGACCAGCCAGCGAGCCTGTAATCTGGCATGCAAGTCAAGCGACCAGCCAGCGAGCCTGTAATCTGGCATGCAAGTCAAGCGACTAGCCAGCGAGCCTGTAATCTGGCATGCAAGTCAAGCGACCAGCCAGCGAGCCTGTAATCTGGCATGCAAGTCAAGCGACCAGCCAGCGAGCCTGTAATCTGGCATGCAAGTCAAGCGACCAGCCAGCGAGCCTGTAATCTGGCATGCAAGTCAAGCGACCAGCCAGCGACCAGCCAGCGAGCCTGTAATCTGGCATGCAAGTCAAGCGACCAGCCAGCGAGCCTGTAATCTGGCATGCAAGTCAAGCGACCAGCCAGCAAGCCTGTAATCTGGCATGCAAGTCAAGCGATCAGCCAGCGAGCCTGTAATCTGGCATGCAAGTCAAGCGACCAGCCAGCGAGCCTGTAATCTGGCATGCAAGTCAAGCGACCAGCCAGCGAGCCTGTAATCTGGCATGCAAGTCAAGCGACCAGCCAGCGAGCCTGTAATCTGGCATGCAAGTCAAGCGACCAGCCAGCGAGCCTGTAATCTGGCATGCAAGTCAAGCGACCAGCCAGCAAGCCTGTAATCTGGCTTGCAAGTCAAGCGACCAGCCAGCGAGCCTGTAATCTGGCATGCAAGTCAAGCGACCAGCCAGCGAGCCTGTAATCTGGCATGCAAGTCAAGCGACCAGCCAGCGAGCCTGTAATCTGGCATGCAAGTCAAGCGACCAGCCAGCGAGCCTGTAATCTGGCATGCAAGTCAAGCGACCAGCCAGCAAGCCTGTAATCTGGCATGCAAGTCAAGCGACCAGCCAGCGACTAGCCAGTGAATCTGATTCTTGATTAAGTAATAGAATATTCATACCAGCAATGTCTTATATTTATACATTCTGTGTGTTGGATTCATCACCAAGATCTACAGTCTCCTTTACGGAACATCGCTCTCATCAGAACCCACAACAGATGTCTTGATCTTTTGCCATTCCTCATGCACCCCCTCATGTCATTTTCATGCTGGTTGACCTCTGCCTCTCCTCCCAGGAGCCATGCCTTCCCTCGCTGCACTTTCCGAACCACCGTGACATTGAATATGGCCCCAGTATATCAGTTCCCCAGACATGGTGCTATTTTGGAGCCTGATTTTTTGAGTGTTCACATCTTGTAGAGTGGCAGTACAGTGTAAACCACATAAGGCGATCTTGGATGTGGCGAATTTCTGTTGTGAAGAACAATATTGTATTGTACATTGTAAATGCATTACTATATGCTTGAACTCTTATAAGAGGAATTTCTTGGGTCCCAAGTGAGTTCACCTTATCAGGTCTGCACTGTATTGCCTTCTTCTTGGACCACAATATTCTTAGAACTTTTCTGAATCATTTCAGCTTAAAAGCTCCCATTTTCTTCTTTTGTGATTGTGAAATGGTCCATGACTCATATCAGTATATTACCACAGGAAAGATGCATGGCCTCACAAATTGTATGTTTTCCTTTGCTGGTGTTGTGCCATATGTACCTGTTGTGTTGAGCTGAGGAACTGACATCACTGCACTCAGGACATTCCCATTCATACTCCCCCCCCCCACACTTATTCAACAGCCAGTGAAGAGTCACACTACTTCTCATTCCCACCGCTATGTGTTTGAACGTTCTCCTGGTCTTCCCTCTCAGTTTTGAGATTCTTCCAGAACCCCTGCCAACCCCCCGCAATCTCATTCTTTCCACATACTGGTTCTGAGTCTGTTCCCCCACCTTCTCCACCTGGTCCCACAGGTGTACGACCACCTCTTCCTTGTCCTTAGGTAATCTACCACCTAGAGGTGCATTCCCTGTCAATTTATTAGTCTGTTCATTCCCCCGCATTCCCGCATGGCCAGGGGAAAATACCCATACAATCCTCACACTATGTGACCTCTGAAGCAAGGATAGTCATTCCACACAAAATATTCCTTTCGCCATCTTACTAAACATACTCCTTGACTCCATAATGAATACAGTGTGTGTGTCGCAGTGGTCTCCTCTACCAACAGAAAGCCGCTGTGACTGCTTCCACCTTCATTCTCATGCTGGAGCTCGTCGTCTCCTAATATATCCATTCCTAATACAGATCTACAACAATTAGCAGACGCAGTTGTTGTACACAGTGAGCAGCTGGGGTTGGAATTAAATTGTAAGAAGACACAGGTTATGGTCGTCACTAGGAAGAACGAAGTACCACAATGTAATATACAAGTAAATGGGAATATTCTTCAACAAGTGAATCGGTACAATTATCTCGGAACAGTCATAACATCTGATGGGAGATGCCTTGAAGAGATTAGAACAAGAATCGCCATGGCGAAAGTAGCCTTTCGCAAGATGAAAAACATTCTGACCAATAAAAAGATGTCAATTGAAACGAGAAAAAGAGTGTTGAGGGGATACATAGAGCCTGCTCTTTTGTATGGATGTGAAACTTGGACAATGTGCAGTCAAGCTGAAAAACGTCTGATGGCTGCAGAAATGTGATTTCTGAGTAAAATGCAAAGAATACCATGGACAGACAGAAAAACCAATGACCAAGTACTACAGGAGACAAATGAAAATCGTAAATTGATTAGAGAAATTAGACGTAGACAGTCAAATTTTTTGGACATGTTATGAGAAGAAATGGATTGGAGAACTTGGTGACAACTGGCAAGATCGAAGGGAACAGACCAAGAGGAAGACCGAGAGGAAAATACATGGATGGCTTGGCCACATGGCATGGACGAGACAGGAACACTGAGCTGATCCACGACGCTGGTGATCGAGTGAAATGGCGAGTCATGACCCCCCACGCTTTCTGGCATGGCACATGATTGATTGAATACAGTTTAACTGCATGCCTATGGCCAGCCTATGTGTGATTCTTGTGAATAATTCCCATTGTTGTTGATTAAGGAGCCCAGATATTCACAGTTTGTAGCATTTTACATTTCTTCATTGTTAGTCTTGATTTTTGGTTGGCTTGTAGTAATGGGTATTTTGTTAAAGTCAGAAAAGAGATTTTGATTGTCATTGTGTCTCTTCACAGACAGGAGTAATTCATCTAATTCTTTAGCACTGTTTCACAAGAGCACTTTCATTTGCATATCTAAGTTCTGGAATTGGATGTCTTCCAGTTATCAGTGGATCAAAATTTTCTTCTGTCTCATCACTTTTGATGTTTCTCATTAAAGTTTCTGTATATATTTGAACAGATATGGGGAGAGAGTGCAGCTCTTCTTCTTCTTCTTCTACTGCGTTCATCCGGATTTTTTTTCCGGATGTGACTGTGTTGTGCCTGTTTATACAGCAGAGCTGCGTTCTTGCGCCGTTAGGCCGACACATCCAACTTCTGCGGGCATTTGTTGACCGGGTTAACCTTCCCGGGGGAGTGCAGCTCTTATCTTACTCCCCTTTGTGGCCATAAAAATGTGATGTTTCACCGGCTCCTCTGACAGCTTCTTGTTTATTAATCATATAATAATTCCATTAAGTGGGTCAAATGTGCTGGAAACCCCGTTGACTCTCATATTGTACCACAATTCTGAAGTTGAACACTGTGTAGGATTGGAAGTTATCATCATCATCATCCAGTGCCCTGTCGGCTGGCATGGGCGATCATACTTTTCTATAAATTGCGATCTCCAGTGACATGGATCAATTCATGAGTTGATTTCCTTCCGTGCCATGACACAAGACTGTCAAGAATGTTCTCATGCTGTCTTACTCTATCTCTCTTTCCACAAATCTTTCCGGTTGTCACATGTTCCAGTTTTTGTCTTCTCATAATTTGGCCAAAAAAGATTACTGCTTCTTTCTGATTTTTTTTTTTTTTTTGGCGCTCTCTCGCTTTGAACTCAAGTGTAGTCCACACACACTATTTATAGTAGTGATGGACTGAATTTAGCGTGTGGATTAGCTTTCCCTATTAACAGTGTCCCTCTCCATCGGGCGAACCCACTCCGACTTCAGAAGTACTTGTAATTTACGTTCCCAAGTCAAGGACAAAAGGTCAACATTTTAGTCCATCTGTCCGGTGTAGGAGTTCAACCGCTTACCTCTGCATCAGCACACCGGATGTTTAAGAAAATGCGTTCTTACCCATTCAAACATTCTTTCTGATGTTTGTGGTAAGTTGTCTTTGCGACACTACACTGCTTCCCTCAAAATGTCCAAATTGCTCATTTCAGCTGTCAAATTAATTTTCAACACTCTTCTATAAAAACAAAAAAGATTGCAAGTCACAAATACATAATAGTTTCTGGATGAAAACATAAGTGAGGTTAACTGGAGAATGATTTAGAGGCTACTTTCACCTGCTCCTCTGACAGCTGCTTGTTGTCAATGATGTAATAATTCAGTGGGTCAATTGTGCAGGACACCCGCATCACATTGTACCACAATTTGGAAGTTGAACACAGTGTGTTTGTTAGATTGGATGCTACAAATAGAAAATATCACACACTTTTCTAGATGAAAACTAAAGTGAGGTTAACTGGAGAGTGACTTAGAGGCATGATGTCCACCACGAACTTCAGTAGACGGGTAAGATTCACAGTGTGAACATTATGGATGTTTTGCAAATAAAGAAAAGTATCACATATTTCCCCCTGATCCTGTGGTACTTGATTAGGTATCTGGATTTCTCAGATAAGGACAAAAGAACTAGACTGCTGAATTCTGTGATTAGATAGATTTTCATTGTCTTGTCTGTTTTGTTTGTAGAGTTGACAGTTTTTTTTTTTTTCATTGTCTAGTCTATTTTGTTTGTAGAGTTCAAAGTTTTTTTTTTTTTAGAGATCAAAGTGTTTTTAATGTTTTGTTGTAGAGTTCAAAGTTTTTTTTTTTAAAGTATTTTGTTTGTAGAGATCAACATTTTTGTTTGTTTTGTAGAGATCAAAGTTTGTTTTGTTTGTAGAGATCAAAGTGTTTTTGTGTTGCTAATGCTTTCAGGTATGGCCTGGCTAATTGCAATGAACAGCTGCAGGGGATACAGTCTGGTCGGAAAACTTTGTCTGAGGTGATGGCGGAACAGGAGAAGCTGATAGCGGAGATTGCAGAGCAGTATCAAGCCGTCTCACATAAGCATTCCACATACAGGAACGTCCAGGGGCTTCAGGACAGTGTAACAGCCTCTGTAGATGTGGACATGCCTTGTCCCCAAGGAGTTCAGGGTATGTTATGTTATGTCATGTGCCTTGTCCTCAGGGAGTTCAGGGTATATTATGTGCCTTGTCCTCAGGGAGTTCAGGGTATATTATCTGCCTTGTCCTCAGGGAGTTCAGGGTATATTATCTGCCTTGTCCTCAGGGAGTTTAGGGTATATTATCTGCTTGTCCTCAGGGAGTACATAGTATGTCATGTGCTTTGCTCTTGTGGAGTTCAGGGTATGTTGCAGTTGTGATACATTTCCATGTGTTTTAATAAAAGAATTGGGTAACATAGTATAGTTGTGACATCTTGCTGCTGTGACTTATTCCTGTGTGTTCTAATAAAAGAACTGAGTGACATAGTGCAGTTATCGTATATTCTCGTGTGTTTTAATAAAAGAACTTAGTGACGTGATGAAATTGTGACATATTCCTGTGTGATTTAATAAAAGAATTAGGTGATATGGTGCAGTTATTGTATATTTCAGGCTATGAATGTGCTCGGTTCAAGCTCTGGCTGGAGAACTGTCACAGATTTGGACTTCACGACTGTGCCCGCCAGCTGGACAGTTTTCAGGCTGGCAAAAAGTCTTTGGCTGAGGTTTGTAGGATGTCTTCTTTTTCTTTGTCAGCTTGGTTGTGGTCGAGGTTGGCAAGTGGACAGCAAGAGAGAGACGGCGGAAGAGAGACAGATAGAAACAGATAGACAAACAAGACATACAAAGAAAGAGGCACATAGATAGACAAAGAGACATAGGGAGAGACAGGCAGAAAAAAAAAAGACATAGAGACAAAGCGGCACAGTGAGATAGACAAAAAAGCAGATAGAGAGAGACACACATACGGAGATAAGAGACATGCACAGAAAGAGATACAAAGAGGACACATAGAGAGACAGACTGGCAGAAAAAGATACATTGAGACTGACAAAGAGGCACAGTGAGACAAACAAAGAGAAACAGTGAGACAGACAAAGGGACACATTGAATCAGTCTCAAAAAAGCTGAGAGAAATAGAGAGACAGACACATACATAGAAACAGACAGACAAAGAAACCATAATTGTTTGATTTCTTACAATTTACTCAGGTGCCTCCCAAGTGGCACAACTCTGTAGTCCTACAGGACTGAAAGATGCCTACTACTACTGCTGCTTCTACAATTTACTCTAGCTCTGGTTGTTCACTGTGTACAATAACGCTTCCACTTAATGCTGCAGATCTTGTCCATTGTCTGCTGTCAGTACAGTAACATCTGCATATATTGCAGCTGGCACCTGGCTGTCATAAAAGACACAATAACTAGAACTCATGGCGGTTGCGAATGTGACTAATCAGACCAGTTCGTGCCGTCCAAGGATGGAGTTATACCTCTCCGTAGCAAAAAGCCTGGGCTGAATTGTAGAGACCGATGCAGCATGATCGCTCTCTCTCTGCCTGCCTAGTTGACTCCAGAGGAAAGGTAACACCCATATGTCTGGAACAAGACAAGCTGCCTGATCAGCAAAGCAATTCTCTAACGGTCAACCTGGCAGAGCTTCGATCCTAGACCAGTTTCTGACCAATGCTTAGGGCCTGGACTGCCTGTCATGACATTTAGTCTTTAGGTTGCATTTCCTCGTACTAGGATAAGGTTTTTAACCTTCCCAATTGTGCTCCTACACCCGAAGCCGTTGGCACAATGTGGGGTGTCGGGTTTTTAACAGAAAGCAGGTAGTACCGTCTACTGTCATACGGTAGCTCAGCCATATCTAAGACCTGACACATCTGCATTGTTGATATTATTTCCTCCGACGATGATTCCTCTCGTATCTTCTAAGTTTCTCAAAATCTGTGGCGAAGGGGCTAAGGACGCAGTTCGTAATCCTGCATACCTGTGTTCAAAACACAACTGTGTCGGTTTTTTATGAAATGGTATAGGTGCTGATTGTTCAGAAAGCAGTGGCAAACTACTGAACGTAAACTTGCCCAGGAATCACATACAGCCAAAAAAAAGACTGGGGTTGACTGCTAAATGCGTTAAAGAATATGCAGCAACTTAATGCATGGAAAAAATGTGTGGAGACATTACACATCCCTACTACACACCTTTCTTGATTGGCTGGTATTGACCTACTTCATTATATATCAATTTTTATGGAAAATGACCAACTTGTGGGTGGGGTTTCTATGTTTTGTTTTAAATGTAGTCTGCGACATCAGGCTATTAAAATTGATCACTGAAGTTTGTCCTTCAGTGGTGATGGGACCAGCAAATATATGACAGAATACACACTCAAGACACAGAATTGTGGTGATGGGACCAGCAAATATATGACAGAATACACACTCAAGACACAGAATTGTGGTGATGGGACCAGCAAATATATGACAGAATACACACTCAAGACACAGAATTGTGATGATGGGACCAGCAAATATATGACAGAATACACACTCGAGACACAGAATTGTGGTGATGGGACCAGCAAATATATGACAGAATACACACTTGAGACACAGAATTGTGGTGATGGGACCAGCAAATATATGACAGAATACACACTCGAGACACAGAATTGTGGTGATGGTACCAGCAAATATATGACAGAATACACACTCAAGACACAGAATTGTGGTGATGGGACCAGCAAATATATGACAGAATACACACTCAAGACACAGAATTGTGGTGATGGGACCAGCAAATATATGACAGAATGCACACTCGAGACACAGACTTGTGGTGATGGAACCAGCAAATATATGACAGAATACACACTCGAGACACAGAATTGTGGTGATGGGACCAGCAAATATATGACAGAATACACACTCGAGACACAGACTTGTGGTGATGGGACCAGCAAATATATGACAGAATACACACTCGAGACACAGACTTGTGGTGATGGGACCAGCAAATATATGACAGAATACACACTCAAGACACAGAATTGTGGTGATGGGACCAGCAAATATATGACAGAATACACACTCAAGACACAGAATTGTGGTGATGGGACCAGCAAATATATGACAGAATACACACTTGAGACACAGACTTGTGGTGATGGGACCAGCAAATATATGACAGAATACACACTTGAGACACAGACTTGTGGTGATGGGACCAGCAAATATATGACAGAATACACACTCAAGACACAGACTTGTGGTGATGGGACCAGCAAATATATGACAGAATACACACTCAAGACACAGACTTGTGGTGATGGGACCAGCAAATATATGACAGAATACACACTCGAGACACAGAATTGTGGTGATGGGACCAGCAAATATATGACAGAATACACACTGGAGACACAGACTTGTGGTGATGGGACCAGCAAATATAAGACAGAATACACACTCAAGACACAGACTTGTGGTGATGGGACCAGCAAATATATGACAGAATACACACTCAAGACACAGAATTGTGGTGATGGGACCAGCAAATATATGACAGAATACACACTGGAGACACAGACTTGTGGTGATGGGACCAGCAAATATATGACAGAATACACACTTGAGACACAGAATTAGAAAATAATTGCAGCCAAAATATGCTGGGGTTGACTGCGATGTCATGTAAAGGATGTGCAATGTGTGTGTCATTGGTATTCATGTCCGTCCACAGCCATCTGTCTCGTGTGCTGTCAGTCATTTCTGATACTGATTTTTCTCCATGCCAATACTTAGTCATTTCAAATTGTGGCTGATGCTCCTATTTCAGGTATTTGCTGAACAGGACAAGATTATTCGTGAAGCAGCAACCGTGGCTTACCAGAAGCTGTCTAGGCAGCACAGGAAGTATTCCACATCCACAAGGCATTCTGGGACGGGAGATGGTGATCAACCTGGTGGAGTGGAGGAGCAGCCCCAAGGGGGCCAGCTGACTCAGAGACAGAAGCTGAAACGTGCAGTGAAGGAGTATGGGAGCACTGTTGTGGTCTTCCATGTGACAATCTCTCTGATGTCCCTCGGCTTCTTTTACCTGCTAGTTTCCAGGTTTGTTGGTTTGATGTCCTTATTTCTGTTATCATTCTTTACTTTAAGGGTGCTTCAGAATCCATTTCCTTGTCCCGAGTGGAGGAGATGGGAGTGAAGCGGGGAGCCACACGACATGAACATTTTCTCAAGGGCACATAACTAGCACTTTGCCATCTTGATAGAGTATGGTTTGTAAAAACACAAAGCCTGGGATGAATTCAGAGACCATGTGTTGCCCATGCAGCGTGATCCATCTCTCAGCCTGTCTAGTTTACTCCAGAGGAAAGGTAACAACATTATCCTGGGAACAAGACAAGCTGCTGGATCTGTAAGGCAATGCTCTAACTATCTGCCTGTCAGAGCTTTGATCATAAACCAGTTGCCAGCCAAGGCTTAAGGCCTGATCTGCCCTGCCTAATCTTTAGGTTGGATTTCTGTGCACTAGGATAAGGCTTGACCCTCCCAATTGCGCTCCTCCACCTGAAGTTGTTGGCACAATGTGGAGTGTCGGGTTTGGTGAGTGCCGCCCAGCATTCAATGCAAAAGAAATCAGGCAGTACCAACCACTGTTATATGGTACCTCAGTCATATCTGACTAAGACATTTTTGCTGTTGCGAAATGTTTAGGTGATTTCTTTAATGGCACCTGACCAGCTGTCTCATTTGTCCCTAATGTGTGACTAGGAAAGTACATCCATTTTGCTTTCTGTGTTAATTCATCATTTATACTTTTCTTCCTCCACAGTGGCATCGACGTTGTGGGTCTGCTAATGAAGTTAGGCATCGGAGAATCGTTACTGCAGAACAAACTGGCAGCTGGTACTGGGACTTTCGTTGTGGCTTATGCTGTCCATAAAGTGTTTGCACCTGCCCGCATTGCCACCACACTGACGGCCACACCTTTCATTGTGCGATACTTACGTCGCATTGGCTTCCTTAAAGTACCTCAACATTCCAAGCCTAAACAGTAATAGTGTTTGTCAATTTGGCCCTTTTTGGGGGCCAGAAATGAAATGAAAATGAGGAGAAAGTTAGTGTGCTGTTTGTTATCTGTATATGCTATCTGTATATGCTATGATGATGGCATCTTGGCAGTCACTAATATTTACTGGCAATTTATTTTATTTGTTTGTTGTGTGATTGTTAATGTCGTGCTGATGCAGAGGTGGCGGATTCAACCCCTACACTGGCCAGTTGGACCAAAATGTTGGCCTATCGTCCTCGACTTGGGGACATAAATTAGAAATACCTCAGAAATCAGAGTGGGTTTGCCTGATGGTGGGAGACGCTGGTAATAGTGAAAGCTAATCCACACACAGAAATCGGTCCGGTGCACTGGAAGTAGTAGCACGTGTGTGGACTACGTATGAGGTTAAAGCAAGCAAATGCACAGACCAAAAAAAAAAAGAAGAACAATCATCGACAGCATTATCAGCATCATCATCATGATTAAGCATGTCAAATCTTAGGCTAGTCATAAAGCTTCCTGATCATTCCATTCCACAATTGTCCATTTTGTGACCTTCTATTTAGTTCCGTGTAGATCTGCATTGCTAGATTTGCAGCTGCCAGTTTTATCAATGTGTTTACCCCAGTATTTTGTCTTTTCGTACATTATTTGATGTTTCTGATCTTGGGATATGCCACTGCCATGAGAACCTTCAATATGTATTACTTTAAGAAGTCAACATTGTTTTCCTAGAACTTGCTCATTTGTCGATTGTTCAAGCTAGCTGGTTCTTGTTATTGTTCATTAACTTGACACATCTCTCACTCTAAAATCTTTCTTTTTTCTGTTTTTTTTTTTCCTGACTTTCTTTATGTTTTTTTTTTCCTTTTTTTTTTTCTGTCTGTCATTCTTTTCTTTTTTTCTTTTTTTTTCTTCTGTCTTTCTTTTTTTCTTTCTTTCTCCCCCCATGTTATCCCTTGTTGGAGGACAGGCAGGCCTCATTCAACTCACCCCAGATCGCACTATCTTTTGCTGTTTCCTGCATCTCTGCCCGTATCTTTCCCATATTATTCATCTCTGGCTCTAATTCTCTTCTCCGTGAGTTATTAGCTCTTTCTCTGTTTCTTTTGCCTTGTGGGTTCCAGATGAAGGCACTTCTAGTTATACTGATCGCAGGTCTGCTCAATGTGTGGCCTATCCATGGAGGGCGTCTTTACCTCACCTCTTGGTTCACTACACCACCTCTCCGATGTCTCTGTGGGAGGTCAGCATGGACTTGTAGATAAGAGCACCCGTTCTTACACTTCCGGTGTGCTGATGGTGAGGTAGCAGGTTCAACCCCTACACCAGACAGCTAGACTAAAATGTTGACTTCTCATCCTTGACTTGGGGACCTAAATGACAAGTGCCTCTGAAGTCGGAGTGAGCTCGCCTGATGGCGAGGGTCACTGGTACTAGGGAAAGTTAATCCACACACAAATATCAGTCCAGTGTGGACTACGCTTAAGTTCAAAGCGGGCAAACACACCTAAAAAAAATGTCTTTGTATGTTTCTCATCCTAATTATCCATGGTTCATATTTCAGAAGCATATATGCTTTGATATTTTACAACTGTGGCATGTGTAGTGATTTCTAACCAGACATGATGACAATAAGAGATGAGAAGATTGATTTCATTGCACCGGGTTTACCTGCCTCTCTTGGCTCTTTTTTCTGTGTGGGGGGGGAGAAAACATTAACCTGCACAGTTCACGGCGACTGCACTAACCAGGTGGACTTAATTCCTCAGGGTAAAGACCCTTCTGTCCTATATGGCAAAGTACTATAGGCAGTAGATGACGGTGACATAAAGGGTGAAGTTACCAGGGGATTTGACCTTAAAAGTCATGGCAAATTAGATCTGTAACATGTCACTTTGGACCTTCGTCAGTTCTGCGACAGACCTGTTCGTCACCGGAGCTTTGTTTAACATTGCACCTGGATTTGTATCCCATATCTGCTCCGTCTCTCCACGGAGCGTACTGCCAAAAGTGTCACACAGCGCAAATTCCATTGCTCCCTGCGACGACCGAGAGAGAGAGACACACACACACACCCACCACCACCATTTCCCCCCCCCCCAGTCTCTCAGGTAAAATTGCACTCGTCAGCCAAATGATGAGAACCTGACCCATGACCTTCGGAGCACAAGGTGGGCAGTTAGCCACTTTGCTATGGAGACTCCCAAGTCTTGTTTAACTAGAGAAATCACTTAACCAGAAAAAGAGAAAACAAAAAGCTAATAATTTAAAATTGTAATTGTTTTCTTGTATTGTTATATTTCTTGAGATGCCTTACTACAGTGCCACATTTATATTACTGATCTGCGTGTGTGATTGTTTGTCTACATTGAAATATTTAGTGACAGTTGTAACATCATATGACAGATGCGTGGCTGAGTTAAAGATTAGAATAAGTCGGTAAAGTAAAGGGCCTTTTGGGCACATGGTGCTAAACCCATATTTTTAGAGACCAATCAGCTGTTGGTGGGTGGTGGATCAGTGTTACGCAGGCCACTTTTACTGTCCAAGACATTTATGAGTGCATTTCAGAACTTGAACATTATCTTATGAGATACATCACTTTCGGTGAATGTGGGGAAGAGAGTGGTAAAATGTTGCATGGAACCTGTTTTGTTGTATGTCAGTGAATTTTGGAATGTGAATGAACAAATGAGGAAGAACTTGGGGAAACAGATGTGGGTTCTGAGGTGAATGTTGCAAATACTTTGGACGGCCAGAGTAACTGACAACGATTGGCTGGAAGAGGCTAAAGAGAGTAGAACCATATGCACGACTGTCAGAAAGGGACAGTGTTATTTGGTCATACAATGAGAAGAGAGCAATTGGAGAACCTGGTGACGACTGAAAGATCAACGATAGAATCAGTTGGTTTAATATAAAATTCTGAGACCTATGGTGCTATTTCAATGGTTAGATACAAATTCTGTCCATATTCCATAGTTGTGGGTTGTGTATGATAGATCTAGCTAATGAAGACACCGTTTTTAGGGGTGTCTAGTAGGTCATGCGTTGAAGCAATTTTCCTTAGTGAGGCGCTATAATTTGGAGGTGACAGGTTCAAATCCCGGTTGGTAACAATAGCTTTCAATGTGTATGTTGTAGAATGCGTCCACTAGTTTCTACTTCCTTCTTCTCACTTCTGTGAGAGTCAATCAATACATTGTGTTTATTTATGAACTGACTGAGATCAATATAACTTGATGGTCTCTGACGGTGGCATGGAGGGATGTCAACAGTTGATTCTTCTAGAAAACCAGGGACTGAGATTTGAGGAGAGACGAGCACCCACGCCACTGAGATCAATATAGCCTGATGGTCTCTGACGGTGGCATGGGAGAATGTCAGCAGTAGATTCTTCTAGAACACCAGGGGCTGAGATTTGAGGAGAGACATGAGCACCCATGCCATTTGGCCAGGCACGTGATGATGATGATTTGTGTCTTGCTATTTGTTGGTCTGTGAGATGATGCTTTTGTTGGTGGTCAGCGTGTAGAGACACAAGACTACCTCAGCATTTAAACCTGTCCAGTCATTGTGGCAAGCTGGATACATCATCACATCACATCTTGTTCCTCCTGTACCTTGCGGTGTACTGCGTTCAAAACACATCTGTGAGCGATTTGGCAACAGACCGCCTTGCACTGATTTTCATACAATAGGATGAGTGCTGGTCGTTCAGAAAGCAAACTACTGAACATAAACTTGCCAAGAATTCACAAACAGCCAAAAGATGCTGGGGGTTGACTGCAACATCCTGTAATGAATATGCAACTCACTTTAACTTGTCCATGCTCAGACTTCATGTACTGAGAAACTTTGTAGGTAGACAGTCGGATGCCTTTGTCCACACCTTCCTTTCTCCGTAAGAGAAAGAGTGAACAACATCTGTTTGCTGTGAACAAGTTGGGGTTCAGGTCTCCTGGTTAGAGTGTTTTCTTTGTGTGTAAACAGATTTGCTTCTAATATAATAAACAATATTTTTTAGATTGGAAATGTCATAATTTATTTTGCATGTGTTAAGTTCTATTAATTTATTTTTGCACCGAAAATGAGTTAATGATAGCCAACACACTTTTAAAAACATCACCAAAGAACACTCTTCACACAGAAGTCACCGGACAGTACTACCAAAAAGCAGATAGATTATATTTTAATACAAAGAAGATGGAGATCAAGCATAACATCAGCTAAAACCCTACGAAGTGCAGACCGTGATACAGATCATCAGTTATTAATAACATGTGAAAGCAAAAAGCTTACACGAGGACCACAAAAATACCAGATCTGTACAGCGTAGAAGTGAAGAATCATTTTGAGACCTTGATGTCTATACAGGAGGAGATGACACCTGATAAATTGGCAGTATACGCTATGGATATCTTGATAACAGCAGCCAAAGATTTAATACCGACCAAGAATATGCAACATAAGACATGGATTACATCAATTACGTTAGAATTAATAAAACGGCAAAGAGAACTGAAACAGAAAGGAGGAGAAACCGACATGAAGTATGAATCATTAATACTAGAAATAAGAAAGAATAAAAGAAGGGACAAACACCAATATATACAAGATTGTTGTACTAGAAAAGAGGAATATCATAAGAATGGCAGAGATGTTCAAAGAAATGAAGTTATTAACAAGAAATGTTCAACCTCAATTAAATATTATCTGTGACAAGTTGAGAAATAACTTAACAGAATGAAATGGCTGTAGAAAAATAACTAAATATGATAACTTGAAACCAGTTTATTTTTATACATACAATGTCCCTTTATTTCTCAACATAGTTTAGTCGATGGATCAACATCATGGCACACGGGTGCAACCCATAAGTGCTCTGTTCTCCTCCTAACTCAAACCTGAGTCTGGAGAAACTCAGCTCAGTGCACGAACTCCGTAGCACCGGCGAGGATCCTGAAATACTTTGGGTAGATTTTTAACTCGAAATTTTGCCCGGGCAGCGCCATTAGGCTACTCTTTTTCGATTTCCAACTGCCAAGGGATTTTTTACGTGCGCAACACAACATACGGGCGTCCGATCTCACTACCCAGAGACCAGGGGAAATTTATTACTGGAAGTCCACGAGAAAAAAAATCCCGGCAACACCAGGACTTGAACCCGGGACCTCCAGCACTCGAGGCGAACATCATACCTCAAGACCACGCAGCACACCCCCCCCCCCCCCCCCCCAATATTTCTCAACAGAATTTTTACCAACATTGATGAACTTATGCCATAGTTTTATCAGTCCTCCCAAATTGGCTGCATAGAACTGCATGCTCTGTTTTCTAAACCACGTTTTCACTTCACATTCAATTGTCTGGGTACCCACCTTAAGCACACTTTCTTAAATTTCAATCTATCATGCATTATGCTGTATGATGAACCATGTGAGCACCCTATTGCAGATGCTACAGAGTCTATAGTTACTCAGCCTGTCACCTCTAATCATCTCCTCCACCCGCTGCAAGGATGCTTCTGTTGCAATCTCAACAGGACGACCAGATCGGATTTCATCAACAATTTTAAGAGCGTCCTTGAGAAAATTTTTCTACCCAGCTATTCACGCTTTACGGGACAAACATTTGTCAGCATAAACAGGAAGCATTTCCTTTTGAATGTCCTTTGCAGGCAGTCCTTTTGCCCACAAAAATAAACGCACAACAACGCGTTGCTCTTTGGTTGTACAGTCGCCATTTTGCGCATGAGACACCTAGCGCCACCTGACGAACAGGAATATAAAGTTCGATGTTGCCGTCACCTAATGACACCTGTAGAAAATACCAACTATATTTACCTGCCATCCCGCAGAACTCTGTGACTTACTTATTGACTCGCTCTCGTACATGTTATAGGACGGGTTCTAAGAATATCTTGAATACAGAAAAGAACAAATTAATCCATAAAAGAAGAAATGAATATTGTAGAAGGTTGGCTACTAAAAACGATAGTTAATTAGTTGCATATTCTTTACATGACGTGGCAGTCAACACCGGCATTTGTTGCTTTTGTGATCTCTTGGCAAGTTTACGTTCAGTAGTTTGCCATTGCTTTCTGAAAGACCATCACCCATACCATGTCGTTAAAAACCCAACGCAAGGAGATCTGCTGCCAAATTCGAACGCCGGTATGCGAGATTATGAACTGAACTGCGCCCGTAAATTCTTCGCCACGGAGCCGGTACTAAAGACGATAAAACATTGAAAAGTTAACTATTTTGGTCACTTGAAACATCACGAAAGTTTGGAGAGAACAATCAAGGAGTAGTATATGCCCGATGAGAGAGGAAGATATATATATAGTATATATCTTATATATAAATAAGGATCGTCTGTATGTATCTATGTATGTCCTTTATGTGTTCGCGAACGGCCCATCCGATTGAGATGAAATTTTCTACACGCCTTCCTTTCATTCTAGAGCTTAGAATTTAATGAGAACTTATATGACTACTTATATGAATTAAATGAGATGCTCCCCACCAGGGACTGGGCGAAGCCGGACAGGGTCAGGCAGACAGATAGACAGACAGACAGACAGATAGTCGGGAACGGGAACTTATATGACTACTTATATGAGTTACATGAGATGCTCCACACCAGGAGCTGGGCAATGCCGGGCCGGGTCAGACAGACAGACAGACAGACAGTCGGTAACGGGAACGAGAACTTATATGACTACTTATATGAATTAAATGAGATGCTCCCCACCAGTGACTGGGCGAAGCCGGGCAGGGTCAGCTAGTCTTATATATAAATAAGGATCGTCTGTATGTATCTATGTATGTCCTTTATGTGTTCGCGAACGGCCCATCCGATTGAGATGAAATTTTCTACACGCCTTCCTTTCATTCTAGAGCTGCCAACTGTGATATTTTGTTAGTGTGAAATCGCCTGCTTACTCAGTATTATTTCATTTTTCATTTTTCATTATAATTTCATATATTTCAGGGGACCTAACTCTGTAAAAGTTATTTCAAGGGGCATAACTTTTCTGTATAACTTATAGTCATATTGTGGCATCGTTTTCAAAGATTTATAAACTCTGTGTCCATAGTTATGTACCGGCATATGAGTTATAATAAATAATGATACACTCTGTAAGGCATTTTCAAAGTTTTCATAAAAATAATGCACAATGCATAACATTGTAACTCATCTTTATTTGCTTAAGAAGTTACTGTAGTCATGCAGGTGATTAGAAAGAGTTTTCATTAAAAATAATGGATGGTGTGTGGAAGGACATTCTTTTAAGTTACTTTTTTTGTTGTATGAATTTAATGAGAACTTATATGACTACTTATATGAATTAAATGAGATGCTCCCCACCAGGGACTGGGCGAAGCCGGACAGGGTCAGGCAGACAGACAGACAGACAGATAGTCGGGAACGGGAACTTATATGACTACTTATATGAATTAAATGAGATGCTCCACACCAGGAGCTGGGCAATGCCGGGCCGGGTCAGACAGACAGACAGATAGATAGTCGGTAACGGGAACGAGAACTTATATGACTACTTATATGAATTAAACTAGTTGACCCTGCCCGGCTTCGCCCAGTCACTGGTGGGGAGCATCTCATTTAATTCATATAAGTAGTCATATAAGTTCCCGTTCCCGACTATCTGTCTGTCTGTCTGTCTGTCTATCTGTCTGCCTGACCCTGTCCGGCTTCGCCCAGTCCCTGGTGGGGAGCATCTCATTTAATTCATATAAGTAGTCATATAAGTTCTCATTAAATTCATACAACAAAAAAGTAACTTAAAAGAATGTCCTTCCACACACCATCCATTATTTTTAATGAAAACTCTTTCTAATCACCTGCATGACTACAGTAACTTCTTAAGCAAATAAAGATGAGTTACAATGTTATGCATTGTGCATTATTTTTATGAAAACTTTGAAAATGCCTTACAGATTGTATCATTATTTATTATAACTCATATGCCGGTACATAACTATGGACACAGAGTTTATAAATCTTTGAAAACGATGCCACAATATGACTATAAGTTATACAGAAAAGTTATGCCCCTTGAAATAACTTTTACGGAGTTAGGTCCCCTGAAATATATGAAATTATAATGAAAAATGAAATAATACTGAGTAAGCAGGCGATTTCACACTAACAAAATATCACAGTTGGCAGCTCTGGAATGAAAGGAAGGCGTGTAGAAAATTTCATCTCAATCGGATGGGCCGTTCGCGAACACATAAAGGACATACATAGATACATACAGACGATCCTTATTTATATATAAGATGAGATGCTCCCCACCAGTGACTGGGCGAAGCCGGGCAGGGTCAGCTAGTATAGATATATAAGTAAGATATATCCTGGCCTACCACAGGGATCACCATTATCTCCGGTACTGTTCAACGCCTACACAGTGAGAATCACCAGTGAGCAGATCACTGGACCTGGCAGGACATTGTATGCCGATGATGTTTTAGTGTATCGTCAGGGTAAGGATAGAGAGGAGGTTGCTGTGGAACTACAAACCGAACTCAATCGCATAAGTACTTGGTGTGATGAAGCTGGGGCAATGGTCAACCCGACAAAGGCAACAGTGACTTGGTTCTCGTTGAATAATCATATTGTCAACAACCCAACACCAACTGTAATGCTGTGTTCAGAGACGGTGGAAAGAACGCAGGCAATGAAATACCTGGGGATATGGTTTGATCGAAGCCTTGCTTATAATGTGCACATAGACCAGGTGATAACAAAGGCCAAGCGGGGTTTGGCAGCGATGCGGGTGATGGCGGCAGCAAACTGTGAGCAGCGCCATCTATGTCTTCTGTACGAGGGGCTGGTCATGTCTGTTTTGGAGTATGCAATGGCAATCCTGACTCTCAGCCATAAGCAGATAGAAAGGATGGAAAGGATACAGAATGAAGCTATGCGCATTATTCTTGGATGTACAAGAGATACAGCATGCAGGGCGATGCGCTACCTTCTTGATTTTCCAACCATTGAAGAGAGAATACAAGTTTGCAGGGCACGCGCCTACCTCAGAATTAACGCAAACACACAACATCCACTGCATAGTGAAATTAGGAAGATGAAGGGCAGCAGGTTAAAAAGAGGACGGTCGTGGATGGGTCAAGCCGAAGACATTCTTCAACAGGTGTGTTCACTTGAGGACTTAGAACCTGGCGAGGAGTGGGTGCAAGTGCCAACAGACTTCTGCACATCCTTTTCAGTTTGCATCCAACTAGATAGAAAATGCAGACAAGAAAATCCGGCTGCTGTTGAGGCTGAAGTACAAACGTTGATTTTCGAGAATTCGCTAGACGGTGACGCGGTCATCTACACAGATGGGTCGGTCGTCCGACGTGTGAGAAGCTCATGGGCCTTTACAGCTCGGGCCGGAGGGAGAATTGTGAAGGAGGACTCTGGTGCTTTCACTGAAACCACAAGTAGCCTGACCATGGAAGTCATGGCAGTAAGTAAAGCAATAACATGGCTCGAGACACAGACATTCACTAGGGCTTGTCTCCTTAGCGACTCAATGACCATGATCAAGAGGATAGAGGAGGGGTCGATCCGAAGAGAATGGCTGCTGCCTCTGAAGCGGTCTCGGCTGGCAAAGATTAGTTTCATCTTCGTGCCAGGTCATGCGGGAGTACAAGGAAATGAGCGGGCTGACAAGCTCGCAGGTGAGGCTACTGTGGAGGGCGGACGCGCCATGGACTAGGCTGACATTCTGAATGCTCTACGAGATGTGAGACTTTTGCGAGAACCAAGTGATGACTGTGAATCTACAACAATGGCCAGACTGCAGGAGCAGCAAATTAAAAGAGGGGTGGCCAAACAAGAACACTACGCAGGAAGCCAAAGAAGATTGATAAACCAACACAGAACTGGCGTCGTTAGCCGCTACACGCTGCGGGATTTGCTGAGGAGGGGATCCGAGCACTTATGGACTGAATGGTTCGATGTGCAACGAGGATGATCTGTCGACTAACTAACTAACTAACATCTTGCTTATGACCAAGAAGTCTTCCAGATGGTTGTTATCTGACTGAAGTTCTGCAAAAGACATGCTACTGAATTAATTGACCAGTGTTCTAAATTTAGCTATCATCAGACAATTCATTTTCATTGACTCAATATTATTTTTAGTCTGAAATATATTCTTCTAAAATATTCGTCGTCATCTGAATATCCGTTTAGGAAATCGTCAAACTCATCCCAATCAGGCATGCTGGGGTTTCCATCTCTGCCTTCTGGTTGACCCAGATTTACAACTTCTGATTTAAACAAAACATTTCCTTTAGTAAACGGGGTAAAGGCAGCTGGTGGACTCTTGTTTCACGTCCAAGGGATGCCCCTACGGTAGATGACACTGCCACAAAACATCATGAAGAGCGACATCGGCCGTGAGCCTATCTCATCAAGAAAACTGACACATTCTGTTTCGCGAATAAATTGTCTGACAGGCTTATTTGAAGCTAGAGACAAATCCAAGGTTGTCAGAAATAGATTATCCCAAAAATAACGTATCACTGTGACATATCCGGCAAGCAGGGCTAGACACAGGGGTGACACTGAGGTCGGCTCGAGGACACTCTCTGCACGCCACAAGGACGTTTCATCAAAGTTATAATCAAAGGGCACTAAACCACACCTAATCAACTTGGGAATCAGCTTATAAGGATGCACGTAAATAATAGTAAAAAGAAAGCGCGGACTTAGGTACGCAGCATTTGCTCCCCTATCTAAAAGTGTTTCTAAACAGGTAACAGCTTCCGTGTCAAGATTATATTTCAAATAAGTAAGCGCCATTTTTTATGTATCTTAATGGTTGACTGCGTTCACGTCTGCTCCTAAATCAAGGAGTAAGGGAACTGTACCTTGAAAACGGTACCGCCTAACTGCGTGCATCAGGGGCGATAAACCTGCATTGTTCTGGTGGTTGATATTGCATCCAGCTCTGATCAGATGGTCCAGGACACTGTCGGGTGAGGAAGAAGATAATGTTTCCTTTCACATCTGTAATGTTGACATCAGCGCCGCTGTCTATCAACTTAAACGCAATATCCCAACCACAAACAAGTAGCCTACGCCATACATCAAAGCTGTAAGCCCTTGATTGTTTTGTACATTCAGTAAATCTGTGTTGCTTTTCATGAACTGAAGCAAGAACTCGGCGTTCTCCAAGGAATATAGGTTTAACGCGTGTATAAGAGCTGTGTTTCCTTCGTTATCTCTAGCAGTGAAATCTGCCCCATGGTCCACTAACATCTGTATAATTTTCACCTGTCCACAAATTGTCGCTGCCAGCATAAGCGGCGTTCTGCCATCACTGGTTATTGCATTAACACTGGCACCATTTTCTAGTAACACCAAGATAACCTCTTTTAGGCAATCAACACTAGTACACATATATTTGTATTATGACAACTTTTGTAGAACGTACATCAGGGGAGTTATTGTACTATTTGTGACGCGATTCACGTCAGCTACACGAGAAATCAGAAACTTGGCCAATGGGAGTCGCTCCTGAGCTCTGGGGTTCATTGATGTCAATGTCCGCTTGTAGAATCTGCTCAATAATTTTTTGGTTGCCATCTCTCACTGCTTCAACAAGCAATGACATGTCACCTGCAACCCCTGGCATTTCCCCTACATCCTGGGTCTGTGGCTCATCCATGTATATATATGTACTAGAAAACTTTACTAATCTTATATATAAAAGGCGATCTCCGTCTGTCTGTCTGTCTGTATGTATGTATGTATGTATGTATGTATGTATGTATGTATGTATGTATGTATGTATGTATGTATGTATGTATGTCCTTTATTTGTTCGCGAACGGCCCATCCGATTGAGATGAAATTTTCTACACGTCTTCCTTTCATTCCAGAGCTGCCAACTGTGATATTTTTTAGTGTGAAATCGCCTGCTTACTCAGTATTATTTCATTTTTCATTTTTCATTATAATTTCATATATCTCAGGGGACCTAACTCTGTAAAAGTTATTTCAAGGGGCATAACTTTTCTGTATAACTTATAGTCATATTGTGGCATCGTTTTCAAAGATTTATAAACTCTTTGTCCATAGTTATGTACCGGCATATGAGTTATAATAAATAATGATACAATCTGTAAGGCATTTTCAAAGTTTTCATAAAAATAATGCACAATGCATAACATTGTAACTCATCTTTTTTTGCTTAAGAAGTTACTGTAGTCATGCAGGAGATTAGAAAGAGTTTTCATTAAAAATAATGGATGGTGTGTGGAAGGACATTCTTTTAAGTTACTTTTTTTGTTGTATGAATTTAATGAGAACTTATATGACTACTTATATGAATTAAATTAGATGCTCCCCACCAGGGACTGGGCGAAGCCGGACAGGGTCAGGCAGACAGATAGACAGACAGACAGACAGATAGACAGTCGGGAACAGGAACTTATATGACTACTTATATAAATTAAATGAGATGCTTCACACCAGGTGCTGGGCGATGCCGGGCCGGGTCAGACAGACAGACAGAACAGACAGACAGATAGTCGGTAACGGGAACGGGAACTTATATGACTACTTATATGAATTAAATGAGATGCTCCCCACCAGGGACTGGGCGAAGCCGGGCAGGGTCAGGCAGACAGATAGACAGACAGATAGACAGACAGATAGACAGTCGGGAACGGGAACTTATATGACTACTTATATGAATTAAATGAGATGCTCCACACCAGGAGCTGGGCAATGCCGGGCCGGGTCAGACAGACAGACAGACAGACAGACAGACAGACAGACAGACAGACAGACAGACAGACAGACAGACAGTCGGTAACGAGAACGAGAACTTATATGACTACTTATATGAATTAAATGAGATGCTCCCCACCAGGGTCTGGGCGAAGCCGGGCAGGGTCAGCTAGTTGTAAATAAACTAACATGAAATGAAAGGAAATAGTACATGTAAATTATTTCGATGACAATGTTAACATATTTTCCAGAATTTACTGAGTCATATCTTTGTTGTAGCTGTCTCTGATTGATTGATTGATTGATTGATTGATTTAGGAATCGACATCACAGCATTCGGGGCATTCCCATAAGTGCTCCGTCCCCATCCTCAGCAGCCAGCGAAGAGTTCCAACACTAATAGTACCAGTAGCAATCTGATTATATGTCCGTCTCGCCTTTCCTCTGAGCGTTGAGCGTCGGCCAGATCCCTTCGTCACTCCTCGTTGTCTCATTCTTGCCAGACCATGGTGATCCATTTGCTCCTCCGAGGTGTGCACGTGCTCCCACAAGGCCGCAACCACGTCTGCCTTGTCATGTATCAATACTCCACCAAGTTCTGCAGAGCCAGAACTTGGTGGAGTATTGATACATGACAAGGCAGACGTGTAGCTATCTCTAAGACTGACAGATCAATAGTTTAAACATTTTATACATTAAGTTCTGGTGATATTTCACAATAGAAGCACAGAATCCTGTCATGTTAGTTGAAGACGAAACTGCAGCGATCCATTTGGTGTCTAGATGTGCAAGTCTTATCTCTCACACTCTTTTGCCGGTAAATAGCACCCACGCATATTGCCAACTTGTGTGTTGTTACCGGTATGTTGTTATGTAAGTTTTGGGCCAGATTTGGCAACAGTTGAAGCAAAATTAAATCTGAAACGAAAGTGAAAAGCAACATTTGTTCTTGTTCTTCCTCTTCTTTTAATTTTCCTCGTTCTCTTCTTCTTGTTCTCTTTCGTCTTCTTTTTCTTATTCTTGTTGTTGTTGTTGTTGTTCTTCTTCTCAACTTCCTTTTCTCCTCTTCTTTCTTCTCCACATCTTCTCCTCTTCTTCATCTTCTTCTCCTCCTCCTCATCATTTTCTTATTCTTTGGCGGTATTCTAGTCACCAACACAAGAAGTCTCATTGTTGATTCCGTTATTTTTGGGTCACCCTGTCCTTACCAAACCATCCACTGTGTGCGGACAAGTCTATATAAACACGGGTCTAGGACATATACCCAAAATACCTCATGCAGGTAAACGGGAGTGGGAAAATGTACAATTGGATCAGCCACTACCTTGAGAACAGAACTGCCAGGACAAAAGTACAAGGACAAAGCAGCAAAATGATGCTGTTGGAGCAAGGTGTCCCCCAAGGAGGAGTTCTTTCACCAACATTATTCCTAGCATATATAAACATCACAGAAAATTTTCCAGCCAGAGTACACACATCATCCTTTGCAGATGACCTAGCCATATGGACATCTGAAGAATATATTAGTACAGCTAACAGCAGAATACAGCAAGCCCTATTAGCGCTAGAGGACTGGTCAAAATCATGGCTAGTGAAGATAAGTGAGGAGAAAACAACATGCACAGTGTTCTCCCTCTCAACTAAAACTCAGCAACCTAAGCTGGTATTGAATGGAAAAATATTGCGCCATGAAGAAAATCCAAACTATCTAGGAGTCACATTTGATCGTCGCCTGACATGGAAAACACAGGTTGAGAAAAATCGAACAAGAGCAAGGCAAAGAATGGCAATCATGAAAAAGCTTGCTGGTACAACGTGGGGAGCAGATGAGAAAGTTCTCAAGAAGTTATATACTGGACGGGTGAGGCCAGTACTGGAATATGGCATTGCAGCTTGGGCAACAGCAGCTAAGTCAAACTTTAACAAAATAAGTAGAGTCCAAAATCAAGGAATGCGAATCATAACTGGAAGCCTGAAGACAACGCCTATTAATGAATTAGAAAAGATCACTTGTTTACAACCAATGCAGGATAGAAGAGATAGCAGAGCCCAGCAACAAGCTGAAAAATTTAGAAGATTGACAGACCACCCTATGTATAAAAGGTTTAGTGGTTTTGGAAAGGGACGACTGAAGCGTAGCAACTTTGTAGAAACTGCAAAACGAAAGATTAGGGCAGATCCCATACTTAACATGTCAACAGTCAGACCCATTTACAATGCAGACAAGTTCCCAGCTTGGAAACAGCAGCAACTGCCTGAGATGATAGAAAACATTCCTGGTATTGAGAAAAAGAACACTCAGCATGAAACCGAAAGAAGAGAAATAACCCTAAACTACATAAAAGAACATTACCCAAGCAGCAATTGGACCCATGCATATACAGATGGATCAGCCAAAAATTCAGTAGAGAATGGAGGAGGAGGAATTCTCCTAAATTTAAAAAATGGAGTGAAAAAAACAAATTCAGTGGCAACTGGAAAGTTTTCAAGTAACTTCAAAGCGGAGGTAGAGGCTCTGAAAACTGCAGCAGAAATGCTCTTGATGGAGGAAAATAAAGAGAAGCAAATAGCTATTTTCACAGATGCAAAGTCAGCTGTCTCAATACTGAAGAGCAATAACAGCACAGAAATAGCTGACCTAAGAGCAGCACTCCATGGGCTATGCCAGAAATCCAAAAAAGTTGTAATACAGTGGATCCCATCACATTGCAGTATACCTGGAAATGAAGAGGCTGATAGACTGGCAAAAGAGGGCGGAAGACTACCACAGCCTGACATAGACATAACCTATAATGAGGCAAAGAGGTTGATAAAAAGCACTTATAGAACCAAATGGGAATCAGAGCATCCTGGCCACCAGAAGGATGATGCATGTTACAATCTCGACCGAAGAGAACAAGTAACAATCTTCAGACTCCGCACAGGACATAACAGGCTGAAATACCACTTGTTCAACAAACTAAAGATAGGAGATACAGATGAATGTAATTGTGGAACTGGTAAAATGACAGCTAAACATTTGCTGCAAGAGTGCCCAATATATGCAGAACAGAGAAAGATATTTTGGCCCACACCTGCTTCATTCGAGGACAAGCTCTATGGAGATATCAACAAGCTCAAGTCGACTACAGCTTACTTTAACTGTATTCAGGTTGACATTTAAATGTACATGAAGAAGTATTTAGACTGCCACACTTCATACCACAGGCATGTCGGTTACACAAGCCTCCCAGAGGCATGAAATGGAATATTGCTTGGATAGCAAATCCATTACGTGGAAAGTCCGAATCGAAAGCTCACTGTGTGGGCTTCATAAAAGGTGGAAAAAGTGTCACTGTGGCACAAAATTGAATATTGCTCGGATAGCAAATCCATTACGTGGAAAGTCCGAATCGAAAGCTCACTGTGTGGGCTTCATAAAAGGTGGAAAAAGTGTCCTAGTGGCACAAAATGGAATATTGCTCGGATAGCAAATCCATTACGTGGAAAGTCCGAATCGAAAGCTCACTGTGTGGATGTCATCTGCAAACTGCATTCTTCTGGCTTCTGGAAGAACAGCCTATGGTGAACGGAAGGCCCAATATACGGAAGTGAGGCTAAGCAGCCATGTGCAGGACGTGACGATTCCTTGGGTGAGCTCAGTACCAGAGCGCTGTGTGATGGCTCTGCAATTATGGAAGCCTCCTTGGATGGCGGGGAATGCCCATGGTCTGCCCCTGCCTTCCCTTGAGGGCTGACCAGGATGCCTTTGGCTGTTCTATATGGGCATAACACCACAACAGTGAGTCTAACGTCCTAAGAAACCCTCGGGAAGGTTAACCCGGTCAACAAATGCCCGCGGAAGTCAGATGTGTCGGCCTAACGGTGCAAGAACACAGCTCTGCTGTAAACAGGCACAACGCAATCACATCCGAAAAAAAACTCCGGATGAACGAAGAAGAAACTTGATTATACCCTTCATGCCTGTGTGGAACGATTCCACAATAGTTGGTGGGCAGCCAATCTTCTTTAGTGCCTTGAACAGACCCTCACGACTGACCAAATCAAATGCCTTTGTGAGGTCGATGAAGGTAATAAACAGTGGTTGATTCTGTTCACGGCATTTTTCTTGCATTTGTCGCAATGAGAATATCATATCAATGGTAGACCGGTTCTGTCAAAAGCCAGATTGTGATTCGGGGTAGACTTGATCTCCTAGGACTTGAAGTCTGCGCAGAACAATTCTGGCAAATACTTTTCCAACAATACACAGAAGTGAGATACCCCTATAGTTGATGCAGTCGCTCCGATCACCCTTGTTCTTGTACAGCGTTATGATGTTTGAATCTTTGAAATCCTGTGGGACTTGTCCTTCTCGCCAGCATAGCTCTATTAGCTGGTGGATCTGTAGAGTGAGTGTGTTTTGCCCACTCCTGATAACCTCTATTGGAATCCCATCCTTACCTGGAGCCTTGCCAGATACAAGTTCATTTATAGCACACTTAACTTCTGTTATGGTGGGAAGTGTGTCCAGGTGGTCAAGAGTTGGTAGAGCCTCTATGTCGTTGAGGGCATCATCCGCTAGTTTGGTCTCACTTGAGTAAAGCTCCAAATAGTGCTCTACCCATCTGCTGTTTCTTATCAGTGATGATTTCTCCAGTCAAGGTTTTCAATGGTGCACTTCTTTTGATCACTGGACCACAGGCTTTCTTTATTCCTTCATACATGCTTCTGATGTTTCCCTTATCACTTGCGATTTGAATGGACTCACATAACTTAATCATTTGCACACTGCCTGGCAGCCTTTTGCACATCCTTCCTAATTTGTCTTAGCTCACTCATACGCGTTGGTCTTTCCTTGTTTTTTAAGAGAGCTTTCTTCTTCTTCTCAATCAAAGGCTGCAGAGTCTCGCTGTTTGCCGCAAACCAGTCCTGCCTCTTATGATCTACAGTGCCGTAAACCCCTACGGCAGTTTTATAAAGAGTTTCCTTAATTTGACCCCACTTTTCATTTACTGTAGTTTTCAGGTATCAGTGAAAGCATCTTCAAGTTGCTGTTGAAACTGAAAGCACTTTTCAGGATCATGAGTGTTAATAATATTAATCCTGGGGCTAGATTTGTGTTTAGCTGTGTAGATTCTCTTTGGTCTCAGTCTAACCCTTGTAACAACCAAAGAATGATCCGTATCACAGTCAGCACTGTGGTAACTTCGAGTCAATGATATATGGTTCAGATATTGTCTCCGTGGGATGATGAAGTCCAGCTGGTGCCAATGGCCGGATCTTGGATGTTTCCATGTGACCTTATGCATCTCTTTTGTTTTAAAAAAGGAGTTTGTAATACATAGGTCATTACTGGTGCAATGCTCCAGCAGCCTTTGCCCATTTTCATTCATGCGACCGATGTTGTATTTTCCAAGGCACACTGGCCATGAACTCGAGTCCTTGCCCACACGAGCATTGAAATCACCGAGCATATAAATGTAGTCAGATTTTGGAACTGCCTTGATCACAGAGTTTAACTCCTTATAGAACGAATCCTTCATATCATCAGAGGAATCGAGTGTCGGTGCATATGCAGTAATAATGGTGGCAAACCCACAAGAGGTTGCCAAGCGCAGGGATAATAGTCTTTCATTTCCTCCTGCTGGAATTTCAATCATTCCCAGTAGCGAATTATTCACTGCAAAGCCCACGCCGTGTTGCCTTTTTTCTGCCTGCCCTCTACCCTTCCAAAAAAAAGGTGTAATTGTTTTCCCTGAGTGACCCTTCCTAAGCGAGGCGAGTCTCCTGCAGGCCAGCAATATCAATGTTAAGACGATTGAGTTCGGCATCAATCACAGCCGTTTTTCTCACATCGTCAATATTGGTCAAGTCAGTGGAAAATCCTGGACACATGGTTCTCACATTCCAGGTTGCAAGCCGTAGCTTGAGGTTTCTATTTTTATTTTTGTTTGTACCTGGTGCATTGGTTTTACAGCCTGCGATTCAGATTTTGTCCTAGCCCCAAGCACCAATTGAAGCAGGCAGGCTGTGGCGGATCAGCACCCAATTGGCCGGGGGCTGCCCAGCTTGAGGCGGGCGGTAGCTGATCAGTGACACCTGTAGGTGTCTTACACCGTCAGAGGCAACCCGTGGCGCCCCAAGTCTACGCCAATTAACAGGGACTTAAAATCTGTAACAGTTGCCTCTCGCTTTGATTCCGAGACCAGTTAAGACCAGGGATGGAGTTATTGCCTCTCCATAGCACAAAGCTTGGGCTAAAATATAGAGATCATGTATTGCCCATGCAGCATGATCCCCCTCTCGGTCTGCCTAGTTCACTCCAGAGGAAAGGTAACACCTCTACATCTGGAACAAGACAAGCTACAGAAGCTGCCGGATCAGCAAAGCAATGCTCTAACTGTCCGCATGTCGGAGCTTCGATCCTAGACCAGTCGCCAACCAAGGCTTAGGGCCTGGTCTGCCCTGCCATGGCATTTTGTCTTTAGCTTGCATTTCCTTGCACCAGGGTAAGACTTGTACCCTGCCAATTGCGCTATTCCACCCGAAGCCGTTGGCACAATGTGGGGTGTCGGGTTTGGTAAGCGCCGCCCAACGTTCGGCGCTAACAGAAAGCAGGTAGTACCGTCTACTGTTATACAGTAGCTCAGTCATATCTGACTAAGATCTGACACAAACTTGTGCCTGCTTCAATATATTCCATTAAAGCAGGCATTTTTGTAATTGTGGACACATTGCTGTCTGTCAGTCAATTGTAACTATAAAGACACTGCTGCTTGTCTTGTGCAACTTCACAGAGTACTCACACACTCAGTCTGTAAGTAAATTAGTAATATTGATAATATCACTCTGTACTCAATCACTTGTGGCCCTAATAGGCTATGATTTTGGGACACTGTCCTTAGTAGGGTTCTAGTCTTGCTCTCTACTTCCTTTCTCTAGTAGTGGTGGGGGGGGGGGGGGGGGGGGGGGGGGGTGTTGAAGATATTACCCATACCCACTCAAATATGTAACAAAATAGTTGTAAAAAGTTCCTGGAAATAGTGTTTCACACACACACACACACGCGCGTGATAAACAATTGATGATGCATATTTGCCACAAGACTCACAAGCTGAAGACACGCAAACAGGTGATTACAGAGAAATTTAATTAACATCACATTAACACATGCCTGTGTAACACGGAACAGTGCGCATTAGACCACGAAAACCAGCTATATAGGAGATGTCACACAAGAATCACAATAATAACACAAAGATCCAACAAAATCAAATATATGTAAATATAAGGTAAGAAAAGAAGCAATTCAGAACCAATAGCACACACAGATCTGACGAGAAGCAACAGTGGCATACGATATTTCTCTAGGACAAACAATGCAAAAACCAAGCCAACCTGTTGGATCTTTCCTAGAAGAATATAATATGCACAAAGTGAATCACTTTTGCTTTGTTTCATGAATTCCACAAAACATCGATAAAATATCCTAATTACGACGAATGCGGGACCACATACGAATAAATCGATCACGCACAATAACAATACATAGAACAATGAATGGCAAACCCAAACAAAGCTGTTAGGAACAACAGTGAGGTGTAACAACTCCAAAAGTACTTAGCTGTTTTCATTTCCAAACCAAGGACTCATATGATTGGACTGCATCAGATGGTCGAACAAACTTCTGGTGCAAAGACACATACGTCAGTCCTATATGATGTTTTTATGTGACCACGACGCCAAATCCCAAAGACAAATGCGTGATTTTCTGCATGGCTGATTTCTCTTTGAAGTGGTGGTAAGGACTCACGACTGCTTAAAAAGTTGAAGATGATGTCCAACAGTTTCCTTCTGTTTAGCTGGGAAATTTGACAACCTCCCTTGTGGAGACGACCCCTGATTTATTGATGTATGTTGTGGCTCCTGTTCTGCTTGCTGTTGGATAGTTTCGCCAGGTGATTTAACAATGAAGACAACTAACGTTCACTTGAACGGACAAATAACCACAATTTGCTCTAGTTTCTTAGATATGGCGCTCATTCACAGCTGTTTTGATGTTCTGTTTACAACCGGCAACCCGCTGTCTCAACCAATCGATTCGCCTTGTATACTTCTGGTGTAAACTTCCACTGTGTCAAATTATTGTACTGTGTGTTTACAGCACGGCAACCTGCTCCAGTTTCCTAGAGAAGAAAGTTCACGCCTGTCTGTGTTTTGTCACAATACGGCTGAGCTCTAAATCAGCCAATCACTGCACATGCACAATTGTCTTGTAAGAAAATAGTTCTGTTGTTTACCCCTCCCACTCCCGTTGGGGTCTCCAACTAACGCAGTACTCAGCTATGTTCTGAAATATCACTACCACTTTTCAGCGTCTGCTCTCTAGCCCGCCACTACACTGTCGGCCTGTCATGGACAACAATCCGTTCGTTAATCTCCTGTTTCCTGGGTGATTTGCATACGTGTATTTTCCACTTGCGCTGAACTGCTTGGCGTGTATTCTGCTAGTTCTGTTAGCTGTGACTGTCGTTTTCAAATTTGACATCGCACCCAGTGTTGTTACTTTGAAGATGAGATTCACAGAAACTATCTGGCTGTACCGGGTCCACTGTAAAATTGATGTCTTCTTCTTCTTCAGCTTTCCGAGCCATTGAGGTTCTGTGCTGCAAATACAATCCGTCTCCATTCGTCTCTCTGGTGGACCTTCTCTTGCCAGTCGTTGATTCCAAGTGCTTGTAGGTCTGTACATGTATTATCTCTCCACCGTCTTCTTGGTCTACCTCGGGGTCTATGGTCATTTATTTCCTGAGTGTAAGCGAGTTTTGTTTCCCTATTATCTTCCATTCTTTCTATATGCCCCAGCCACTGTAGTCTATTAGCCTTCATGATACCAGTGATTAGCGGGGACTTAAAAAGACCATAAATGTCTTTGTTACTTCTTCTTTTCCACTCTCCACTTTGTGTATCCCTAATGGGTCCAAAGATGCGTCTTAAAATTTTGTTCTCAAAGGTTTGTAACAAGGCTTCGTCTCCTTTCGTTGTACTCCAGGCTTCAGAGCCATACAGCACAACTGGTCTGATCAGTGTTTTGTATATTGTGATTTTGGTGTTACAAGATAGCGCCTGTGATTTTAGTAGATGTTGTAGTGCATAGTATATCTTATTTCCAGAGTTGATTCTAGTTTGTATTTCTTCCCTTATGATGTTGGAGCAGTTGAAGATTGTACCCAGGTATTTGTATGTTTCCGTTCTTTTAATGGTCATATTATCTATTTGTATGTGGCCAGAGTTTTTAGCCATTCCGTCTCTTGAAATTACCATATATTCTGTCTTATCTTGGTTGGGTTATCTCCATCAACAAGAACTCCAAAACCACCATGCTAATGCAGTAGACATCGCAACATGAGAAAGCCGACATCAAGCTTCCCCATGGCATCACAGCAGAAGCCACTTGACACTGCATGAAGAAAAGACGGGTCATCAAATGAGTCAAGACCCATCTCACCAACGATCAGATCAAGGAGAGGCTGTCGAGTTCAATAAAGATCACCAGTGCCAAGAGGATCATCTGCAAGATCAACACCCCCTCTACAGTCGTCATCATCACATTAAAGGACTGAGTGATCCCTCGAACAGTCAGATGGAACAGAAGAGAACAAGCTCCAGAGCACTACATTCCGAGAGTGTAGTGCTCCAGGTGCCAGAAGTTTTGGCACACCCATGCCACGTGCAAAAGTGAGGTGGAGGTATGCAGATACTGCTCTGGAGCTCACCCTTACAGTCAGTGCCCTCAAGCAAAGATCGACAAGAACTTCAGGAGGCCGAACCCAAACAGAAAGTGTGCCAACTGCCTCGGCAATCACGGTGCCAGGTACCTCGGCTGCCCCTATCACCAAGGAAACTATAAAGATCGCCATCAAATCCAACCTACCATATAAAGAGGCTAGGAGGCAGTACGAGGCGACCAATCAACTTACAAAAAGTGACAAAGTGCAACTGGAAGGCCAATAGAAGGACATGAGATCAAAGTTCAACAGCATGGAGGAAGAAAGAGACAGACGGAAGAAACACAGACAACAGCCGTTCAACGCATCCTGGATGAACTGAAGCAAGTTCAGCAGAAGATTGAGCAGGATGTCACTCGAAAAGCTGCTATAAAAGCTGAGACAGATGAAACGCTGTCAAAAATACAAGAAGAGAGAGAAAAGACAGAAGAAACTCTTAAACAGATCAAGAAGAAAGAAAACAACTAGAACTTCTCAAGTCAAATAACGAAACATATGAATCAGAAAGCACAAAGTCCCAGACAGAAGAAGAAGCAGCAGAAGAAATAGTAGTGGAGGAAGAATACGACGTCTACCCAGACCAAGACCAAGTGTGTAGGGAGGCCTTGAAGCTGTATTACTACCCATCAATATCGAACTATCAATCCCCCCAGGGCACGCGAAATCAAAGACCGAGAAGACACGAAAACACAAGACATAGCTGGAGGAAGGATGACTGGTAATCATCCCTGAAGGAAACGTCACCATATGACGGGGCGGGTACACAATTACGCCAAACCTTAACAAGTGTGCGACTCTGTCCAGACATGTAAAACCACAAGGATGAAACGCACACAACTGAAGCCATTAACTTTCTCAAGGAAGCATATATACGCATCTAAATTTACGAAAGATGAAGTATTTGATACACTATAAAGGCTCCAAATATAACAAAATCGATATAGTCGATGGATGAACGGGGCCATTCATCTCAAGAGTTGGAACTGGAATTCTCAGAATTGTTCTGTAACATTTTCTGTTGATAAACCCCAATTTTTGTCTTCAGTGATTGTGAAATAGCCCATGATTCACACCCACACTAAGAAGCAAATTAGCAATTACAAGTTTTTCATTTGCTGTGCCCAAAAATATTTTATTTACATAAAATTAATGCACATCAAACACGTACACAATATATGCTGTTTACAACGGCATAGAAAACTGAAGGATTTGTCAGTTTACAAGAATAGAAACTTTCTGAAACTCCACAAAAGCCACAAATTACTGTCTCACAGTTGGACAGATTGACATCTACAAGGCAACAAACATTCACAATTCAGACTGTTCGCTATTACAGAAAATCAATCACTGTTTACAAAGGATTCATCATTTTACAATGGCCACTTTCTGAAACTCCACAAAAGCCACCAACTACTGGATCACAGCTTGCACAGAGCAGCAACAACAACTCAACATTCATACACTTACTAAAACAACTACTCTAAAGATTTGTCGCTATTATGTAAATTCATACGCTGTTTACAAAGGATGTCTACAATAGCCACTTTCTGAAACACCACAAATTACTGGCTCACAGCTTGGATACAGCAACAACAATAACAGAACAAACGTTCACACACTTGCTAAGACAACACCTTCAATGTTACACTATTACATAATATCATATGCAAACAACTGAGAAATTACTAAATACCAGCCATGGTACACAACCTGTGGTGCTATTGACAGATGCAAAATCAGTACTCGAGGCGCTCTTGTCTGGGAAATTGCCAGCACTAAGGACACTACTTCCTGAACTTAGCAGTCTGCATAAGGTCATCATACAGTGGATACCATCCTACTATGGAGTACCAGGAAATGACAGAGCTGATCGATTGTCTAAGGAAGGAGCAAAAGAAGAACAGCCTGATGTGCCCGTTACATATAACCAAAAGAAAAGAATGATCAAATCAGTCAGAAAGCCATCAAAATCTACTCAAGATGACTACCACATTATGGACAGACCAGAACAAGTCATTATCCTGCGCCTCAGAACAGGGCACAATAGATTACGCAACCACATGTATACAAAATTCAAGATTACTGAATCAGCCATGTGCGCATGTGGATTAGCGTCGCAGACAGCAGAGCACATACTCCAAAACTGCCTAAAATATAACATATCTAGGCAAACCTTCTGGCCTAGAGAGACAACAGTGGAAGATAAACTCTATGGACCGAGTGAACTAAAAAAGACAGTTAAATTCATACAAGAGACAACATTACAGTTATAGACATATTTCAAGCGAACGAAAGAAGAACATATGCACACAACTTGTGATGATGCTAACTTACATCATATGTCACATGACATGATCAAAATTCAGTTTTAGCGGTTTTGTCACCAACACAAGATGATTACTATTTTATGGACAGATCCCAAAAAAATGATTATTCTGAGCCTCTGAACACGACAGTCAATTACACAAAAAATTCAAGACTGGCAAATCAGCCATGTCAATATATCTTCTTTTATACAACTGACCTGCTTCAAATCTTGACTTTAAAAATGTATATTTGTTTTATATAACTGCCATATTTCAAATTTTGACTTACTAAATTTGGCTTACTAATTTGTTTTTATATAACTGAGATATGCAGTATTTTTAGTTAGTTCTTTTTAAAAACTTGCATTCATATGATTAGATCTTTCAAATCCTGAAACAGATAACTTTTAAATCATCATTTTTTAATTCCTAAAATGGCGACCGTCAGTGTAAATAAGTTTCAAGCCGTGTGACAAATTTAATTCTTACACACAAAAACACACCACAAATATAAACTGGCAACGTTTGATCAAATCTGCTTCAAATACTGAAATCATTACATTTCTTTGTGTTTAGAAAACTGGCCACTGCTTCAAATACTGAAATCATTACATTTCTTTGTGTTTAGAAAGCTGGCCACTGCTTCAAATACTGAAATCATTACATTTCTTTGTGTTTAGAAAACTGGCCACTGCTTCAAATACTGAAATCATTACATTACCTTGTGTTTAGAAAACTGGCCACTGCTTCAAATACTGAAATCATTACATTTCTTTGTGTTTAGAAAACTAGTCACTGCTTCAAATACTGAAATCATTAAATCTTTTTTAGTTTTTGGAAAGCAGGCTATTGCTTCAAATACTGACCTGGGGACGGATAATCTTATTTACAAACTTGCCCCATTTAATCATGCCTAAAGACATTCTTTAATTTGTTAATTTTACTGAATACTAAATTTGTTTTATATTTTAAAAAGCAATGGATACTTTGAGTCCAAATCCACTTGAAATATCGGAATATTCAGTACTAACAACTAATTGGTTACTTTCATTCCAAATTCACTTGAAATAGATTATTCAGTCCTAACAAAACACAGCATCAGAGACAATATAAAACTGGGGACACAATTATAAGACAAAAACCACAAAGATAGCCACATATGGATGTCAGTTGAGCTTCATCCGCTTGGGGCCATCCTCGACATCCTCATCCATAGCCACGCCGTTGTTGACCGTGCCTGTTGGGCCGACCAGACGCAGCAGAGGGTTCAAGGACCTGTCTCCAAACAAGGATGTCAGCAAACCCACGCCGTAGCCAGTCGCTCTCTCGCCCTGGTTGTGAGATTATCATGGGATAGATAAATAGATATATATATACTGTTAAAAAAAACAGAAACTCAACATTTTTGGTGTTACTTTTATAAAAGATATTTGCTGATTGGACATCAGTCAACCTATCGACTGTGTCCGTCTGATCATTAACTTCTCGTGGTTACCTGAATTGTACTCACCTCATGATTCATGAGATCATGAAAGAGGTCAGGGTCAAAACAGCATTTTTGACAATAACTCGTGATAGGTTCACGATAATCCCGTGAAACTTACTGAACACAAAACTCTCTGACCATATTATTGAATGCTTATAAAACATTGACGCTCCTCGAATAAATTCAGTTGAAAATTCAATGCGCAAGTATGGCTCATCTCACTACAGAACGACGACTCATCACATTGGACGTTTACAGGCTGGACAGTTACAAAGTGTAGTAGCCAGAGAATTTAATTTGGGTGGAAGCACCTTTGGAGGCGATTTCAAGAAACTGTTTTAGTGGCAGACTGGCAGTGCAGTGGAAGACCCAGAATCACAACTGGTGCAAATTGAAGGGCGCCTGAATGCAAGTGAAACTCCAATAATGTTGTGTTTCTTTTTTTGAACATTGCGCGCGCGCACGCACACACACACACGAGGGGGCTTAAAATGAAAACTTTAAAAAGTGTGATAGAAATTACAATAACCATGCCATTGTCTTTAACCTGTCAATATTATTGTTAAGGCAGTCAACAATTGTCCATGCAGCTTTCAATAAGCAAAGGTTGGGCGATTGAAATTTTCAATCACCTGGGATATTCAAAGGTTTATGCAAGATGGGTTCCTCGAGCTCTCATAGAGGACCATAAGGCAAAAGGAAAACAGTTTGTTCGGAATTGTTGCGGCTGTTCGATACACATGGAGATGTTTTTTGTCAAACATTGTCACAGGAGATGAAACTTGGGTTCATCCTTTTGAACCAGAGATAAAAAGACAAGTCAATGGAGTGGCATCATCCTCAATTATCAGCGAGGAAAACTTTCAAAACAACTCCATTAGCCTGTAAAGTCATGCTCACTGTTTTTTGGGGTTATTCTTGTGGATGTGCTGCCAATTTTGAAATTTACATCAAAACACCCACAAAACTCAATCATCATTACTGCAGGGTTAGGCCTCACAAGAATAGGGAGCTACTGCTTCTCCTTCACGACAACTCACGTCCTCACCCAAGTTTTGCAAACAAGGGAGGCAATCAACAAAATATGTTGGAGTGTACTGCCCCTTCCACCTTACAGTCCACACTTGGCACCATCTAATGTCCAATTTTTTTTATCCCCTTAAGACTGCTATCCATGGGACAAAGTTTGAAGACAACAAGGGAGTGATTAATGCAGTGAAGAAATAGCTACGAGGACAGGACAAAATGTCGTACAGATGTGGGATACATTATCTTGTTTCAAGATGGCATAAAGCCGTTAAGGTTGATGGGGATTATGTTGAGAAGTAGAAATGTTTGCTGCTCATGTGCATGAACATTGTGACTAAATTTCATGTGTATGTTATTAACGGTTAAAGAGATAATAATTGTGGTGCATAACTTTCTGACCTACCCTTGTAGGTCTGGTACCCAAGGCACTTAAGGTGCATAAAAAGGTCCTTTATTTTTTCTTTCAATCACATGAAAACAGGAAAGTCGCAAAAGTCCAGTGGAATGCACACTAGCCTGCCAGCCCGGGGTCACATGTTCAAACCACCATTCCAACAGATCTTTTAAACCAGTGGTTCTCAACCGGTGGGGAATCATGTAAAATGGAGTTATACCTCTACATAACACTAAGCCTGGGCTGGATTTAAAGACAGTGTGTTGCCCATGCTGCAATGATCCCTCTCTCGGCCTGCCTAATTTACTCCAGAGGACAGGTAACATCGATACATCTGGAACAAGAGAAGCTGCTGGATCAGCAAAGCAATGCTCTAACTGTCCGCCTATCGGAGCTTCCATCATAGACCAGTTGCCGACCAAGGCTTAGGACCTGGTCTGCCCTGCCACGACATTTAGTCTTTAGGTTGCACTCCCTTGCTCCTCCACTTGAAGCCGTTGGCACATTCTGGGGTGTCAGGTTTGGTGAACGCCGCCCAGCATTCGGTGCTAACAAAAAGCAGGTAGTACCGTCTACTGTCATACAGTAGCTCAGTCATATCTGACTAAGACCCATCATTCAATGCTAACAGAAAGCAGGTAGTACCGTCTACTGACATATGGTACCTCAGTCTATCTGACTAAGACCTGACATTTGAGTACCATATACCCAATATATATAAAGGCAAATGATAGCACCCTTTTCTATTTATATCAAAGCAATTGGCCAGGTTGTACACTCACCGAGTAGGATGGCGCGGCGATGTCTACATGCAGCCAGGCCCCGTTGTAGTCTTGTCCTAGATGTGACATGATGAACAGGCCTGCACATGACACTTGGGCATTGCTGCGATCCTGTGGAACAACACTGGAACATTAGCACATCACTGGTTTCACTAGTTAGTTAGTTAGCTAGTTAAATAATAATAATAATAATAAAAACACTAGTATAACAGTGAGTACTCTTTTGGTAGACCAATATATTCCCCATAGCTAATAAAAATTGCCACATCATTCATTAATATTAGAGTAGTGTAGTACTGATTTTTTGCATTTTCCCCATGACTTTATCAGGCATATCTTTTATATTGTTGCTGTTATCAGTTAGCCTCGAATGATGTGTGAATGAAATAATGTATGAAAGAGAGTGTTAGAAGGGCAGAATGTTAGGTGGGCTTGCATGCCCAATTCTTAACCCGTTGAAAATAAAGTTTGTTCGTTTGTTTGTTCGTTCATTAGTTAGTTAGTCGTCAGATTATCCTCACTGTACCTCAGATCAATTGATCCGTAAGTGCTCAGATCCCCCATCAGCGTACAGCAGTTAATGACACCAGATTTGTGTTAGGGGGCTGAGTGGTCTCAAGGTATGGTGTCCGCCTCGAGTGCTTGAAGTCCCGGATTCAAGCCCTGGTGAGGGCCGGGATTTTTTTCACATGGACTTGCTAGTAACAAAATTTCCCCTGGTCTCTGGGTAGTGTATTGTTTGCACACAAAAAATCACTTGGCAGTTGGAAATCGAAAAAGAGTAGCCTAACGGCGCTGCCCGGGCAAAATTTTGAGTTAAAAATCTACCCAAAGAATTTCAGGATCCTCGCCAGTGTTACGGAGTTCATGCACTGAGCTGAGATTCTCCAGTCTCAGGCTTGAGTTAGGAGTCCACTTATGGGAGCCGTGATGTTGATCCGTCAACTAAACAAAACTAAACTAGATCTGTGTTACCTGACTATTCTTCCTGAGGGCCCCTGCATAGCACTCTTGTCTGACTTCACATTCACGAATGGCTGTGCTAACCAGCAGTACATTAATGCACTCATATAACCTTCCAGTGACACATGAACACATCACTAGTATAACTGTAGCACATCACTGGTATAAATGTAACACATGCGCTCACTCTCTCTATCTCTCTCATGCTTTCTCTTCCAACTCTCTCTCTCTCTCTCACACATCAGTAAACAACTCATGGCTTCTGAGTTCTTTATGTCGGCTATGGCACTGGAGAACTGGGAATGAAACTAACACACATGCTCTCTCTCTCTCTTTATCATTCTTTATCTCCCTCTTTCTCTATCACTCTCTAACTCTCTATCTATGTGGATACGTATGTTTGTATGTATGTATGCATGTATGTGAAAGTGTGTATGTGTGTTGATTATGTATGTAAGTACTGCAGTTCATTTTGCCGTATTTTACCGGCATTTTTTTTTTTTGCGGCATCATTCGGTTTTTTTGTTTTTGTGTCTCCGATATGGGGACAGTAATCATATGCATGATGTTAAATTTTGCGATTATTTCAAGATCGCATTAAAACAGAAACTGATTACCGTAGTAGTTCCCTACATTGTCTACAAATCTATAGATCTTGGCTACTCAAATTTTTCTTCTTATCGAGAACAAGAGACTGTCTTTTTAAGATGTAAATTGACTCGTAAATTTTGTTTTATATAGACGGTGTGAATTGATCTTATATGAATAATTCAATTGAGCATCCATTTTTACCCTACTGTGAAATTTTTGACTATTTAAGTTGGCAGGCTCATCACAAACTGAAATCATTAAGATCACATGCTATGATGCTGTAATGGGATATTTCAATGACGGGAAAATAGCGGGTTTCTGTGTCATAATCAAGCGATGATCATTTAATATTCTTATGGATTATTCAGATCGACGAAATGAAAATGAATGCATGTTTGCATTCAACGCCCATTCTAGTATTTATGTGTAAATTGTCATCGCACTACGTGGCTGGGGTCGATTATTTTTGGATAACTTTGTAAGGTGAATTCTCTGGTTAAAATGGATTTCTGCCTCGTGGCCTCGCGTTGACAACAGCGTGCGGTAGCACGAGCGGTCCCACGTCATCATAGTATGATGTGGAGATGTATATATCTGTGTGTGCGTGTGTATATATATATATATAAACTGGCGGAGTTATCTGTCCTTGAGTTAAAGAGCGGCATTGTTAATCTTCCTTGGCGCCAGTGTAACCAACAGTGGTGTGAGTTTGTAGGTAGGGTCACAAAAAGTGAAAAGGTCAAAATCGTTTTCTTCTATATGCATATATTAAATGATAAACTGACACACAAACATTAATATCTCGGCTAAGAAATGACCTACAGATTTGAATAAGGTATCGCTGGATTTGTTTTTTCAAGAGGTATCCATCTATGCAGGTTATATAATTAAAAAGCAATTTAGAAAATGTTACTAAAGTGGCTAATGTATGTATGGGAAGGAGTGTATGTGTGTGCCTTGCTGTATGTATGAATGAGGCTGTATGGTCGTGAGAGAGAGATGGAGAAAGAGAGAGCTTGTATGTATGTACTGGAAAGCCCCGGTTAACGTGGGGTTACTCTCTTGGAAAACGCGACTTTAAGTGAAAGAACGTACAGCGAAACACTATTTCCCATAGAATAAATTGAAATTCAGTGTATTATGTAATGTTTACTTTGATAATTGTTGATATTTATTGGCTAAATAGAGGTGGGTTGGAAGGCGAGTGGTAGAATTATTGGGACGTAGGGGCATTAAAATCACGACTCGCTCCAAAACTATCATCAGCACTACCAGTACTGCTCTCACCCGCTTTCTTAGCTAGATCTTCATAGAGAGACTTTGCTTTCTCTTGGATAGCCATCTTGCTCACAGGCATATTACGCTGGTTCTGGTCTTCAATCCTAACGGTCAATAGTGCTTCCATGTTCTCCATAAGAGTACTTCTGGTATGAGTGATCTTGAAAGCACTCAAAGGGGTTATGTTTTTAGCACCCTCTTTGATTTTGTCAGCACCTGCACGAATTGTCTTACCGTGGTTGGAGGTAAACCATGGACTTTACCGATATCAACAGCCAGATCGACACTCAAAATGACGTAACACATCTAACTTCACCTCAAGAGTAACACTTTTCCTGGTTCTCTTACAACCAGATACACTATCAGCACTACTGTGTGCTTTGAACTCATAATTATGGGTGATTACATGATAAAATCCTGGAAAAACGCACTGCACAAAATGTAAAATGGTGACGTTAACGCAGCAAAGCAACACAGGTGACGACGTTATAGTGGAATGTAGTGACGTAAAGAGAAGTTATGTCCCATTGTGACAATCACGTTATAGTGAAAGGAAGTAAACTGAAGCGACGTGTGGCAGGGACTTCCTGTATGTATAAGTAAACTTTTGATGGTGAATTTGTGATTGTGAGTTAGTATATGTGTATGCGAGGGAGTGTGTATTTGTGTGTTATTGAGTGGGTGCATAACTGTGAGAGTTTGTATAATTGATGTTAGTATGTATGCAGGTATGTATGTATGTGTTTTAGCATGTGTATGCGTGTCTGTCTACCTGTCTGTCTCATAACATGGTAATATGCATTATGTTCACAACTTTCATTTGACATTTTGTTTTTCTATGTGAATGTAACATGCACAATAGATAATTGAAAGATGAATGATTGGAAGGGCTGAATGTAAGATGGGCCTGAGTGCCCAACCTGTGACTCAAAGTTCATTCGTTCGTTCTATCTTTCTCTATACCTCTCTCGCTTTCTCTATACATAACTCTCTCACTCACACACACATCAGTACACAACTCACACACACATCAGTACACAACTCACACACACATCAGTACACAACTCACAGCCACTGAGTTCTTCATGTCGGCTATGGCACTGGAGAATTCCTGTGAATGAAGTTCCGGGGTGAAAGGTACAGGGTGAACGAGTTCCCCAGAAGATCGGCCAACCTTGACACACAACTCCTCCAGCTTCTCGTTGTTGGTCAAAATGCTGGCATGGTATTTGCCTGAGAAGGTCAAGGGCAACAGTAAATTGTTTATATAGGTTATAGATTTCTAGTTCAAATTGCACAAACTTCAGGCATTCACAGGTGACAGGTGAGAAATACTAACAGGATACAGGTAAGAAATACTGGCAGGAGGCAAGAGAGAAACAATGACAATTGAGAAATACTAACAGGTGAGTCATACTGACAGGAGACAGGTGAGAAATACTGACAGCTGACAAGTGAGAAATACTGACAACAGACAAGTGAGAATTACTGACAGGAGACAGGTAAGAAATAATGACAGCAGACAAGTGAAAAATACTGACAGCAGACAAGTGAGAAATACTGACAGCTGACAAGTGAGAAATACTGACAGCTGACAAGTGAGAAATACTGACAGGAGCAGGTGAGAAATATTGATAGGGGAGAAATACTTACAAGTGAGAAATATTGACAGCTGACAAGTGAGAAATACTGATAGGGGAGAAATACTTACAAGTGAGAAATACTGACAGCAGACATATATCAAACCAAGAATACAGGTGACAGAAACTGATACATAACAGTTAAGTATCAAACCAAGAATACAGGTGACAGAAACTGATAAATGGCAGTTAAATATCAAACCAAGAATACAGGTGACAAAAACTGATAAATGACAGTTAAATATCAAACCAAGAATACAGGTGACAGAAACTGAACAATAAGTTAAGTATCAAACCAAGAATACAGGTGACAAAAACTGATAAATGACAGTTAAATATCAAACCAAGAATACAGGTGACAGAAACTGATAAATGACAGTTAAATATCAAACCAAGAATACAGGTGATAAAAACTGATAAATGACAGTTAAAAATCAAACCAAGAATACAGGTGATAAAAACTGAACAATAAGTTAAGTATCAAACCAAGAATACAGGTGACAAAAACTGATGAATGACAGTTAAATATCAAACCAAGAATACAGGTGACAGAAACTGAACAATAAGTTAAGTATCAAACCAAGAATACAGGTGACAAAAACTGATAAATGACAGTTAAATATCAAACCAAGAATACAGGTGACAAAAACTGATAAGTGACAGATATCAAACCAAGAACACAGGTGACAAAAACTAATAAATAACAGTTAAGTATAAAACCAGGAATACAGGTGACAAAAACTGATAAATGACAGTGTTTTTTTTTAATTCGCATATCCTTTACAGGACATCGCTGTCAACAGCAGCATCTTTCAGCTGTCTGTTGATTTCTTGGCAAGATTACGCTCAGTAGTTTTACATTGCTTTCTGAGCGGCCGGCTCAGTTATCCCGCAAGTCACCAGCAGGGGTCGAACCGCTCCCAGCTCTTGCCCGCTACGAGACTCTGCGTGATAAATGGGATTACGAAGAAAGAAATGACAGTTAGGTATCACAATCAGCCAGTGAGTAGTATCTTTTACTGAATCTGTAACAATAAAGGTGACGGCATTCCTACCTGTGGCAATCCCCTGTGCTCCGGTCAGGGTGGCAATGTCCACTATGATATCACTATGCAAGTCTTTGACTGCGTAAGATACCTGATTAAGAAACACAGAAACAATATTTTATGGCAAAAGGATTTACACTTGTTTCACTTGACGAAAACATGCTTCCTTTACTGACTGACACTTTGTCATATTGACAGACGATAATAGTTTGTAAAATGGAATTATACCTCTCCATAACACAAAGCATAGGCTGAATTCAGAGACCATGTGCTGCCCATGCTGCATGATCCCTCTCTTGGCCTGCCTAGTTTACTCCAGAGGAAAGGTAACACTAATATGTCTGGAACAATACAAGCTGCAGAAGCTGCCAGATCAGCAAAGCAATACCCTAACTGTCCACCTGTCAGAGCTTCCATCCTAGACCAGTTGCCCACCAAGGGCCTGGTCTGCCCTGCGATGACATTTAGTCTTTAGGTTGCATTTCCTCGCACTAGGGTAAGGCTTGTACCCTACCAATTGCACTCCTACACCCGAAGCCGTTGGCATAATGTGTTGTATCGGGGTTAGTGCATGCCACCCAACATTCAGCGCTAATAGAAAGCAGGCCTACTGTTATACGGTAACTCAGTCATATCTGACTAAGACCTAACATTCAGCGCTAATAGAAAGCAGGTTGTACCGTCTACTGTCATACGGTAACTCAGTCATATCTGACTACGACCCAACATTAGACACTAACAGAAAGCAGGTAGTACCGTCTACTGTCATACGGTAGCTCAGTCATATCTGACTACCACCCAACATTAGACACTAACAGAAAGCAGGTAGTACAGTACCGTCTACTGTCACACGGTAGCTCAGTCATATCTGACTACGACCCAACATTAGACACTAACAGAAACCAGGTAGTACCGTCTACTGTCATACGGTAGCACAGTCATATCTGACTAAGACCTGACTTTATCTTCCTTTACTAGTGAGCCATAAAACCGATTAATGCTGAAAAAACAAAGCATCCACAAAGCCCTAAATGCTCATTATGGTCGGCTCCGTGGCCAAGGAGTTACGAATATAATCTGAAATCCTGCATACTGCGTTCGAAACACAGCTGCAGGTGATTTGGAAGCAGACCGAGTAGCGCTGGTTTTCATACAAAGGTATTTTAGGTATGAGTACCGGTCATTCAGAAAGCAATGGCAAACTACTGAACGTAAACTTGCCAAGAAATCACAAACAGCCATAAAATGCTGAGTGTTGACTAAAAAGATATGCAACTAAGAAAGAAAGAAATAGAAACCTTTGACTGTTAAGCATTCACTCCACTGATGGTTATATCAGGATGAATTTAGAAGACATTGTTTTGGCAGAAATGTCGGGACATTGTTTTGACATAAATTTTGTGCAGCAGAAGAATGCTAAAAATAACTTGGTCAGCCATGATATGTAATCTAACAGTTTTGAAAGAGACTACCTAAGACACAAAGTAAATTTGTAAAGTGAAATGAAATTACACCCAGCATCAAACATGAAATATTTCATTAACTCTAATGCTAAATCAGTACAGCTGTATGGAGCCGACAGAAACATGGAGAATGACTAAAACAATTACAAGTAAACTACAAATATTCACTAACTGGCACCAGCACAGAACAGAAGGACTAAAGTGGGGTGACAGAATCATGGCTGCGGTGCTCACAGAAAGAACTATACAGATTCCTGTGAACCAAGAGATCAGGAAAAGTCATTGGGACTGGATAGCACACATACTGAGAAACCTGAGAATAGTAAAATAGAAAGTCCCTTTCCTGGAATCCACATGGAAAAATAAACAGAGGAAGACCTCAAAACACATGGAGAATAGAATGAGAGATAGTGATGAATAATATTTTATCGCGTTCACTCGCTTCTGAACTCAAACGTAGTCCACACACATACTACTACTTCTATTACATTGGACTGATTTTTGCGTGTGGATTAGCTTTCCCTATTACCAGTGTCCCCTGCCATCAGGCCAACCACACTCCGACTTCTGAGGTACTGGTAATTTACATCCCCAAGTCAAGGGCAAGAAGTCAACATTTTAATACAACTGAACGCTGTAGCAGGTCAAGGGCAGAAGAAGAAGTGATTACACTTACTTAGTGATAACATGAGAACTTGGTCAGTGATAACATGAGTACTTGGTCAGTGATGACATGAGTACTTAGTGATATGAGTACTTGGTCAGTGATAACATGAGTACTTGGTCAGTGATGACTTGAGTACTTGGTCAGTGATAACATGAATACTTGGTCAGTGATGACATGAGTACTTGGACAGTGATAACATGAGTACTTCACCAGTGATACATGTACTTGGTCAGTGATAACATTACTTGGTCAGTGATAACATGAGTACTTGGTCAGTGATAACATGAGTACTTGGTCAGTGATAACATGAGTACTTGGTCAGTGATAACATGAGTACTTAGTGATAGCATGAGTACTTGGCCAGTGATAACATGAGTACTTGGCCAGTGATAACATGAGTACTTGGTGATATAATGAGTACTTAGTCAGTGATAACATGAGTACTTGGTCAGTGATAACATGAGTACTTGGTCAGTGATAACATGAGTACTTGGTCAGTGATGACATGAGTATGTGGACAGTGATAACATGAGTACCTTGTCAGTGATAACATGAGTACCTGGTTAGTGATAACATGAGTACTTGGTCAGTGATATCATGAGTACTTGGTCAGTGACAACATGCGTACTTGGTCAGTGATAACATCACTTGGTCAGTGATAACATTAGTACTTGGTAAGTGACAACATGAATACTTGGTCAGTGATAACATTACTTGGTCAGTGATAATATGAGTACTTGGTCAGTGATAACATAAGTACTTGATGATATAATGAGTACTTGATCAGTGATAACATGAGTACTTGGTCAGTGATAACATGAGTACTTGGTCAGTGATAACATTAGTACTTGGTCAGTGACAACATGAGTACTTGGTCAGTGATAACATGAGTACTTCGTGATATAATGAGTACTTGATCAGTGATGTCATGAGTACTTGGTGATATAATGAGTACTTGATCAGTGATGACATGAGTACTTGGTCAGAGATAAAATGAGTACTTGGTCAGTGATAACATTAGTACTTGGTCAGTGACAATATGAGTACTTGGTCAGTGATAACATGAGTACTTGGTCAGTGACAACATGAGTACTTGGTCAGTGATACCATAAGTACTTGGTGATATAATGAGTACTTGATCAGTGATGACATGAGTACTTGGTCAGTGATAACATGAGTACTTGGTCAGTGATAACATTAGTACTTGGTCAGTGACAACATGAGTACTTGATCAGGATGACATGAGTACTTGGCCAGTGATAACATGAGTACTTGGTCAGTAATAACATGAGTACTTGATCAGTGATAACATGAGTACTTGATCAGTGATAACATGAGTACTTGATCAGTGATACCATGAGTACTTGATCAGTGATAACATGAGTACTTGGTCAGTGATGACATGAGAACTTGATCAGTGATGACATGAGTACTTGATCAGTGATGACATGAGAACTTGATCAGTGATAACATGAGTACTTAATGATAACATGAGTACTTGGCCAGTGATAACATGAGTACTTGGTCAGTGATAACATGAGTTGAGTACTTGGCCAGTGATAAATGAGTACTTGACCAATGATAATATGAGTACTTGATCTGTGATAACATGAGTACTTGATCTGTGATAACATGAGTACTTGGCCAGTGATATCATGAGTATTTGGCCAGTGATAAATGAGTACTTGGCCAGTGATAACATGAGTACTTGGCCAGTGATAACATGAGTACTTGATCAGTGATAACATGAGTACTTGGCCAGTGATAACATGAGTACTTGGCCAGTGATAAATGAGTACTTGGCCAGTGATAACATGAGTACTTGGCCAGTGATAACATGAGTACTTGATCAGTGATAACATGAGTACTTGATCAGTGATAACATGAGTACTTGGCCAGTGATAACATGAGTACTTGGGCAGTGATAAATGAGTACTTGGCCAGTGATAACATGAGTACTTGATCAGTGATAACATGAGTACTTGGCCAGTGATAACATGAGTACTTGGCCAGTGATAACATGAGTACTTGGCCAGTGATAACATGAGTACTTGGCCAGTGATATGAGTACTTGACAAATGATAATATGAGTACTTGATCAGTGATAACATGAGTACTTGGCCAGTGATAACATGAGTACTTGGCCAATGATAACATGAGTACTTGGCCAGTGATAACATGAGTACTTGGTCAGTGATGACATGAGAACTTGATCAGTGATGACATGAGTACTTGATCAGTGATGACATGAGAACTTGGCCAGTGATTTCATGAGCACTGTGTCAGTGATAACATGAGTACTTGGTCAGTGATAACATGAGTACTTGGCCAGTGATAACATGAGTACTTGGTCAGTGATAACATGAGTTGAGTACTTGGCCAGTGATAAATGAGTACTTGACCAATGATAATATGAGTACTTGGCGAGTGTCAAGGTCTCCAAAGGACATGAGGTAGAGGACGGAGGACAGACATAGGACATGGGAATAGTGCGGGTATAGTAGACAGGTCCCTACGCCCATGACAGATTACAGACGGGACTGTGCCCTTGAATGACAGGACAGGTTCACATTGGACGGTACAACGCAGTACGCCTGCATTAGCAGACGAGTGAAGGACAGGGCGACAGACCCGACTAGCATGACCTCCACGAGGGTCACGAACCTCGTGACCACCTAACTGAGTAGAAAGCCTCGGACGGGACTTGGACTGTGGATGAGAGAGGATGCCTGACTGTGTTGAGAGGGATAATGGACTATTTTCTTAGGCATCAGTTGTTCGCTAATGAGAGAGAATGTGGCCGTGTGTTAGTGTGGGTGCTGAGGCACGATTACATTATTCTTTAGGAACGAGCAAAAGTATTGCGAGAGCTGTGTGAGTTTATGAATTGAATTGTACAATTATTGTCGTAATGATATATATTGATATTAAAGTCTTTAACGATGTACTCATGTTTTCATGCCTTATCTGTACTCGTATCATCTGCCCGTCTGAACCCACTACATAACCCCTAGAGACGTTGACAGGCATTTTCATGGGGGCTCGCTCCGTTTTGGTGATACCCTCAGACAGTTAAGAGATAGAAATATTTTTTACTGTTCTTGGATTAACCAAGTAAAACTACTAGTTACAACACAATCAACTATACAGTCATAACAAACTTACACACTACACAACTTCGACAATCTAATAATTCCAACAGTCATTTGCAAACACAATTGATGAATAAATTTCAATTAACTCTCTACACTCAAACTGTTCTAATCATCTTTCTCTCCTCCAACATACGACATATGACCGACACAGCTGTACAACGATACTAATGTTTTTCTTTCTCCACTATAGGGAATGTAAATTGTAACATCAAAATTTTGTTTAAACAACAAGTGTAGAAGTCATCAAGTACAGAAGTGAACAGTGGTGCTGGAGCAACCATGAAAATGCCTGTCAACGTCTCTAGGGGTTATGTAGTGGGTTCAGACGGGCAGATGATGCGAGTACAGATGCGGCATGAAAACATGAGTATATTGTTAAAGACTATTCCCATGTCCTACGTCTGTCCTCCGTCCTCTACGTCCGTTGTCATGTCCTTTGGAGACCTTGACAACGAGTGATATCATTAGTACTTTGTCAGGAAGAAGTAGAAGAAGAATAGGAAGATGAGAACGAGGCAGAATAAGAAGAAGAGGAAGAATAAGAGTAAAAAGCAATATAAATATTTTAATATCAGCCAATTGTTAAAACAACTGCAGCCTGAGATGTATTCAGAGAACCTAAGGCACAAGTTCTATGTCAAAGAAGCTGGAGTATCTGAACTCACCCCATCTCCCAGCACCAGTCTGCCCTCAGCATCTGTGTTATTAATCTCCACAGTTCGGCCCGAGTACATGTGCACGATGTCATCAGGCCTCTGAGCCAGGGGCCCCACGGCATTGTCAGCCAGGCAGAAAACCGCATGCAGCGTCTCGCTGAAGCCCTACAATGGAATCAGTGTGAAATCAGAGACAGTCAAACAAGGTACAAATGTAAATAGAATCCCACAGCATATCCTGACTTAAGGTGTTTGCTTTTCACATACACTAAGTGTTATAAACACCTGGAAGTTTTCACACTTGATCTAAGAGGTATAACAGGTACAGGGGAGATTTTGGTGTGGGTACAGGTTCAGGGGAGATATTGTTGTGGGTAAAGATGATATTCACAGGTTCAGAATGGAGACTTGGTGTGAGTAAGGATGAGATTTCACAAGTTCAGGGTGCAGACTTTGGTGTAGATAAAAATGACAATCACAGGTTCAGGGTGGAGATTTTGGTGTGGGTTAAGACAAAATTTACAGGTCCAGGGGAGATTTTGATGAAAGAATGACATTCATGGGTTCAGGGAAGAATCTGGTTTAAGAATGACATTCACGGGTTCAAAGGAGATTTTGGTGTTGTTAAAGATGACATTTGCAGGTTCAAAGGAGATGTTGTTGATGTTAAAGATTACATTTACAAGTTCAGGAGAGATTTTAGTGTTGTTAAAGATGACATTCATAGGTTTAGGGGAAATTTTGGTGGTGTTAAAGATGACATTCACAGGTTCAGGGGAAGTTTTAATGTTGTTAAAGATGACATTCACAGGTTCAGGGAAGATTTTGTTGTTAAAGATGACATTCACAGGCCCAGTATGGCAATACAAAATAGTTCACCCAAAAGGAAAATGTTCATGAAATCACTTACCAGCTTCACGGCCGTTCTGAATGCTCCAAGAACAGCAGCCGCTCCTCCACAGTCTCGTTTCATACCACACATTCCAGCCTGAGAGAAGGAACGGAATACTATCTAAATAAAATCTATCTGAACAAACACTGTCATAACAGACTATACAGACAGATACAGTATAAACAGAATCTATCTGAACAAATACTGTCATAACAGACTATATACAGACAGATACAGTATAAACATAATCTATTTGAACAAACACTGTCATAACAGACTATATACAGACAGATACAGTATAAACAGAATCTATCTGAACAAACACTGTCATAACAAACTATATAGACAGATACAGTATAAACAGAATCTATCTGAACAAACACTGTCATAACAGACTTTATACAGACAGATACAGTATAAACAGAATCTATCTGAACAAATACTGTCATAACAGACTATATAGACAGATACAGTATAAACAGAATCTATCTGAACAAACACTGTCATAACAGACTCTATACAGACAGATACAGTATAAACAGAATCTATCTGAACAAACACTGTCATAACAGACTTTATACAGACAGATACAGTATAAACAGAATCTATCTGAACAAACACTGTCATAACAGACTTTATACAGACAGATACAGTATAAACAGAATCTATCTGAACAAACACTGTCATATAAGACTATACAGACAGATACAGTATAAACAGAATCTATCTGAACAAACACTGTCATAACAGACTTTATACAGACAGATACAGTATAAACAGAATCTATCTGAACAATAATGTCATAACAGACTCTATACAGACATACAGATAAACAGAATGTATCTGAACAAACACTGTCATAACAGACTATATACAGACAGATACAGTATAAACAGAATCTATCTGAACAAACACTGTCATAACAGACTCTATACAGACAGATACAGTATAAACAGAATGTATCTGAACAAATGCTGTCATAACAGACTTTATACAGACAGATACAGTATAAACAGAATGTATCTGAACAAATACTGTCATGACAGACTTTATACAGACAGATACAGTATAAACAGAATCTATCTGAACAAACACTGTCATAACAGACTTTATACAGACAGATACAGTATAAACAGAATCTATCTGAACAAACACTGTCATAACAGACTCTATACAGACAGATACAGATAAACAGAATGTATCTGAACAAACACTGTCATAACAGACTATATACAGACAGATACAGTATAAACAGAATGTATCTGAACAAATACTGTCATAACATACTTTATACAGACAGATACAGTATAAACAGAATCTATCTGAACAAATACTGTCATGACAGACTTTATACAGACAGATACAGTATAAACAGAATCTATCTGAACAAACACTGTCATAACAGACTCTATGTACACAGATACAGTATAAACAGAATCTATCTGAACAAATACAGTCATAACAGACTTCATACAGACAGATACAGTATAAACAGAATGTATCTGAACAAATACTATCATAACACTCTATACAGACAGATACAGTATAAACAGAATCTATCTGAACAAATACTGTCATAACAGACTCTATACAGACAGATACAGTAAAAACAGAATCTATCTGAACAAATACTGTCATAACACTCTATACAGACAGATACAGTATAAACAGAATCTATCTGAACAAATACTGTCATAACACTCTATACAGACAGATACAGTATAAACAGAATCTATCTGAACAAACACTGTCATAACAGACTTTATACAGACAGATACAGTATAAACAGAATCTATCTGAACAAACACTGTCATATAAGACTCTATACAGACAGATACAGTATAAACAGAATGTATCTGAACAAATACTGTCATAACAGACTTTATACAGACAGATACAGTATAAACAGAATCTATCTGAACAAACACTGTCATAACAGACTTTATACAGACAGATACAGTATAAACAGAATCTATTTGAACAAATACTGTCATAACAGACTCTATACAGACAGATACAGTATAAACAGAATCTATCTGAACAAATACTGTCATAACAGACTTTATACAGACAGATACAGTATAAACATAATCTATCTGAACAAACACTGTCATAACAGACTTTATACAGACAGATACAGTATAAACAGAATCTATCTGAACAAACACTGTCATATAAGACTATACAGACAGATACAGTATAAACAGAATCTATCTGAACAAACACTGTCATAACAGACTATATACAGACAGATACAGTATAAACAGAATCTATTTGAACAAATACTGTCATAACAGACTCTATACAGACAGATACAGTATAAACAGAATCTATCTGAACAAATACTGTCATAACAGACTTTATACAGACAGATACAGTATAAACATAATCTATCTGAACAAACACTGTCATAACAGACTTTATACAGACAGATACAGTATAAACAGAATCTATCTGAACAAACACTGTCATAACAGACTTTATACAGACAGATACAGTATAAACAGAATCTATTTGAACAAATACTGTCATAACAGACTCTATACAGACAGATACAGTATAAACAGAATCTATCTGAACAAATACTGTCATAACAGACTTTATACAGACAGATACAGTATAAACAGAATCTATCTGAACAAACACTGTCAAAAAGACTATATACAGACAGATACAGTATAAACAGAATCTATCTGAACAAACACTATCATAACAGACTCTATGTACAAGTTAAAATTAGCTGCATATCCTTTACAGGACGTTGTAGTCAACACCAGCATTTCTTTCTGTTGCGATCTCTTGGCAAGTTTACGTTCAGTAGTCTGCCATTGCTTTCTGAACTACTGGCACCCATACCATTTCGTAAAAAACCAACACAAGGATGTCTGCTGCCAAATCGCCTGCAGCTGTGTTTTGAACGCGGGTATGTGGTATTACAAACTGCATCCATAATCCCTTTGCCACAGAGCCGGCCATATACACAGATAACCTCTAAATAGAATCTATCTGAACAAACATGGTCAGAACAGACTCTATACAGTCTAAACAGAATCTATATACAGATATGGTGAGATGTGCTGTGTTCTGCTTTCTTTCTATTCATCATCATCACGTGCCCGGTCGAATGGTGCAGGCATGCATATACCTGCACAGATCTAGGTCCTTGATGTTCTGGATCATTACTGTTGAAGCTATCCCTCCATGTCACCATCTGAGGCCATCCAGCATCATCTCTCACTGTCTGCCTCTGTCTCACAGATCTAGGTCCTTGGTGTTCTGGATCATTACTGTTGAAGCTATCCCTCCATGTCACCACCTGAGGCCATCCAGCATCATCTCTCACTGTCTGCCTCTGTCTCATGCACCGCTGATGTTTCCAGTCATTGTGATACTTTCCTATGTTTCTCTGCTCATTACATGACCCAAAACAACGCCCTGTTTGTTGCCTTCTAACAAGTGTATAATGATCTTTCATGAAAACTCTCTACACCAGCCTCAGTGCATCAGTCTTACAGCTCAATCTTCTAGAGGACTCACCAACCAACCACTCTACCAACCAGCGACTATACTAACCAAACAATCAACCACTCAACCAGCCAAAAACTCAACCAACGGCTCAACTAGTCAAACCCTCAAACCACCAACCACTCAAACAAGCTACCATCCAACCACTCAACCAACTAACCCTCAACCAAGCAACCATCCACTCAACAACCAACAATCCACTCAACCAACTAACCATGTACTCAACCAACTCTACCTACCATTCAACCACTCAACCAAGCAACCATCCACTATAACCAACCAAACACTCAACTAACCAACCATCCATTAAACCAACCAACCAATCAATCAACCAGCCAGCCAGACAACCATGCACACCATCACTAACTTATTTCACCGTGACTACATAAGCCAGCCTCACAATAAACATATCCAGCTAGTCCATTACTGAACTCCAACCTTTGTCTTGATACACAAACCACTCAACTAACCAACCAAACAATCAATCAACCAGCCAGCCAGACAACCATGCACACCATCACTAACTTATTTCACCGTGACTACATAAGCCACCCTCACAATAAACATATCCAGCTAGCCCACTACTGAACTCCTACCTTTGTCTTGATACACAGACCACCAGTGTCGAACACTATCCCCTTGCCAACCCAGGCTATTGTCTCTGTAGAGTTTGGCACAATGTGGCTTAACACAGCTAGGGCAGGTGGGACAACAGCTGCTTTCCCAACTCCATAGATTCCTGGGATTGAGAATGTTTGAATGGCGGCCATTTAAACTCATGTCCAGTCACAGAATAATAATGACTATGTTAAGAAGTTAAGAATTTCCAGCATGTTGTGTTCTAGATATATGTTAAACAGTTTAGAATCTCCAGCATGTTGTGTTCTAGATATATGTTAAACAGTTAAGAATTTCCAGCATGTTGTGTTCTAGATATATGTTAAACAGTTAAGAATCTCCAGCATGTTGTGTTCTAGATATATGTTAAGAAGTTAAGAATTTCCAACATGTTGTGTTCTAGATATTTGTTGAACAGTTAAGAATCTCCAGCATGTTGTGTTCTAGATATCTGTTAAACATTTCAGAATCCCCAGAATAATGTGTTCTAGATATATGTTGTGTTCTAGATATATGTTGAACAGTTAAGAATCTCCAGCATGTTGTGTTCTAGATATATGTTAAACAGTTCAGAATCTACAGCATGTTGTGTTCTAGATATTTGTTAAACAGTTCAGAATCTCCAGCATGTTGTGTTCTAGATATATGTTAAATAGTTAAGAATCTCCAGCATGTTGTGTTCTAGATATATGTTAAACAATTAAGAATCTCCAGCATGTTGTGTTCTAGATATTTGTTGAACAGTTAAGAATCTCCAGCATGTTGTGTTCTAGATGTTTGTTGAACAGTTAAGAATCTCCAGCATGTTGTGTTCTAGATATTTGTTGAACAGTTAAGAATCTCCAGCATGTTGTGTTCTAGATATTTGTTAAACAGTTAAGAATCTCCAGCATGTTGTGTTCTAGATATATGTTAAACAGTTAAGAATCTCCAGCATGTTGTGTTCTAGATATATGTTAAACAGTTAAGAATCTCCAGCATGTTGTGTTCTAGATATTTGTTGAACAGTTAAGAATCTCCGAGCATGTTGTGTTCTAGATATATGTTAAACAGTTAAGAATCTCCAGCATATTGTGTTCTAGATATTTGTTAAAAGTTAAGAATCTCCAGAATAATGTGTTCTAGATACATGTTAAAAACTTAAATGTCTGCAGTAAGTGCAGAATTGGCGCTGACAGGCTGGCAGGCAGGCAGAAATCATGAGCCATGTCACTAAGCCATTGAGATAATAAAAACACAATAAAAATAACACAGACAAACACACTGTCAAGACCAGCATGAAAACAATCAACAAAATGCATACAGAGCTCGAAGACATGAAACTAGTCCACACCTCCAAATCCTTTCTCTGCCAACTCCTCGCCGGAAATAATCTTGGGAGTGATATTCAGCTCAGACCCCACATCTTGGATTTCCTAAACATAATGCAACAGCAAGGAGTTAAACTGACCTTTGTTTAAAACCACATCTTATTTTTTCTAAACTTAACAACACAACAAAGTAAAAGTTAATATGATCTTCCATCAAACCAACAACTAGGATTTTCTAAACATAACACAACGACATATAATTAAGATAACCTCATCACACTGACGTCTAGGACTTTATAACCATAACAAAGTAACAGTTAAAATGATCTTTCATCAAACCCACATATGAATTTTCTAAACATAACACAACAATGTACAGTTAATATGACTTTTCATCAAAACTATATCTTATTTTGTTTTTTCTAAACATAGCGTGACAATGTATAGTTATTATGACCTTTCATCAAAACCATACATAAAAATGTATCAGCTCTGTGTTCATGTCTCGACCATGCCATGTGGTCAAGCCATCAGAAATTTATCTCTCTGCCTTCCCCTTTTTATTTTCCCCTTGATCTTGCCAGTTTTCACCAAGTTCTCTAGTTTATTTCTTCTCATAATGTGCCCAAAACATTTTGACTATGTCTAATTTCTCTACTTGCCATGAGTCAAAGTATAGCTCATGGCATGATGAAATAGAGTCAAGTGGAAGGACGTGACAATTGTGGTTCTTAAATCTCGAAAGGCACGCCGAGATAGTCACTGGAGCAAATATGCATGAGTTGCGAAGGTGACGAGGGCATTCAGATTCATTCTAGTTCAGGTTGTTGTCCGCTGCAGACACACATCGTTCTGAATATAGAAATGGCCTCAAAGAGCACCACATTTTACATGTGTAGAGATAGAGATATTGTATATCTGTGATGTAAAAGTATGAACATCTGATGGTAGTAATTCCATGAGTAAAATCAAGTGAAACTAATTTCGAAGTTCTGTTAAGTATGTATATATTTCATTACTGTGATTGTTTGAATGACAGTGGAGAGAACGGAGACTGAACAGTGAAAACAGCCTGTTAAGATCCGTATTTATTTTAAGTGACATCCTGCATGAGAACTCCATAGCCAACTACAGTCTGTGTCCGGCAGAGAAAGATGAGCTTAAATCAACCACAGCAAAGACTGAATATTATCGGCGACTATATATTGCAGTGCTGAGAAATACCCCTAGGCATCAAACCCATGCATCAAACAAGCTAACAGAGCTGTGGAACATATTGTTGATGTCAACATATCATCAAGTGCCAATAAAACGTGTATCAGCCATGGGCGTATTATTATTATCAAACAAGCTAAACTCCCCCTTGGCACTAATTGTACGATTTGTTATTTGTTTCTTGTAGGACTGGCTCATTGGTTTTTCTGTCTGTCTATGGTACTTCGTGCATTTTCTTCAGAAACCACATTTCTACTGCCATGAGATGTTTTTCAGTTTGTCTGCTCATTGTCCACGTTTCACATCCATACAAAAGTACAGGTTCCTTGATGCACTTCAACACACTTCTTCTCATTGCAATTGACGTCTTTTTATTGGTCATTATGCTTTCCATCTTGCAAAAGGCTACAAGTTTAGCGTAATTGTGGCCAATATGGTGTATCTCTAGTCAATATGGGGTACCTACGATCAGTATGGAGTACCTATGGTCAGTATGGTGTACCTACTGTCAAGTTTGGTGTACCTAAGGTGAGTATGGTGTACCTATAGTCAGGATGGTGTAACTATGGTCAATATGTGGTACCTATGATCAGCATGATGTACCTATGGTCAAAATGGGGGTACCTATGGTCAGTATGGGGTACCTATGGTCAGTATGGGGTACCTTTGGTCAGAACGGCAAATATGATTTAAAAAAACAACAAATAAATAAATAAAACCTAGGCAAGGGGATCGTCGTCATTGCCCTGGGTTTTACCCCATTTGGCTAGGGCTCTCTCAGCATAAGCATAAATACAAGCCACCTACTGAGAGCATCTCACAAAGCACGAACTCCGTAGCTCCAGTACTGACTCCCCAGGGGTCTCTGGATAAATGGCACTGGTGATCTGATCTGAATGATGCAGTCTGAACACAAACCCAGTATGAGGCAGACAGCTTGAGGCAGACTGTGAGGTAGACAGAATGAGGTAGACAGCTTGAGGCAGACAGCTTGAGGCAGACAGCATGAGGCAGACATCTTGGCCAGCTTGCCATGGAGACCCCGGGTACCTTTCATCAACATAGTACATTGGTCAGTATTGTACTTGTGCATCGTCTCTGCACCCCCATACAGTTATATACGTCTTTAATGATTTTACTGCAGCTGACACAACAATGCAGTGAACCAGGACTAAACACCTGCCTTACCTGTAGAAAGTTGTCCACGTTCATCTCGCTGCAAGGCATGTCCACAATCTTGGCAGCCAGTCGCACACCATCCGCTGCCACCTTTAGACACTCCAGGTCTTCAGCCGCCAGGGGGATTCTCTTCTCCTCATCCAGAACAATGAACTCCACAGTTACCTGCATCACACACACACAAGGTAAGAACAGGTCAGAAATCTTCAGCACGCACACACCTCAGGTAGCATAAGGTGTGTAATTGCTGGCACATTTGTTTTGAAAACCTAGTCTTTCGATGCTTTTTTTTTTTTTTAAATTTAAAGTTACATATATTTTTACAGGATGTTGCAGCCAACACCAGCATTTTACTGCCATTGTTGATGTCTTGGCAAGTTTTATGTTCAATAGTTTGCCATTGCTTTCTGAACGGCTGGCTCCCATATCAACGGCTGGCTCCCATATCAACACGTTAAAACCAGCGCGACATGGTCTGCTGCCAAATCGGTCACCACTGTGTTTCAAACACGGGTAAGCGACATTATGAATCGTGTCCGTGTTACCAAGGTCTTTAAGGGAAGCAGAGAATAGTTGTGGTGTAATCTACAAGGGATGTACTGGGTTGTATCCCATTTGGATCGGTCTCTTTCTGCAGGGTGGCCTGCTGAAAGCGTCGCACAAAGCACGAACTCCGTAGTTCCAGCAAGGACCCTGTCGAGTCTTCGAGAAAATTGCACTTGCGAACCGAATGACATAGGCCGGATTTGAAACCACAACCTTCGGAGCGCAAGGTAGGTAGTGTAACAACTCTAACATGGAGACTCCCCAAGGTTTGTCGGAAGAGCCGAGTACAGTGGGTTGGTTCAGGGCTAGCTAGCCCAATCCATAGAAAACTTAGAACATAGAGGGGAAAAAAAATAAACAGAAAGACACGAAAAAGCTGCTAAATTCAACTAATCATGAACAAATATTAAGATAAGACCAAAAAAGAAAAATGGTCAGTTAACAAACAGGAAAGGGGGTTCTTCTATAAGAGGAATCATGGGCTGCGGAGAAAGCTGCACAGAGCCTGGATTACAGATTCACTTTACTTGGCATTTGCAATGATAGAACTTTTGGTCAGTATATATTTTTAGTCAGTATATACTGTTGATCAGTATGCACGGTATGGTACCTTTGATCAGTATGAAACCTTTGGTCAGTATGGTAACCTTTGGTCAGTATGGTAACCTTGGTCAGTAAGAAAACTTTGGTCAGTATGAAAGCTGTGGTCAGTATGAAACCTGTGGTCAGTATGAAACACTGTCAGTATGATATCAGTATGGTACCTATGGTCAGTATGGTACATTTGGTCAGTATGGTACCTGTAGTCAGTATGAAACCTATGGTCAGTATGGTACCTATGTTCTTCTTCTTATTCTTCTTCGTTCATCCGGAGTTTTTTTCCGGACGTGATTGCGTTGTGCCTGTTTACAGCAGAGCTGCGTTCTTGCGCCGTTAGGCTGACACATCCGACTTCTGCGGGCATTTGTTGACCGGGTTAACCTTCCCGGGGGTACCTATGTTCAATATGGTACATTTGGTCAGTATGAAAATTATTGTCAGTATGAAACCTGTGGTTAGTATGGTACATTTGGTCAGTACGAAACCTATGGTCAGTATGGTACATTTGGTCAGTATGAAACCTATGGTCAGTATGAAACTTGTGGTCAGTATGAAACCTGTGGTCAGTATGGTACATTTGGTCAGTATGAAACCTATGGTCAGTATGGTACATTTGGTCAGTATGAAACCTATGGTCAGTATGAAACTTGTGGTCAGTATAAAACCTGTGGTCAGTATGGTACATTTGGTCAGTATGAAACCTATGGTCAGTATGGTACATTTGGTCAGTATTAAACCTATGATCAGTATGGTACCTATGGTCATTATGGTACATTTGGTCAGGATGAAATCTGTGGTAATTACAAAACATATGGTCAGTATGAAACCTATGGTCAGTATGGTACATTTGGTCAGTATGAAACCTATGGTCAGTATAAAACCTATGGTCAGTATGAATCCTATGGTCAGTTTGAAACCTGTGGTCGGTATGAAACCTGTGGTCAGTATGAAACCTGTGGTCAGTATGAAACCCATGGTCAGTATGAAACCCATGGTCAGTATGGTACCTGTGGGCAATGCTTTGTAGTGTATACCTTTTGTCAGTACAGTAGCTATGGACAGTACAATGTACCTTTGGTCAATATATTACCTTTGGTCAGTCCAGTGCCTTTGGTCAGTCTAGTATCTATGCTCAGTATAGTTTATTTTTGATAAGTACAGTAACTTTGGTCAGTATGGTATCTATCCTCAGTATAATTTACCTTTGATAAGTACAGTAACTTTGGTCAGTATGCTATCTATGATCAGTATAGTTTACCTTTGATAAGTACAGTAACTTAATTGTGTGAGATCGCAAACATAGGCAGCACATACATCTCATCATTCAATCATTCATGCAGTAGCATGTCCTTTGTAGAACCTCGCTCTCATAACAACCTTCTAGAAAATTTCTCGGTCATAAACAAGATCTCCCGCGACGATACACTCATCTGGAGATCATCTGCCACATGCTGCACCCATCTTCTCTTGGGTCTTCCTCTTCCTGGGCATATACCCCTCCATGATTGTTCTCTCCAAACTTTCATGATGTGACCAAGTGACCAAAATATTTAAATTTTCTTTGTTTTATCATCTATAGTAGCCAACCTTCTTCAATATTCAGATCTTGCCGTATGGATACACTTGTTCTTTTCTGTATTCAAGATATTCTTAGAACTCGTCTATATCGTTTATATTCAAAGGCAATGCGCTGTTCAGCTTGTTTAGTAAATGTCCAGGTCTCACAAACAAATTAGGGGCGTTCATTTGAAACCCATTCCAATGGCTTTATTACAAAAGCATGAAAGAAACATTAACAGGTGTGGTAGAATTAAACAAAGCATTCATTTTGAATGAATTATGCACTATGGGTTGGTCAGAAGAAGTCGCCATAGGCATTCAGGCAAGCATCCCATTGCTTAGGTAGGCGGCGAATACCGTCCACAAAAAAGGATTGTGGTTGCTCATTGAACCAAGTGTTTACCGCGTTCATTACGTCTGACTTTGTGTGAAATTGTTGCCCCTGAGAGCTTTTTTTTAGAGGTCCGAACAAATGAAAATCACATGGTGACAAATCAGGACTATAGGCTGGATGTTGCAGAATTTCCCACTTCTTCCTTGCTAATGCTTCCTGCACAATCTTTACGACATACGGACGAGCATTATCGTGCAACAAAATCACACCGGGAAAAAGCATGCCGGGTCCTTTATTCTTGATGGCTTTTTGCAGCTTGTCTAGTTATCACTTATCAGTTGGGGTATCGTCATTGACCTCCGGACAGGTCCATAGGTGCTCAGATCCTCTCTCCAGCCTATGCATCAGCGTCCGGTGGCTAATAGTGCCAGTACTGTGTTGGCTGACGAGGCCCCTCATTTTCCTGCTGTACCTATCGTGTCTGGCTGTGCCAATTCTTATTCACTGACGTCAAAGTCCTCTGTTCTCAACATCTCTTTAAGGATGTTAATAACATCAGTGTCACAGCCTCACATTAAGGGCGGTACCCACATAAAAGTAAGAGATACTGGCGAAGGGATACAACTCCAGCAAAAGGGAAAGAACCGAGTCACTCGAAGGCTCGAATAATCCAGAGCCTTCTCGAAGGACCGGTCAGTGTGTCCACAGCCACGTGGACACTGATGGGGCCCGCCGATTGCGGGGTCCACGAGAAACTCAGAGAGAGTTACCACCCGTGTCGAATTGCGACACGTGTGGAAGGACAGACACGGACTGGACATCGAGGAAGCAACAGTGCTTACCTTAAGGGGACTTGATAGTTTCAGACCCAAGTGTTTTAGGGGTCTTATACATATGTTAGATAGCTGATAGAGTTGTTGTGATAATCATGTTCATTGTAAACTCCTGTGATACGCAACTTGCTGAATGCTGGCTTGTGAATACTCACTTCGCCAGCGTACTGTAACATATTGTAAATAAATGATGCTAGATTGTATCTGAACGGAGTTTGTTGCCTGTATGAGCCCGAGTTTCAATCCCCTAGAGATCTAGGACTGTGACAGGCTATTTGGGGGCAAGCGCCGGTTTTGGCGTACACAAGCTTTACTTTTCAGACAGCTCTTGGTGTTGCCAAGTAAAAAAAAATATATATCAACTTTAATACATGACAAAGTTAAAAACTTTGCAGCTATCTGTGAATGAGCTATTATAAGTCCCTCTACAAAAATATTTGAAATGATGATAATGTTTATGAAATTTGACATGACTGTGACAATTACAATGACAGTTACTAATTTTTTTTTATTCCAACATCAGATTGTTCCGCGAAATATCGTGTATGTAACCTGTCCTCCAGCAGTGGCGAGAAAACAAGACTACAGTCGAGAGCTCAGGGAAAATAAGATGAGTTTCATTTCATGCTCATTACATCCCTAAGCGATACTCACCCTCATTCATTGTAACATTTTTCTATGTATTAATTTTTATGTATATGCTAACCTCATAACCAAGTAAACCTGTTCAGATAAATTTGCTCATGTAAACATTAAGGGAGATAACCAATTTTTGTATACCCTGACTTATTTCAAAGGGATTTAATTTCAGTAAAGTGAACAATAACTAAAATACAAGATGTCAACACTAGAACAGTGCATTGAATTAGGTATTAGGTTAGGATATAAAGAGGAAAAACTTTCAGAATGGGCACAAAAGACACATTCAGAAAATATTGCACGAGAAGAAAGAGCAATAGAAAGAGAAGAGAAGAAAATGCAAATTGAAGCAGAAGAGAAAAAGATGCAAGCAGAAAGAGAAGAGAAGAAAATGCAAATTGAAGCAGAAGAGAAAAAGATGCAAGCAGAAAGAGAAGAGAAGAAAATGCAAATTGAGGCTGAAGAGAAAAAGATACAGATGCAAATGGAAGAGAAGAAAATGGAACTTGAGGCCGCGACCAAAAAAGCCCAATTAAATGCAGAGACACAGACAAAACTAAAACAAATGGAAATTGACTCCAACTTAGAAATGTCAGTGAACAAAATTAGAAGTAAAGAAGATGAACAAAAATACAACAAATATAAAGGCCTTGTCAAAGTGTTTTGTTCAGGAGATTCTATAAGCGCATACTTAGAGAACTTCGAGTGTTTGATGACTTACCATAAGGTCGCAAAAGTCGACTGGTCATTTATTCTGATGAGAAATTTAGCATTAGAGCCCTTAAAAGTGATAGAGACAGTTCCACAAGAAATGAGGAAAGATTATGATTATTTAAAGCAAAGAATACTCCAACATTTCTCACTAGATACAGCAGGCTATCAACTTCAGTTCTCAAAATTAGCCCCTCTACCTAATCAAACTTTCATTGACTACGTGTCTACAGTTCAGGATATTTGTACAAAATGGATAACCTCAGCAAAAACAAGTAACAACCATGATAAACTGAAAGAGCTAATTATAATTGATAAAATTATTACTACAATTCCAACACCTTTTTCTAAATTTTTGAGACAAATGGATTGTAAAACTATCCAAGAAATAGAAACCAAGGGGAACACATATTTTACAACGAACCGCGATATTTTCCAGCTAAATATGAGCCTAAATGAAACAGCAGCGGTTACAAACACCAAATACTCAAAACCAAATGAAAATAGGTTCAAACAACACTCTAAGTTCACAAAACCAGTCAAATGTCAGTATTGTCATCTGACACACGAAGAGTACGCGATGTGCGACAAATCACCAAATTATCCACATCATCTCCAAATGGTAGTTGAAAAACAAAAGAACAAAAGAAACACATATCAGAGAGCGGTTAAATGTTTTTTTTGTTCGAGCTATGGACACTATTCAAAACTTTGTGATGGGAGAAAGATGATGAAGCAGGCAAATGCCGCATTAATAGACACCTCCTCAGATGAAGAAATTGAACAACAGAACGAATGCGACATCCAGAATGAAAGTTCGAGTGAGTTAGGCAATGCAGTACAAATCATTGATACCATCACTGATAACAAATGTAACACCTGTAGAAAATTTCAGCTTGATACAACTTTGTTATGCGGCCACACAATCCCAGTTTCTAACGAAATGGCCAACGCAGCCTTAACACCAACAGGCAAGTTAAATTATGCAACAGGTTTTGTTAATAACAAACAATGTACATTAATACAAGATTCCGGAGCGACTCTTTGTGGAATTAAGAGAACATTAGTTAATGACAAAGACTACACACACAAATACGTAACGTGTCGCACATTCGCAGGCACGATTGAAAGATACCCCCTAGCACTTGCCGAAATTCGGACACCTTTTATATCAGGACAAGTGCTATGCGCAGTACTTGAAAATCCTGCCGCTGAAATCATCCTTGGGAATCTTCCCAACATAAGATCTTGTTCTGAAAAGGAAATCAGAGAATGGGAACAGAAAAACTGTATCCAAAAACCAAACAGCGATTCCAAAGTGAAAAACCACGCATGCTTGTCTCAAACTGCCAAAAGCACAAGGGAGACAACCGATGACGTAATTCGAAATGAATTCACAGAGGTGCAAAATACAGGGGCGGTCGAATCTTTCAAAGATACCATCAGATTAACACCTCGAACTGAGGACGCCATCGATCCACAAATTATTGAGCCTGTAAATGTGCAACAACACACACAACACACTAATATAGTAACAAGACAAACGACATACAAAACCCACACTGACCAACTTCAGGAGGCACTACAAATCATTTCACCTAATATTACCACCACCGAGTTTATAGAAGAACAAAAAGCAGATCCAACTCTTTCACAATATTTTCGGCTAGTAGGATTAAAGCCAAAATTAACCAAAAACGCTTCTTGGACATTTAGACTAAATAATAATGTTCTAACGAGATTATACACCAGAGACCAAACCACGATACAGCAAGTGGTTTTACCTCAGGCACATCGTGAGAAAGTGCTACATATAGCCCATGACTCACCTTTCGGAGGTCATATGGGTTACGAAAAAACCAGGGCCAGAGTCCTGAGCCAATTTTATTGGCCTAAATTTTGCCAAGACATAAAAACCCATTGTAAATCATGTGATACCTGTCAGAAAACTATTGTATTACAACCAAATCAAGATATTTTACTATTACTACCTGACAAGAGAGATTTACTATCAACCTCTTGGCAGGGACCATTTAAAGTTGTGAGAAGAATTTCGGAAGTTGACTACGAAATTTCTTTGAATGGAAAGTTGAAAATATTCCATGTAAATATGTTAAAACCATACTACTCTAGAAATGACAGCGACACGAACAAGCAGACGCAGATAACAGAGGACAATAACCAGACTGACAAGAATGACAACAGAAACGAAACGACAATTACCCGACTGAATAACACCCCGACAAACGAAGCATCGTTAACGACTCATTCTTGGGACAACGAAGACGACGAAAACATACTCACAGTACCGACAATATGGGATAACGACAAGTACGACCAAGTTAACGACACATTGACAACTATTAGTCTCGACGACGACGACAATGACATTGAAGACAATTTACAAACAGTAGCATCAGTAATAAATCAGACGGACGTAGACAATACGGAAATTCCAGTACCAATTATGAATGACGACAGTACTATGAATGACATACATATCTCTGACACTTTGACACAACAACAGCGACAAGACATTCTGTCTCTTCTGAACGACTATAGAACTATCTTCTCAAACAAACCTGGACGGACTGACAAAATAACACATTCAATTGTGTTGACGGATCTAACTCCGATCAAATGTAGACCATATTCGATTCCTTTACATTATAGAGCAAATTTAGATAAAGAAATTTTGGACTTAGAGAAAAATAGAATAATACAGAAATCTGTGTCCCAGTATTCTTCGCCAATTGTCCTGGTGAAAAAGAAGGACAAAACCATTCGTTTGTGCATAGACTATAGAAAATTAAATACCATAACCACGACAGATGCTGAACCAATGAACAGCTGTGAAGACCTCATTTTAAATATGTCTCAATCAGCCTTATTTTCTAAGCTTGATTTAGCTAAAGGTTACTGGCAAGTACCACTAGATCCCTCTTCAAGGCATATAACAGCATTCGCTACACCCCTTGGGCTGTACGAATGGAGATATCTTCCGTTTGGTCTCAAGAACGCTCCCGCCACTTTTGTCAGGTTAACTAGATTGTTATTGCACGGCATCAAGGACGTGCAATCTTATATTGATATATGTATCCATTCTTCAAACATAACTTCTCACTTACTTACACTCCAACAAGTCTTTAACCAAATCTTTCTTTTTGGACTTACTATCAAACCTTCCAAGGTTGAAATAGGCTATAAAGAGATAGACTTCCTAGGTCATAGGATTTCCGAAGGCAAACTATTGACAGATGATAAAATCGTATCAAAAATTCTCAACCTAGAAGTTCCAACTACAAAGAAACAGGTTAGAAGCTTATTAGGTCTCATAAACTATTATGCCAAGTTTATACCAAACTGGGCAGAACTCACATCAGTTTTTTCCAATCTGTTGACAAAAGATCATCCAGAAAAGTTTTGTAAGAGTATCCGCTTAGAGGATGCAATGTGCAAATTGAAATCAATTTTTTCTAACCCACCAGTATTAAGATTACCAAACATAGATATACCCTTTATTCTGACCACAGATTCGAGTGCTATCGCAATTGGAGGATGCCTGGTGCAAGAATATCAAGGCACGAGACATCCGATACTCTACGTCAGCCGCAAGCTGAAAAAGGCAGAGATTCATTACTCCACAGTTGAGTTGGAGGCATTAAGTCTACTTTTTTGTATGCGTCGATTATCTAAGTTCCTCTTAGGTTCGCATTTTGTTTTAACCGATAGTTCGCCACTGCTGGTACTTAAGCAAGGTTAGTTAGTTAGTTAGTTAGTCGACAGATCATCCTCGTTGCACATCGGACCATTCAGTCCATAAGTGCTCAGATCCCCTCCTCAGCAAATCCCGCAGCGTGTAGCGGCTAACGACGCCAGTTCTGTGTTGGTTTATCAATCTTCTTTGGCTTCCTGCGTAGTGTTCTTGTTTGGCCACCCCTCTTTTAATTTGCTGCTCTCACAGTCTGGCCATTGTTGTAGATTCACAGTCATCACTTGGTTCTTGCAAAAGTCTCACTTCTCATAGAGCATTCAGAATGTCAGCCTGGTCCATGGCGCGTCCGCCCTCCACAGTAGCCTCACCTGCGAGCTTGTCAGCCCGCTCATTTCCTTGTACTCCCGTACTTTGCCAGCCGAGACCGCTCCAGAGGCAGCAACCATTCTCTTCGGATCGACCCCTCCTCTATCCTCTTGATCATGTTCATTGAGTGGCTAAGGAAACAAGCCCTAGTACTTAAGCAAGGTGTTCCAAAGAACCATTGTTTGGAAAGATGGTGTCTTCTTCTTCAGGATTTCGACTTTGAAATCCGCCATATCAAGGGCACTGATAACATTATTGCTGACTTTTTATCACGGCAAACTAATGCACCAGCAGACGAACACTAGGCACATTAATTAGTCGCCATACAAGAAGCTGTGATATTTTAGTCTGTTGCATAGAACAGTGTACCTCTACACCTACTAGAGAACTTTCATTCAGAAGTATCAACGCCCAAGTGAATAGGTTACGTATAACACCCACGAACATGAAACTTTGAGAACCCTATATTACCAATTGCCAAGGCTTTAGAAACAAGCCGAGCGAGATATAATATCTGTGAAATGATTTCAACCAGTGAACTAACATTCATCTGTAAAGATTAAGAACACTGCATACTCGCTATTGCTAAGAAACTTCGCAAACAGCCGAAAGAGAACTACGTCGATTACAACATGCAAGAGACAGCTATATTAACTGTTAACATTGATGGGCACGACACACGGACAACAGGAGGATAACACACACATCGTCGTTGGATTTAGTTAGTTAGTTAATTAAGTTACTATTAGTTAATATGTATTACACTTGTATTTATTATGTATATAAAATATGTCAACCTATAACTTGTAGATTTTCTACCACAATATTACAGGTATTTCCACTCATAGGTGAAATATTTTTTCCTATACAATTTTTTCTATTTAAGTTATAAACCATTTTTTCATTACACGTACAGAAAGTACTTGTTACCTTAAAGGGAACATATCGCCTAATCCGTTTTTTCTAAGGGCAGTAATACTTACCTCAACTTTATCTGTATATTTTAACAAAATACTATTTTGTATGAAAGACGTACGAATGACAGAGTAAATGAATTAAATGAGAGAACAATATACTGAGCGGACAAATTGTACGCAAAACGTATTTATTTTAATTTGTCTGCGTCTTTCATGTAAAAATGTATTACCTGTCTAATTGTTGATACATGTTTACTATTTAATACACTACATCTAAGCGCCACTGTTTGGAATGCCCCGATCATGCATTACACACATTGGGGTAATTCATGACAAAGGATATCCCAACTCGTGACGCTTGGAGAAACCACACAGTGAGCACACACTCTATACAAACTCAAAACTGAACACTAACAATTAAAATACAGTCACTTTATTATAGACAGCAACATATCAGTCAATACACGAACAAGCCAACAGGAACACATGTAGTCAGATGGGATAAAACAACAGCATAACTACATATTCAGCATGGTATACATACGGAAGTAAACATGTACCGAAATACACACACAGAACAAGAGTTGCAGGGTGTACTTAAATAGCTAAGACATTTGTCTTGTTAAAACTCTCTTACACCGAGTTTTAAATATCTTGGTATCATATGGATACTTGAGAAGGGCGCTGTTGTAAAAACAACTGGGAAACGTCACGAAACTTCGGTCAGGTAAGCATGTTTAAGGACATAAAAGAGAGAGACCTCTTCAGCAATCATCTTGAAGTGGTGTATGGGAGAATACATGAGTGTTAATGCAGATGTGTAGGTTGCCAAGTTACTATCCACCAAACTACTAACACCGACTTTATGTGATCCTGTGACAGAATTAGTACAGAACTAATTACCATATAAGAACCCATCACAGCAGGGTGGGAGGGGCACTCCTGTCACAGCCTCACATTAAGGGCGGTACCCACATAAAAGTAAGAGATACTGGCGAAGGGATACAACTCCAGCAAAAGGGAAAGAACCGAGTCACTCGAAGGCTCGAATAATCCAGAGCCTTCTCGAAGGACCGGTCAGTGTGTCCACAGCCACGTGGACACTGATGGGGCCCGCCGATTGCGGGGTCCACGAGAAACTCAGAAAGAGTTACCACCCGTGTCGAATTGCTACACGTGTGGAAGGACAGACACGGACTGGACATCGAGGAAGCAACAGTGCTTACCTTAAGGGGGACTTGATAGTTCAGACCCAAGTGTATTTAGGGGTCTTATACATATGTTAGATAGCTGATAGAGTTGTTGTGATAATCATGTTCATTGTAAACTCCTGTGATACGCAACTTGCTGAATGCTGGCTTGTGAATACTCACTTCGCCAGCGTACTGTAACATATTGTAAATAAATGATGCTAGATTGTATCTGAACGGAGTTTGTTGCCTGTATGAGCCCGAGTTTCAATCCCCTAGAGATCTAGGACTGTGACAATCAGCGTTTGTCTAGTGTTTGCAAGTAGTGGGTAGAGTTGATGTTGACACCAGGTTCTTTAAAATCAACAATAGCCCTTCATGGTAAAAAAATGCGCTCAGCATAACCTTACCAGCGGAAACCTGTAACTTGAATTTTTTGGCTTTTGATGATCCAGCATGCTTCCATTGCATGCTCTCTCTTTTGCTGCTCGGCTCAAAGTGGTGACACCATGATTCATCGCCTGCCACTATGCGGAAGAGAAATGCATTACCCTTCACTCTGTAACGCAGCAAGTGGTTCAAACACCATCCCATGCGTTCCTCTTTTTATGGTGGTCGGTCAACATCCGTGGTACCCACCGTAAACACACCTTCCGATATTGCAGTTTCTTACGAACGACCTTTTGAATTGTCCCAATTGACACATCAAATTCTTTCGCTAGCGAACGTACGCTTCGACAGCAGTTTATGCTGCATCAATTTTGGCGATAGTTTTTTCTGTTGCAACAATATCCGCTTGACCCAGCCGTCGAAGATCTGTCGTGAACTGACGTACTTTCCGAAACATTTGTGCCCAGTCTGTCACTGTTGTCTTCGACACACATTTGTTACCGTACGCTGCCTGCATTCTTCGACGAATGTCCACTGGTCGACATCCATCAAATGAAAGAAACTGAATCACCGCTCTTTGAGCTTCTTTGGACGGATTTTGGATCAAACCGGCCATTTTCTCAACGGTCAGAAACAGAACCTATGCATCATGGGATGATAAGCACTTGCACTTTTATTCATTGGTAAGTACTTATCACATGACTATGACATGATCATGTTCAACATACGCAATTACACGTGGTGCGGCACGAAGAGAATTCAAATGAATGCCCCTTATACAATGAGAAAGAAGCATGCTCTTAAAAATCAAATTTTTATGGCACATAGTCATGACAAAACCTTTCATATTTTCAGTTGTTCCCTTATAAATAACTATCAAAAACAAACCTTGCGAGCAATATTGTGGCTGCCAGATTTAGCTGAGTAGAGAGGGAGGGCCCTTGCAACTGCCAAGCCTGATGCGAAAACATTTTCACGCTCACATACAATCTGCAACAAGAAAGCACACAACGTCATAAAACAGACATATAAATGTGTACAAAAGTTTACAATTGAGAATGTAGGCCTGTCTGATGTGAGGCCTTTGTTTTAACTTCCTGCCGTTGTTCCACAGGTTAGACAGTGATTGGGGTGCCACTAAGGCTGATCTTGTGTTGCTTAATTCACTTTTTTTTAAACCTGGCAGAGTGCAAGCCTCTGCACCATCATCCTCAAGTCTGATGGTGTTGGCAATCATGCTTCTCCACATCTGGTCTCCAAAAGAATGTATCATTTCATACTCCAACTTCTGAGGTACTTGTAATTTACGTCCCCAAGTCAAGGACGATAAGTCAACATTTTAATCCAACTGTCCGGTGTATGGGGCTGAACCCACTACCTCGGCATCAGCACACTGAAAGTTTAAGACCAAGTGCTATTATCCATTCGGCCATACTGACCTCATCGAATGTGATAACATAACACCTAAAGGCATATAAATAGGGACCTTCACTTCACTTACTTAAAGTTTCACACTTGTAACACAATTGTTTCACATGTCAACTACTGTCATGACCCAGATGTGAACACAAGTGATGGGTCATAACTTACAGGTGATTACAGATCACACACACGCATTACAGCATGAAAAGGAAACACGAAACAAGAGTCATTCGACCGGTGGCTATGGTCCAAGCTGGGCTGATCACGTTTCAATGATGGCAGTGGCCATTCATAGTGCCGCCCTTTTTGGTTATAGTTATTTTAAGTCCAGGGAGCAATGCAACGCTGGTGTGATAGTTCGTTAGCTGGTAAGAAGTATAAATGACAGCTGTGTAAAGAAGAATGAAATTAAACATAGAAAAGGAACCTGCCTTATGTGATAATTTGACTTGGAGTTCATAGATGTGGTGTAATCAGAAAACGTAATTACGCCTTTAGATTAACACTGCCACCAACGATATATGGTGTGCAGTCGTATTATTATGGCCCAGTGCAGCTAGCAGGTCATGTCAACTATATAACACTAACGACATAGCCCACACCTAAGTCGGGCTATGTCACTACGCTATGACAGAACACACTGTTCACATACTGACCACCACATACTCCTGACCACCGGCCAGACAACTTTTCACCAGCTTCGTCAGTGAGTGGCATCTTGAGGGTGTGTTGTGACGGCTACACTTGATAGGCAGGGCCGCGACGGTGGCACCATTCAACCATAGAGAGCACTGATCCGTCGGGGATGGATGAAGGCTGTTTATGCACGTCGCAAAGGTCTGCATTCAGAAAACGTTTTACTGTTAACTTCATAAATAAGATACAACATGCATTCGCAACATTTGCATGGGGAAACATATATATGTTATTGCGTAACTTCACAAATGAGATACAACATTCAGCATGGGTGAACATACATATGCCATTGTGTAACTTCACAAATAAGATGCAACATTCAGCATGGAGGAACATATTGTGTATCTTCACAAATGAGATACAACATTCAACATCGGTGAACATATGTATATCTCTGTGTAACTTCACAAAGGTGATACAACATTCAGCGTGGAAGAATAGTGTGTAACTTCACAAATGTGATACAACATTCAGCATGGGGGAACACATTGTGTATCTTCATAAATGAGATACAACATTCAGCATGGGTGAACATATATACATCATTGTGTAACCTCACAAATGTGATACAACATTCAGCATTGGTGAATATATAATCTCTCTCTCTCTCTCTCTCTCTCTGTATGTGTGTGTGTGTGTGTGTGTGTGTGTGTGTGTGTGTGTGTACACGCGCGCGCACGCATGCGTGCGCATGTGTGTGATGGATGGATGGATGTGTGGATAGATAGATAAATTTGATGGATGGATGTGTGGATAGATAGGTAAATGTGATGGATAGGTAGATAAATGTGATGGATGGATGTATTGATAGATAGATAAATGTGATGGATGGATGTGTGGATAGATAGATAAATGTTATGAATGTAATGAATCTGTTGATAGATAGATAAGTGTGATGGATGGATATGTGGATAGATAGATAAATGTGATGGATAGATGTGTGGGTAGATAAATGTGATGGATGGATGTGTGGATAGATAGATAAATGTGATGGATGAATAACTTCACAAATAAGATACAACATTCAGCATGAAGGAACATATTGTGTATCTTCACAAATGAGATACAACATTCAGCACGGTGAACATATGTATATCACTGTGTAACTTCACAAATGTGATACAACATTCAGCATGGGGGAACATATAGTGTATCTTCACAAATGAGATACAACATTCAGCATGGGTGAACATATATACATCATTGTGTAACCTCACAAATGTGATACAACATTCAGCATTGGTGAATATATAATCTATCTCTCTCTCTCTCTCTCTGTGTTGTGTGTGTGTGTTAGATAGTGTGTGTAGATAAGTGTGATGGATGGATGTGTGGATAGATAGATAAGTGTGATGGATGGATATGTGGATAGATAGATAAATGTGATGGATGGATGTGTGGATAGATAAATGTGATGGATGGATGTGTGGATAGACAGATAAATTTGATGGATGAATGTGTGGATAGGTAGATACATGTGATGGATGGATGTATTGATAGATAGATAAATGTGATGGATGGATGTGTGGATAGATAGATAAGTAATGAATGTAATGAATGTGTGGATAGATAGATAAGTGTGATGGATGGATGTGTGGATAGATAGATAAGTGTGATGGATGGATATGTGGATAGATAGATAAATGTGATGGATAGATGTGTGGGTAGATAAATGTGATGGACGGATGTGTGGATAGATAGATAAAAGTGATGGATGAATGTGTGGATAGATAGATAAATGTGATGGATGGATGTGTGGATAGATAGATAAATGTGATGGATAGATGTGTGGATAGATAAATGTGATGGACGGATGTGTGGATAGATAGATAAATGTGATGGATGAATGTGTGGATAGATAGATAAATGAATGTGATGGATGGATGTGTGGATAGATAGATAAGTGTGATGGATGGATATGTGGATAGATAGATAAATGTGATGGATAGATGTGTGGGTAGATAAATGTGATGGACGGATGTGTGGATAGTTAGATAAATGTGATGGATGAATGTGTGGATAGATAGATAAATGTGATGGATGGATGTGTGGATAGATAGATAAATGTGATGGATAGATGTGTGGACAGATAAATGTGATGTATGGATGTGTTGATAGATAAATAAATGTGATGGATGGATGTGTGGATAGGTAGATAAATGTGATGGATGGATGTGTAGAAAGAGAGATAAATGTGATGGATGGATGTGTGGATATATAGATAAATGTGATGGATGGATGTGTGGATAGATAGATAAATGTGATGGATGGATGTGTAGAAAGAGAGATAAATGTGATGGATGGATGTGTGGATATATAGATAAATGTGATGGATGGATGTGTGGATAGATAGATAAATGTGAAGGATGTATGTGTGGATAGGTAGATAAATGTAATGGATGGATGCATGGATAGAGAGATAAATGTGATGGATGGATGTGTGGAAAGATAGATAAATGTGATGAATGGATGTGTGGATAGATAGGTAAATGTGATGGATGGATGGATGTGGTTGATAGACAGATAACTGTGATGGATGAATGTGTGGATAGACAGATAACTGTGATGGATGGATGTGTGGATAGATAAATGTGATGGATGGATGTGTGGATAGATAGATAAATGTGATGGGTGGATGTGTTGACAGATAGATAAATGTGATGGATGGATGTGTGGATAGATAGATAAATGTAATGAATGTGTTGATTGATAGATAAGTGTGATGGATGGATGTGTGGATAAATAGATAAGTGTGATGGATGGATATGTGGATCCATCCATCCATCATGTGCCATGCCGGTAAGCGTGGGCGGTCATGTTCTGCCATCTCACTCGATCAACAGAGTCGTGGATCAGTTCCGTGTTTCTGTCTCGACCATGCCACAAGGCCAAGCCATCCAGATACTTGTTTCTAGGTCTTCCCCTTGGTCTGTTCCCCTCAATCTTACCAGTTGTCACCAAGTTCTCCAAATCATTTCTTCTCATAACATGCCCAAAAAATTGTGACTGTCTACGTCTAATGTCTCTGATCAGTTTACGATCTTCATTTGTTTCTTGAAGGACTTGTTCATTGGTCTTTCTGGCTGTCCATGGTATTCTTTGCATTTTCCTCAGAAACCACATTTCTACAGCCATCAGATGTTTTTCAGCCTGGCTGCTCATTGTCCAAGCTTCACATCCATATAAAAGTACAGGTTCTATGTAGCATCTCAACACTCTTTTTCTCGTTTCAATTGACATCTTTTTATTGGTCAGTATGTTTTTCATCTTGCTAAAGGCTACTTTTGCCATGGCGATTCTTGTTCTAATCTCTTCAAGGCATCTCCCATCAGATGTTATTACTGTTCCGAGATAATTGTACCTATTCACTTGTTGAAGAATATTCCCATTTACTTGTATATTACACTGTGGTATTTCGTTCTTCCTAGTGACGACCATAATCTGTGTCTTTTTACAATTTAATTCTAACCCTTGTTGTTCACTGTGTGTAACAACCGCATCTACTAAATTTTGCAGGTCCTGTTCATTGTCTGCAATCAAGACTGTATCATCTGCATATCTAATGTTATTGATGCATCGTCCCCCAATGTTGATTCCTTCCATATTTTCAATATTTCTGAAAATATTTTCACTGTACAGGGAAAACAGATCTGGAGACATTTCACATCCCTGTCTCACACCTCTCTTAATAGGCTGATATTGGCTTACTTCATTATCAACTCTTATGGCAGCTTGTTGTTTCCAATATATGTTTTTTTACAAGTCTAAGGTCTTTCCCATCAATTTGTAGATCTTCAAGCATCCTTATCATGTTGACATGTCTCACTTTATCAAAAGCCTGGATATGTGGATAGATAGATAAATGTGATGGATGGATGTGTGGATAGATAAAAGTGATGGATGGATGTGTGGGTAGATAAATGTGATGGATGGATGTGTGGATACTCAGATAAATGTGATGGGTGGATAGATAGATAAATGTGATGGGTGGATGTGTGGATAGATAGATAAATGTGATGGATGGATGTGTGGATAGATAGATAAATGTGATGGATGGATGTATGGATAAGTAGATAAATGTGGGTGGGTGGATGGATGAATAGTTAGGTGGATGGATGAATAGTTAGGTGGATGGATAAGTGGATGGATGTATGTGTGGATGGATGGATGTGCAGATGGATGGGTGTGTGGATAGATAGATCAATCAATCATGTGCCATGCCGGAAAGCGTGGGCGGCCATGTCTCGCCATTTCAACTCGATCACCAGAGTCATGGATCAGCTCAGTGTTCCTGTCTCGACCATGCCATGTGGCCAAGCCATCCAGGTATAGATAGATGAATGTGATGAATGGACAGGTGGGGTGCATCATGGTCAGGTGGGTAATCTGGCAGATAAGTAGGTTGGCAAGTAAGCAGGTAGTTAGGTAGGCAAGCCAGAGGGTAGGCTGGTAGTAAGGTAGGTACTAGGCAGGCAGGTAGGCAGGCAGGCAGGTAGGCAGACAGGCAGGCAGGCAGGCAGGTAGGTAGGTAGGTACTAGGCACACAGGTAAGGAGGAAGGTAGGTAGGTAGGCAGGTAGGTAGTAGGTACTAGGCAGGCAGGCAGACAGGTAGGTAGGTAGGTAGGTAGGTAGGTAGGTAGGTAGGTAGGTAGGTAGGTAGGTAGGTAGGTAGGTAGGTAGGTAGGTAGGTAGGTAGGTAAAGAGACAGGCAGGTAGGTAGGCAGGAAGGTAAGCAGGTAGGTTGGTAGGCAGAATGGACAAACAGAAGAATAGACAGAGAGAGATTCAAGTAGACAACTATTTATTAGATAGCAGGTACAAAGACAGATAAATAATATTATAGAAGGTCAAACAGACAGACAGAAAACTAGACAGAAGAATAGACAGATGGATAGATTCAAGTAGATAGCTTTCTATAAGATAGCAGGTACAGAGACAGATATTTAACATTATGGAAAGTCAAACAGACAGACAGACTAAACAAAGTGCTGCTGGCAAACATTTGCAGTGAAATCAAACGTACAATTAAAACATACTTCTGCATCAACTTTTCCTCCAAACTTGGGCTGAACCTCGTCAAACTTCAGCTTTGCAAGATGCTTGAGTTGGCCGATGATCAGAACTGCGCTGTCAAATGGATCGGATGGCTCCAAGGTTCCAGAGAATACCAAGGCAGCCATTTGCTTCCTGGATCACGGCACAAATTCTATTTCTAGACCTGGTGAGTGTTACAAAATTTTTAACGAGGGAGCTTCAAATGAAAACCACAAATTGTGTTATTTTTTGGTGAAAAAGTACAGAACAAATGTATCATTTTTCAATGTAGACACCACTGCATTCATGGCAAGTCCTCTAGCGCCAATAAGGTGCTTGGATTCCTATAGAAAAAATTCTCTTTGTCGCAACTCAAGCACCACCTGCTGTATCTTTCCACAGAGGTCATGCCATTTTGAAACTTCCTACTCCACTCATACTCTTGCTTGACTGACAGGCATGAATTGCCATGCTGGACCTTCATTTGTAAATGAATTTCTATAGGTTTCACCTCTTCACTGAAAAAAAATGCATAATAGAAAGCTGCTCCTCTTTGGTGCATGTCAAAAGTGGGTCGACCATCTTTAAACTGCTCTTATGACGTCACTGTGTTTATCTGCCCCGTGATGCCATGTGCTTAACCTTCTTAACATCCTGAACAACAATATTGACAGGTTACAAGACGATGGCATGGTTACTGTAATTTCTACCACACTTTTAAGGTTTTCATTGGTTCCAAATTGCTGTATGTAGCCGGGGCGCAGTGTTGGGGTGAGCGCCCAACATTGCTTAAATACCCCAATGGCTCGTGAATACATAACCTATGCAGCAAAAGTCCAACGCCTGGCCTTCACGTGGCGGAACTGTTTTAACTAACAGGAGAAGGGGCGATGGGGAGTATCTGGCGCCGGAAAATAACCAGTATGCTCTAGATGTGTATGCAAGTGCATGCATGCGGAGACACGTGTGTGCGCGCGTACACATCTAAACTTGAGTGAGACCACAGTCTGCTCTAGCAAAGGAAAGGTGCTGAAGACGGAGGCAACCAGCCAGGAGGCGCACCACAGAAATCAGGATGCCACGCAATTACGCAAAATGGAATATGTCGACTGCTGCTAAACGTTATGGTGCTCGCCCTGCTTTGGACCCCCAGGCAGGTGCAGTGCCGGGCCCTATGTCTCAAAAGGGTCCAACCCCAACTACTGGAGGTCCTTCTCAGATGTCCTGTGGAGCCAGGGGACATGAGAATAGAACAGCTGGCCATACTAAACTAAGACTTAAAATAATGCACTGGAATGCGGAGGGAGTCAGCAACAAAAAAGTAGAATTAGAAAACATCCTGGACAAAGAAAAAGTAAGCATATGTTGCTTGCAAGAAACTCACCTCAACGAAAATATAGCCTTCAAAATCAGAGGCTACCAGTGTTACCGATCTGACCGAAAGGACAGGCGAAAAGGTGGGATACTAACCCTTGTAAAAAATAACATCACTGCTTCCCAAATCGAAGTCTATATGGAAGGGGCTGAGTATCAGACACTTAAACTTAAAACAGGCTCTACAGACCTACATCTGATCAATTACTACTGTCCAAGTGACCGTCCACAGGCACTGGAAACACTACCATTAACAGAAAAAATGATTGTGTGCGGCGATTTCAACAGCCACTCGCAGAGTTGGGGCTATGATCACATGGACCAGAGAGGAGAGAGACTGGAAGACTGGCAGGATGAGAATAGATTCATCTTGGTTAACAAGCCGTCCGACCCACATACTTTCTACTCGAGATCATGGCACTCTACAACTACACCTGACCTGGCTTTTCATTCACCAGACCTGGAGTGGAACATTACACGAATTGTTGGGAAACAACTAGGTGGCAGTGACCATCAACCAGTCTTTCTAACTGTAGAAAATGAGCTTGTAAGTGAAAGCAGCACCCTCTCGAGGTGGAACTACAAGAAAGCAGACTGGGCAGTGTACAAGCATTGCACCAGCATACTGGTTAGAAACCTGAACACTGAGAAAGATATAAATAAAGTAGTTGAAGAGTTTGGGAAATGCATACTACAGGCAGCGCGAGAAACAGTACCAAGAGGAGCCCGTAAACATTATAAACCCTACTGGAGTAGTGAACTGGAACAGTTGCATAATGATGTGGAAGTATGTAGAAAGCAAGCAGAGGCCACACCCAGCCAAGAGCACCACAATAAATTCCAGCATGCAAAAGCCAAATTTCAAAGGGCCAAGCTGCAGGCTAGACGGAAAAGCTGGCAGGAAAAAAGAGTCTCTGAACTTTGAAAGAGACACAAGGAAATTGTGGAAGCTAATAAAACAACTTAACGATGAGGGCACAGGGAGAAACTCAAAAATTGCACTACATAAAGATGGAAACATCTTAACAAGAAAGCAAGCAGCTGACCATTTTGCGGACTCATTCGCACAAGATAACAATATCAAAATCAGTCCAGAGAAACAACAAGAGATTCAAGAGAAACGGCAACATACAGGACAGAAGGAAATAGTACATGAGGTTCTGGAGGCACCCATCACAATCAGCGAACTGGAGCTAGCCATATCAAAACTGAAAATGAGAAAGTCACCAGGAGCTGATGGTATCTCCAATGAAATGATCAGGAACCTAGGAACAGAGGCCAAAGCAAAGCTGTTGCAGATCTTCAATAACAGTTGGACCTTAGGCAGTGTTCCACAAGCCTGGAGAGAAGCAATCATGATACCCCTCCTAAAATCAGGGAAAGATAGTTCCATTGCCTCTAGCTACAGACCAATTAGCCTCACCAGCTGTCTCTGCAAAACACTGGGGCGCATCATCAATCACAGACTGCAGTGGTACATTGAAAGTAAAAACATCCTTGTGCCACAGCAGGCTGGCTTTAGGCAGTGCTACTCTACGGAAGATCAGACAACCTACCTCTCTCAAGAAATTGAGGATGCATTCCAAGAGAAGAAGCTGGTGCTTGCGGCATGGATAGATTTGAAGAAAGCCTTTGACAAAGTCTGGAAAGAAGGTCTGATGAATAAACTGAGAAAGTGCAAAGTCAATGGAAGAATGTACAAATGGGTGAAAGCATACTTGCACAACAGAAGAGCCCAAGTACAGATAGACAGACTAAAGAGCAAGAAAGTACTACTGCGTCACGGAGTTCCCCAGGGCGGAGTATTGTCCCCCACACTCTTTCTAATCTTCATCAATGATCTCGTTGCTAATCTACCGCATGGAATTAAAGCCACAATGTATGCCGATGACCTGGTTCTATGGAGCACAAATGAACATGCATTAGTGGCCACCAGACTACTACAAAGAGCTGTAGATACATTTGTTGCATGGGCAAATAGATGGTGTGTCAGCATAAACACTGACAAGTGCAGCACCACCCTATTTACCCTCTCTCCTCTCGCCAAAACAAAAGGCAGGGACCATCCAGATAAATGGAACACCCCTACGAGAAGATAAAGAACCAACATACCTTGGAGTAACATTTGATGGCAGCTGACATGGAGAAAGCACATCAACAAAGCAGTAGCAAAAGCCAGAAGGAAAATAGCCATCCTGAGAAAGCTAAGTGGAACCACATGGGGAGCCAGTGGGAAAATACTTAGCAAAGTTTATCAACAGAGCATACGACCACACCTGGAATACGGGTCAACTGCATGGTGTTCGGCAGCAAAAACCACACTACAAGAGCTGGACAAAGTGCAAAATCAAGCACTTAGAGTCACCGCAGGAGGGATGAGATCAACTCCTATAGTGGAAATGGAGAAGATGGGGAGGACACAAGCACTGAGTGAGCGCAGAGATACGAAAATGCTAATACAAGCAGAAAAGTTCCTCAGCTTGCCAGGCCACCCTATGAAGAACAGATTTGAAAACCTAGCTATGGGGCGGTTGAAAAGAAGTAGTTTTATCCACCAGGCCAAACGACTCTGTAGAGAAACCACCGATCTGCCCACAGTTGGTATCCACCTAACAACTATTCCAGAGCGAACTCCATGGAAAGATGAGCATAGACTATCATTACAAATCCAGACAAAAGTGAGAGGAATATTTGACAAGGAATATCAGAACAGTGTGCAGCGCAGAACAGCCACTCTCAGCTTCCTTGATGAAGAATACCCACAGGACCTTTGGATCCGAGTCTACACAGATGGGTCAGCACAAAATGCTGTTCGAAATGGAGGAGCGGGATGTACATAGAATACCCAAATAATACTAGGGACACAGCTAGAGTACCGACAGGAAAGTACTGCCATAACTACGATGCTGAAATTGAGGCAATCAAGATAGCAACAGAGAAATTACTAAATACCAGCAATGGTACACAACCTGTGGTGCTATTGACAGATGCAAAATCAGTACTCGAGGCGCTCCTTGTCTGGGAAATTGCCAGTACTAAGGACACTACTTTCTGAACTTAGCAGTCAGCATAAGGTCACCATACAGTGGATACCATCCCACTGTGGAGTACCCGGAAACAACAGAGCTGATCAATTGGCTAAGGAAGGAGCCAAAGAAGAACAGCCTGATGTGCCTGCAACATACCACCAAAAGAAAAGAATGATCAAATCAGTCAGAAAGCCACAAAAACCTGCTCAAGATGACTACCACATGTAGGATAGACAAGAACAAGTCATTATTCTGCGCCTCAGAACAGGGCACAATAGATTACGCAACCACATGTATACAAAATTCAAGATTGGTGAAACAGCCATGTGTACATGTGGATTGGCGTTGCAGACAGCAGAGCACATACTCCAAGACTGCCCAAAATATAACATATCTAGGCAAACCTTCTGGCCTAGAGAGACGACAGTGGAAGATAAACTCTATGGACCGCTGTGTGAACTGAAAAAGACAGTTCAATTCATACAAGAGACAGCACTGCAGTTATAGACATATTTCAAGCAAATGAAAGAAGAAGAAGAAGGTTTTCATTGCTGTCGTGTCCTCCTTTAAAGTGTCGTCCCTGGAGTGAGGAGATCCGACACCCACATTATAATATTATTTTTTTCCCCCCTCAATATTCTGGAGAATCCACCAGCTTCCGTCCAACACACTCCATCAGCCTATGGACAACCTTTTCCTATCACTCTCACACTGTCCGTACTATGCCCCCTTCTCATACTTCCCCAACGCAACATACCTCAACAACTCTTGCTTCTAGAAATTAATAAAGATTAATTTATTAAAATAAAAGTGTAACGTGTATGAGACTGTATGTGAAAGAAAATGTGTGACGTGTTCTATAAAGTGTGTAGACTCTGTCTCTCAGACATCAACTCAGTCAGCTGATCACAGCAAAGATAGACCACAGCACGTTACGTCAGAACAAGTACGTCTCACCCGTTGCCGGAACTATCTTGCCGGATAATGCTTTGCCTCTGTAGACCTCTGGTAATCCAATTTCATGAACATCCGAAATAGACACCGTGGTATTAAGGAGTTAATCATGGGACCGGGTTGCACTCTACACAATTGTCCGTTCCTAATGTTCCTAACAAACTGCACAAGTCTTTTGCAGTGTGGTACGCAGTTAGTTAGTTAGTTAACAGATCATCCTCGTTTGCACATCGAACCATTCAGTCCATAAGTGCTAATTACTAATGTTAATTGTTACTGTACTAACACTAGGTACTCTTAGCCGGTTCTCGGTTCGTTACTACTGTCTGATGCTGTGTGGTGCATCAGTATGCATCACTCTCTTTGATGAATCAATTTCCTTCTAGCGTAAGTTACGTTTCTGTATGCACTTTATTGATTCTTGAACTGGTGTTCTTCAGAATGGGTTTTTTTTAATTCTTTCCCAAAACTTGTAGAGTTTCCTTGGATCTGGTAGGGAACCTTAAATGGCACTACTGCAGTCCTATAAATTCATATCTACATCTGCCATATAGGCACGCGTAAAATTAAGTCACTAATTAACACACGGTAGATAGTATTTCCACTGGCACTGCAGTGCCCTGCACTCTGTCTAGAGCATTATTCAAGTCCACCCTAGTTGATCTCAACTCGAGTTTATATGGCAAACTACCAAAGTTGTCCACGTGACGTTATCCTTTACTCCCCCACACAGGTGGCACAGTGGCAAATCATCCCCTGTCAAGAACTATTTTCCTGGCCTTAAATCCTGTCAAAGTTGTCAGTAATTGCCTAATTCTCAAAACAAGCCAGCCAGTTTCTGTATACTCCCAACAAAGGAGTTCGATACCAAGCTGCCAATCATCTTGATGTTCCGGAAACCAAGAATTGACAGATGCACTGTTTTCCGTACTAGGTACTTCCGTTTTACATCTGCCCCTGTGATCTCACGGCTTCCATCTGCATTCAAATGTTGACAAACTTGTCACTCTTCTGTTCCGTGGTGACAATCCCAGCAGCCATTTCCTTATGATGTCCGGTAGTATAGATGACTTCTCCCTCACCACCAAATGTGTTTATGGGCTGACACGATGTAACCTGTACAACTGTGTTTACTCTGTTTAGTACAAATAGATGTCGCTGGTCGATCGTCAGCTTTAATCCCGAAAATCCTCTGTAATATCAACCGGATAAACACACGGTTTCATTTTGTGACAATTGCAAACCCCCTCATATTTCTTAACTTGCTTAACTAATAAAGAAAGATCTTGACTGCAGCAAAATATTACACAATGTAACAAAACATAAAGGTATATTTAGATCCTGTGAGAGACATATTGCAAACCTTATATACACAATTATCTGTAAGAGGTGAGGCATAAAGTCTAAGGAGCAGACTGAGGAGTCTAAGGAATTTAGAATGGGGTTCAAGGAGTTAAATGGTGTCTCTTGGGAGGTCCCGGAAGAGTGAATAAAGACAGAAGTCTGGGGCAAACTAAGTTCAGTTGAGTTTGGGCTGAGTGAGGGAAACCAGCCAAGACAGTGGCATTCAGGACAGTTGATTCTGAGGCTAAGTGAGGGAGACTTAGCAAGAGCATTCAGTCTGAGGCTAAGCCAGACAGTGGAGATCTGAGTTCTGGACCAGTGAGAGGAGCTGAGTCCAGAGAGGGAAAAACTCAAAA
>JACEFZ010009043.1:12500-101991 GCA_014155875.1 Cepaea nemoralis | reverse complement strand
CTAATTAGTACTTAAGCTGAAAAAAGCGCCTATGAGAGCTGGACACTTACTAAACAAGCTGAACAGCGCATAAATGCTTTTGAATTTAAATGTTATAGACGAGTTCTAAGAATATCTTGGATAAAGAAAAGAATAAATGCATCCATACTTCAAGAGCTGAATATTGAAGAAGGTTGGCTATTAAAAACGATAAAACAAAGAAAATTGAAATATTTTGGTCACTTTGCTTGCTTGCTTGCTTGTGTTCGTAAGCTGTAAACTCCAGCGTGAAGTCCTGTATGTCGGATGAAGACATCCTAGTTGTCCAACATCAGTGTGATGTCATACCGGACCTGAGGTTTGCGTGAGTATCCGTTGTCCCATGTCTGGCTTATTGGTGTGCAGACTGGTGGTTCCTCGCCGTGCAGGCAGATACTCTCCGACTTCGGAGGAATCATCGATCCTACTGATGTTAGCCAGGTCCCCGAAGGGACCTGTTGCCCAGGACGCACGACGTGGGCGTGTCAGTAGGTCTTGGCCAGAATAGATCCCGGCCCTGGTGCCTTGGAAACACCTCTGCGTCCCTTTAGGTCACTTTAAACATCATAAAAGTTTGGAGAGAACAATCTTCTTCTTCTTCGTCTTCTTCTTCTTCTTCTTCTTCTTCTTCTTCTTCTTCTTCTTCTTCTTCTTCTTCTTCTTCTTCTTCTTCTTCTTCTTCTTCTTCTTCTTCTTCTTCTTCTTCTTCTTCTTCTTCTTCTTCTTCTTCTCCTTCTTCTTCTTCTTCTTCTTCTTCAGCGTTCCGAGTCATTGAGGTTCTTTGCTGCAGATACAATCCGTCTCCATTCGTCTCTCTGGCTGACCCTCTCTTGCCAGTCGTTGATTCCAAGTGCTTGTAGGTCTGTATATATATTATCTCTCCACCGTCTTCTTGGTCTACCTCGGGGTCTACGGTCATTTATTTCCTGAATTTAAGCGAGTTTTGTTTCCCTATTATCTTCCATTCTTTCTATATGCCCCAGCCATTGTAGTCTATTAGGCTTCATGATACCAGTGATTAGCGGGGACTTAAACAGATCATAAATGTCTTTGTTGCTTCTTCTTTTCCACTCTCCACTTTGTGTATCCCTAATGGGTCCAAAGATGCGTCTTAAAACTTTGTTCTCAAAGGTTTGTAGCAAGGCTTCGTCTCCTTTCGTTGTACTTCAGGTTTCAGAGCCATACAGCACAACTGGTCTGATCAGTGTTTTGTATATTGTGATCTTGGTGTTGCCTAGCAAGCCGGCAGGGGATCTTCATACTGCTCGTGGAAAAACTAAGAAGTATAAACGGACTGACCCAAACGGCTATCGACCCGGCAATGTTAATGGACTACGAGATAGATCAGCGATTCAAAAAATAGGCACAATGAACGTCTGTGGTTTCAATAGTAAAGAAGAAGAGCTTATAGAAACAATGGAGGAGAGGAATATTGGACTGACGGGAATAGCGGACACCAGAACAAAGGGGAAAGGATGCAAGGAGCTCCACCGCAGTTACACGTTTGTTTACTCTGGAGTAGAACAGCAAGAAAGGGCAAGACACGGTGTGGGAATATTCATCGAACCACGGCTAGCAAGAGGAATACTAGAAATAAAATATTTATCAGAAAGAATCATAACAGTGAGAATAAAAGTACAAACAATCACAACATATGTACAGATATACGCACCATGTAATGCAAACAATAATGAGCAAGAATGTGAGGACTTCTACGAAGACATACATGACGTGCTAAATAAAATAGATAAGCAGGACAACATCATAGTTATGGGACACTTCAATGCAAGACTAGGACATAACAGAGTGGGTATAGAAAAACACCTGGGAGCATTTGGAGATCAACAAAATGAAAGGAATGATAACGGAAGTAGACTGATAGAGCTTTGCAGCCAACACGACCTCTATATAACAAACACATTCTATAAACATAAAGATTCGCAAGTATACACCTGGTATAAATGGAACGATCTAGATACTAAAAGCCAAATTGATTTTATATTAACAAGAAATAACAGAAAGAGAAATATATTAGATGCAAGAGCAGTTGTCATCATCTTACTTTTATCTAAATAATGGCTCGGGTTCATACAGGCAACAATACACTGTTCGCTAGGATATAGAACATTTATTGTATAAAGTGTACAGTTGGCGCAGTGGGTAAACAGACCCGCGCTTTCTTATATTACATATCACAGATAGTTAAACATCAAACATATAGTTGTCATACAACAATCTAGCACACTATCTAGCCTAAGTATATCTATGAATATCTATGAGTCCCTCTCAGGCAGGCCTTGTTGTCTCTCTCCAGTCCGTTTGTCCTCTGCCGGTCTCCGCGTGTCCTAACTCGACACGGGCGGTAACTCTGTCCGAGTTCCTCGTGGACCCCGCATTAGGCGGGCCACATCAGTGTCCACGGAATCATGGACTTGGTGACCATCTCTTTCGAGAAGGTTCTAGATTACTCGGGTCCTGCGCGACTCAGTGGTATCCCTTGGGCTGGAGTTGCAGCCCTCTACTATATGTGAAAGTGAGGCGGTGACAGGATCCCCCCTCCCCCCTGACATGATTTGTTGTTGGGTAATTAGATCCGTTCTAATTCTGTCACCGAATCACATAAAGTTGGTGTTTGTAGTTTGGTGGATAGTAACCTGGTAACCTACCTACTAGCACTAAAAACTCATGTATTCTACCATACAACACTTGTCTGATTTGGTGCAGAGATCCCTGTCTCTCGTGTGCTTAAATATGCTTATCAGACCGAAGTTACGTGGCGTTTTAGTAGTTGTATTTACAACTCGCCCTTCTCATAGTACCCGAAATGGTACCCAGACAAATAACCCCTATATAACAGAGGGTTAACAAGACCGAAGTCTTGGCTAAATAAGTACACCTTCAAATCTTGATCTGTGTGTGTATTTCTATACACTTTTACTCCCGTATGTTATATAATGCTAAATATGTAGTTACCTTGTTCTTTTATCCCCCTCAGACTACATGTGTCCCTGTTGGCTTGTTAGTGTGTTAACTAATAAGTTGATGTTCTAATAAAGTGACTGTATTTTAAATTGATAGTGTTGAGTTTTGAGGTTTGTGTAACGTGCGTGCTGAATGTGTGGTGTAATTCCAAGCGTCACGAGTTGGGATAACCTCAATCATGTAATACTGCACTGTGTGCAATACCTGACTAGGCATTCCAAGTAGTGGTGCTTAGATGTATCCTAACTGCTAAACTAAGTATATTACAATAACTACTAAATTACACTCACTACTAAACTAAGTTCTACTACATGTATTGACAAATTAGACAAGTCATGCACTTTTACATGGAAGACGCAGACAAATTACAATGAATACGTTTTGCGTACAATTTGTCCGCCAAGTGTATCGTTCTCTCATTTAATCCTTTCACGCAGTCATTCACTCATCTTTCATTCAAAATAGTATTCGGCTAAAATATATACTTAAAGTTGAGGTAAGCGTTATTGCCCTTAGAAAAAATGGGCTAGGCGATATTTGCCCTTTAAGAAAATACGTACTTTTTGTACAATGAATGAAAAATAGGTTATAATTTAACTAGAGACACTTGTATAGGACGGTTATTTAGGCCTATGAATGGTACCGTCTGGAATATTAAAGTAGAATATGTACAAGTTACAGGTTAACACAATTTATATACATCATTAATGGAAATCTAATACATATTTAATAGTAAACTAATTAATTACATAACTCCAACGATGATGTGCGCGTTGACGTCCCTTCGTTCGTGTGTTATGCCATGAATGTTAAAGTTAGTATAGGCTGTCTCTTGAGTGTTGTCGTCGATGTTGTTCTGTGTCGGCTGTTTGCAAAGTTTTGTAGCAACAGCAAGTATGGATTGCTCTCACTGTCCCGTATGAAATATTACAGTGTTCAGAGATAGTTCACTGGTTGATATAATTGGTTGAAATAAACACAGTTACTGTTTCTTGCATGGAATCGTTCTAGAGCTTAGGCATTTAGATGGTATAGTTCTTACAATATAGCTCTTCAGCGTATGTTTATGGGTGTCGTAATTCACCTAATCACTGAGAGTACTCTAGCAGGTGTAGAGTCACACTGTTATATGTAACGGACTAAAAGTATCACAGTTTATAGTGTGGCTACTGGCCAATGTGATTAGAGTCATTCTACTGGCGCATTTGTCTGCCGTGATAAAAGGTCAGCCACTATGTTATCGGTGCCCTTAATATGGCGAATTTCGAAGTCAAAGTCCTGAAGTAGAAGACACCATCTTTGTAACCTGTTGTTTTTGGGCGACCCATGGTTAAGGACTAATAAAGGCGAACTGTCTGTGAGGACCACAAAGTGGACTTCCTAAGAGGAACTTAGATAATCTCAATATACAGAACAAAAGGCTCAAACACTCCAATTCAACTGTGGCATAACGAGTCTCAGCCTTCTTCAGTTTGCGGCTTACGTAGAGGATCGGGTGTCGTACGCCATCCACTTCCTGCATTAAACATCCTCCTATTGCGATAGCGCTCGCATCTGTGGTCAAAATAAAGGGTAAATTTATGTTGGGTAATCGTAAGACTGGTGGATTAGAAAAAATATGTTTCAACCTACACATTGCATCATCTAAGCTGGTACTTTTACAAATTTTTGATGGATGATCTTTAGTTAACATATCAGAAAAGACTGAGGTGAGTTCTGCCCAATGTGGAATGAATTTAGAATAATAGTTAATCAGACCTAAGTAAACTTCTAACCTGCTTCTTTGTGGTAGGTACTTCTAGATTAAGGATCTTGGAAACAATTTTATCATCAGTCAACAATTTTCCTTCAGAAATTCTATGACCAAGGAAGTCTATTTGTGTATAGCCTATTTCAACCTTGGAAGGTTTGATAGTAAGTCCAAAGAGAGAGATTTGGTTGAAGACTTGCTTTAGGGTGAGTAAGTGAGAAGTCATATCAGAAGAATGGACGCATATATCATCAATATAAGCAACTACATCATTAATTCCGTGTAATAACAATCTTGTTAGTCTCACAAATGTGGCCGGTGCGTTCTTCAGGCCAAAAGGAAGATATAGCCATTCGTATAAACCGAGAGGTGTTGCGAATGCTATTATATGTCTACAAGAAGGGTGTAGAGGAACTTGCCAATATCCTTTCGCTAAATCTGTCTTAGAAAATAAGGATGATTGAGCCATATCTAAAATAAGATCTTCACAACTGTTCATAGGCTCTGCATCCGTTGTTGTTCTGGTATTCAATATTCTATAGTCGATGCACAAGCGGATTGTCTGGTCTTTCTTTTTCACCAAGACAATCGGTGAAGAATATTGAGACATAGATTTTTGAATAATGCCATTCTTCTCTAAATCTAAAATTTCTTTATCTAAATTAGATCTGTAATGGAGAGGAATAGAATATGGTCTACATTTGACCGGTCTCAGATCTGTTAGCACAATTGAATGTGTTATTCTATCAGTGCGTCCAGGTTTGTTGGAAAAGATCGTCTTATAGTCGTCCTAGGAGCGTCAAAATGTCCTGTCGCTGTTGTTGTGTCAAAGTGTCAGAGATATGTATGTCCTTTATACTTCCGTCGTCAGTCATAATTGGCACAGGGATTTCAGTATTGTCCAGTGTCTGTCTGATTTATCACAGATGCTACAGTTTGTAAATTGTCTTCCATGTCATTGTCGTCGTCGTCGAGATCGAATCGTCAATATGTCGTCGAAATTTGTCGTCATTGTCGATATCACAGATTGTCGGTAATGTCCATATGTCTTCGTCGTTCTCGTCGTCGTAAGCGTGTGTCGTTAACGATGCTTCGTTTGTCGAGGTGTCATTCCGTTGGGAAATTGTCGTTTCGTCTCCGTCAATCAGTTCGTTGCGTCTGTTCATTTGTCTCATTGTCCTGTCTAGCATAGTATGGTTTCAACATATTTACATGGAATAATTTCAACTTTCCATTTACAGAGACTGTAGTAGGGTTATTCCCCTTGACCAGTTTATGACATATATCACAAGATGTACAAAATGTTTTAATGTCTTGGTCGAACTTTGGCCAATATAACTTAGTCAGGACAATTGCCCTGGTCAATTTCGTATCCCATATGACCTCCAAAAGGGGAGTCATGGGCTATTTTTAGAACTTTGTCTCGATGTGCTTGTGGTAACACTACTTGCTGTGTCGTGGTCTGGTTTGTTGTGTAAAATCTAGTTAAGATGTTATTCTGTAGCTTAAATGTCCACGATGCGTTTTTAGTAACTTTTGGTTTAAGTCCAACTAATTTAAAGTATGGTGCAAGTGTTGTATCTGCTTTCTGTTCATTACCAAAAGTGATGTTAGTTGAGTTTGGCTGCTACTATTTCTAATGATTCCTGCAGTTGGTCGATGTTGGTTTTGTGGGTTGTCTGTCGTGTTATTGCGTTTGTGTGTTGTGTGTTTTGTCGCACATTTACAGGTTCGGTACTTGGTAGTTTGGTAGCATCCTCAGTTCGAGGTTTTAATTCGGTCGTATCGTTTCTAGATTCGACCGCCCCTGGCATTGTACACCTCGGTAAATTCTTTTTGAATTACCTCAGTGGTTGTCTCCCTTGGTATTTTGGCAGCTTGAGACAAGCAAGAATGGTGTTTCTCTTTTGCGTCGCTATTCGTGTGGTGGATACCGTGTTTTTGCTCCCACCTTTTGATTTCTCTTTCAGAGCATGGATGTATGTTGGGTAAATTACCAAGTATAATATCCGCGACTGGACTTTCAAGGGCAGCACACAATACTCGCCCAGATATGAACGGTGTTTGAATTTCGACCAAAGCAAGGGGGTATTTCTCTATCGTACCTGAGAATGTGCGACACGTCACATGTTTGTCTGTGTAGTCTTTAGCGTCTATTAATGTTTTCCTAACCCCACAGAGCGTTGCGCCGGAATCACGAATTAACTGTGCACTTTTTGTTGTTAACAAACCCTGTAAAAAAAACTAGCTTGCCTGTAGATGACAAAGCAGCGTTAGCTGTTTCATTTGAAATAGGGATCGTGTGTCCACAATGTAGTGTTGTGTCAAGTTGGAACTTCGTACAGGTGTTGCACTTACTGTCTGTTATGGTGTTTATGATGTGTACAGCATTCCCAAGCTCGCTTTCATTGTCGTGTTGATTGTCACATTCATTCAGTGACTGCAAGCTCTTCGTCAGACGACGTTTCTACTAATGCAGCATTGGCCTGTTTCAATAACTTTCGGCCTTCACAATCCTTATTATAGTGACCCCAGCTATTGCAGAAATAACATTTAATTGCTCTGTGGTAAGCCATGCGTTTAGCTGTTTGCTTCTCCACCATCTTTTTAAGGTGTTGAGGGTAGGTGGGTGCTTTGTCGCACATCCCGTAACTGTCGTGATGGTAATTGCAATATTGGCATTGTACTACTTTACCGACATTGGATCGTGGTTTAAATCTACTCTGTGATTGTTTGGAGTATTTGGTGTTCACTACTGCAGCTGCTGTATCATTGTGACTTATGTTGAGCTGAAAAATATCCCTATTTGCTGTGAAAAATGCATTCCCCTTTGCCTCTATTTCCTGAATGCTCTTACAGTCCATTTGTTTTAAGAACTTGGCAAAAGGTGTGGGGATGGTGCTAACTATTTTATCTATTATAATCAGCTCCTTAAGTTTATCATGGACTATTGTTGGTTTTAGCCGAGTTAATCCATTTTGTGCATATGTCTTGGACTGTACTGACATAATCTATAAAGGTTTGGTTTGGTTGTGGAGATAATTTGGCAAATTGTTGTTGGTAACCTGCAGTGTCTAAAGAAAAATGTTGGAGAATGCGTTGTTTTAGGTACTCATAGTCTTTTCGCATTTCCTGTGGTATTGTCTCTATTACTTTTAGTGGTTCAAGAGCTAAGTTTCTCATTAGGATAAATGCCCAATCTGATTTAATGATTTTATGATGAGACATGAGACACTCAAAATTTTCTAAGTAGGCGGAGATGGAATCTCCTGAACAGAAAGCCTTCACGAGACCTTTATATTTATTATATTTTTGTTCTTCTTCTTTGCTTCTTAACTTATTTATTGATATTTCTGTGTTGGACTCCATTTCCATCTGTTTTAGTTTAATCTGTGTCTCGGCATTCAATTGGGCCTGTTTGGCGGCGGCCTCAAGCTCCATCTGTTTCTCCTGAGCCTGCAATTGTATTTTCTTCTCTTCAATTTGCAAATTGCATTTTTTTTTCTTCTGCTTCAATTAGCATTTTCTTTTCTTCGGCCTCCATTTGCAATTTCTTTTCATCTGCTTGCATTTGCAATTTCTTTTCTTCGGCTTCCATTTGCAGTTTCATTTCCTCTCGTTCTATCGCTCTTTCTTCACGGGCAATGTTTTCTGCGTGTGTTTTCTGTGCCCATTCTGACAGTTTCTCTTCTTTATAACCTAACTTTATTCCTTGCTCAATGCATTTATCTAAACTAGACATTTTGTATTTTAATTGTTTGTACAATTTATAGAGTTAAATCCCTTAGAAAAATATGTTGTGTGGTCGAAAATTTGGTTAACTCCCCTAATTATTAATGTGTAAATCAAAATGCAAGGTTATGTTGGTGACAAGGTCATGAATATGCAAAGAAATCAATATGATACAAAATAATACATTGATGAAACATGAGAAGTACAGCTTAGAAGTACAATGAGTATGAGGTGAAACTTAGCTTTTGATTTAAGAACTCCTCGATGATGTCTTGTACTCTCGTCACTGTTGGAAAGGTTTCATCGGTTGGACGCGGCACTTGTTGCGGAACAATCTGCTCGTGGAGCGAGAAAACATTAGTCACTGTCACACAAAAAAATGTCAAAATAGTAACATGTCAAAAAAAAATTTTTTTACAGAATCAAAATAATGAGGCACTGCGGAGGCAATGGTGAGACAGTTGCCGAGGGACTCAGATTATCTCTATTTTATCGCTAGATAGCTACTAGTTTTATGTAAACTTGTAACGTTAACAATTTCTTTGATTTAAACAAATCAATGTGTTATCAAAAATCAATGTTTTACCAAAACTCAATGTGATATGATTAAATAATTAATTTTACATGGCATTTAACAGGTATTTAAGAAAACATTCTATGCCAAAACCGGAAAACTAGCCCCCAAAAAGCCTGTCATCATCTTACTCTTATCTAAATAATGGTTCGGGTTCATACAGGCAACAATACACTGTTCGCTAGGATATAGAACATTTATTGTATAAAGTGTACAGTTGGCGCAGTGGGTAAACAGACCCGCGCTCTCTTATATTACATATCACAGATAGTTAAACATCAAACATATAGTTGTCATACAACAATCTAGCACACTATCTAGCCTAAGTATATCTATGAATATCTATGAGTCCCTCTCAGGCAGGCCTTGTTGTCTCTCTCCAGTCCGTTTGTCCTCTGCCGGTCTCCGCGTGTCCTAACTCGACACGGGCGGTAACTCTGTCCGAGTTCCTCGTGGACCCCGCATTAGGCGGGCCACATCAGTGTCCACGGAATCATGGACTTGGTGACCATCTCTTTCGAGAAGGTTCTAGATTACTCGGGTCCTGCGCGACTCAGTGGTATCCCTTGGGCTGGAGTTGCAGCCCTCTACTATATGTGAAAGTGAGGCGGTGACAGGATCCCCCCTCCCCCCTGACATGATTTGTTGTTGGGTAATTAGATCCGTTCTAATTCTGTCACCGAATCACATAAAGTTGGTGTTTGTAGTTTGGTGGATAGTAACATGGTAACCTACCTACTAGCACTAAAAACTCATGTATTCTACCATACAACACTTGTCTGATTTGATGTAGAGATCCCTGTCTCTCGTGTGCTTAAATATGCTTATCAGACCGAAGTTACGTGGCGTTTTAGTAGTTGTATTTACAACTCGCCCTTCTCATAGTACCCAAAATGGTACCCAGACAAATAACCCCTATATAACAGAGGGTTAACAAGACCGAAGTCTTGGCTAAATAAGTACACCTTCAAATCTTGATCTGTGTGTGTATTTCTATACACTTTTACTCCCGTATGTTATATAATGCTAAATATGTAGTTACCTTGTTCTTTTATCCCCCTCAGACTACCTGTGTCCTTGTTGGCTTGTTAGTGTGTTAACTAATAAGTTGATGTTTCTAATAAAGTGACTGTATTTTAAATTGATAGTGTTGAGTTTTGAGGTTTGTGTAACGTGCGTGCTGAATGTGTGGTGTAATTCCAAGCGTCACGAGTTGGGATAACCTCAATCATGTAATACTGCACTGTGTGCAATACCTGACTAGGCATTCCAAGTAGTGGTGCTTAGATGTATCCTAACTGCTAAACTAAGTATATTACAATAACTACTAAATTACACTCACTACTAAACTAAGTTCTATACATGTATTGACAAATTAGACAAGTCATGCACTTTTACATGGAAGACGCAGACAAATTACAATGAATACGTTTTGCGTACAATTTGTCCGCCAAGTGTATCGTTCTCTCATTTAATCCTTTCACGCAGTCATTCACTCATCTTTCATTCAAAATAGTATTCGGCTAAAATATATACTTAAAGTTGAGGTAAGCGTTATTGCCCTTAGAAAAAATGGGCTAGGCGATATTTGCCCTTTAAGAAAATACGTACTTTTTGTACAATGAATGAAAAATAGGTTATAATTTAACTAGAGACACTTGTATAGGACGGTTATTTGGCCTATGAATGGTACCGTCTGGAATATTAAAGTAGAATATGTACAAGTTACAGGTTAACACAATTTATATACATCATTAATGGAAATCTAATACATATTTAATAGTAAACTAATTAATTACATAACTCCAACGATGATGTGCGCGTTGACGTCCTTTCGTTCGTGTGTTATGCCATGAATGTTAAAGTTAGTATAGCTGTCTCTTGAGTGTTGTCGTCGATGTTGTTCTGTGTCGGCTGTTTGCAAAGTTTTGTAGCAACAGCAAGTATGGATTGCTCTCACTGTCCCGTATGAAATATTACAGTGTTCAGAGATAGTTCACTGGTTGATATAATTGGTTGAAATAAACACAGTTACTGTTTCTTGCAGGAATCGTTCTAGAGCTTAGGCATTAGATGGTATAGTTCTTATAATATAGCTCTTCGCGTATGTTTATGGGTGTCGTAATTCACCTAATCACTGAGAGTACTCTAGCAGGTGTAGAGTCACACTGTTATATGTAACGGACTAAAAGTATCACAGTTTATAGTGTGGCTACTGGCCAATGTGATTAGAGTCATTCTACTGGCGCATTTGTCTGCCGTGATAAAAGGTCAGCCACTATGTTATCGGTGCCCTTAATATGGCGAATTTCGAAGTCAGAGTCCTGAAGTAGAAGACACCATCTTTGTAACCTGTTGTTTTTGGGCGACCCATGGTTAAGGACTAATAAAGGCGAACTGTCTGTGAGGACCACAAAGTGACTTCCTAAGAGGAACTTAGATAATCTCAATATACAGAACAAAAGGCTCAAACACTCCAATTCAACTGTGGCATAACGAGTCTCAGCCTTCTTCAGTTTGCGGCTTACGTAGAGGATCGGGTGTCGTACGCCATCCACTTCCTGCATTAAACATCCTCCTATTGCGATAGCGCTCGCATCTGTGGTCAAAATAAAGGGTAAATTTATGTTGGGTAATCGTAAGACTGGTGGATTAGAAAAAATATGTTTCAACCTACACATTGCATCATCTAAGCTGGTACTTTTACAAATTTTTGATGGATGATCTTTAGTTAACATATCAGAAAAGACTGAGGTGAGTTCTGCCCAATGTGGAATGAATTTAGAATAATAGTTAATCAGACCTAATAAACTTCTAACCTGCTTCTTTGTGGTAGGTACTTCTAGATTAAGGATCTTGGAAACAATTTTATCATCAGTCAACAATTTTCCTTCAGAAATTCTATGACCAAGGAAGTCTATTTGTGTATAGCCTATTTCAACCTTGGAAGGTTTGATAGTAAGTCCAAAGAGAGAGATTTGGTTGAAGACTTGCTTTAGGGTGAGTAAGTGAGAAGTCATATCAGAAGAATGGACGCATATATCATCAATATAAGCAACTACATCGGGGGCTCGTCCGGCAATTCCAGCCCAAGGGAAACCATTGAGTCGAGCAGGACCCGAGTAATCTAGAACCTTCTCGAAAGAGATGGTCACCAAGTCCATGATTCCGTGGACACTGATGTGGCCCGCCTAATGCGGGGTCCACGAGGAACTCGGACAGAGTTACCGCCCGTGTCGAGTTAGGACACGCGGAGACCGGCAGAGGACAAACGGACTGGAGAGAGACAACAGGGCCTGCCTGAGAGGGACTCATGGATAGTGATAGATATACTAGGGCTAGATAGTGTGCTAGATTGTTGTATGACAACTATAAGTTTGATGTTTAACTATCTGTGATATGTAATATAAGAGAGCGCGGGTCTGTTTACCCACTGCGCCAACTGTACACTTCATACAATAAATGTTCTATATCCTAGCGAACAGTGTATTGTTGCCTGTATGAACCCGAACCATTATTTAGATAAGAGTAAGACCATGACAGGCTTTTTGGGGGCTAGTTTTCCGGTTTTGGCATAGAATGTTTTCTTAAAAACCTGTTAAATGCCATGTAAAATTAATTATTTAAGCATATCACATTGATTTTTGATAACAAATTGATTTGTTTAAATCAAAGAAGTTATTACCGTTACAAGGTTACATAGAACTAGTAGCTATCTAGCAATAAAATAGAAATAATCTGAGTCCCTCGGCAATGTCTCACCATTGCCTCCGTAGCGCCTCTTTATTTTGATTCTGTAAACAATTTTTTTTTCCGACATGTTACTATTTTGACATTTTTTTGTGTGACAGTGACTAATGTTTTCTCGCTCCACGAGCAGATTGTTCCGCAACAAGTGCCGCGTCCAACCGATGAAACCTTTCCAACAGTAACGAGAGTACAAGACAACATCGAGGAGCTTCAAAATTCAGAGCTAAGTTTCACCTCATACTCATTGTACTTCTAAGCTGTACTTCTCATGTTTCATCAATGTATTATTTTGTATCATATTGATTTCTTTGCATATTCATAAGTTTGTCACCAACATAACCAGGCTTTTTGATTTACACATTAATAATTAGGGGAGTTAACCAAATTTTCGACCACATAACATATTTTTTCTAAGGGATTTAACTCTATAAACTTGACAAACAAGTAAAACACAAAATGTCTACTTTAGATCAATGCATTGAGCAAGGAATAAAGTTAGGTTATAAAGAAGAGAAACTGTCAGAATGGGCACAGAAAACACACGCAGAAAACATTGCCCGTGAAGAAAGAGCGATAGAACGAGAAGAAAGGAAACTACAAATGGAGGCCGAAGAAAAGAAATTACAAATGCAAATGCAAGCAGATGAAAAGAAACTACAAATGGAGGCCGAGGAAAAGAAATTGCAAATGCAAGCAGAAGAAAGGAGACTGCAAATGGAGGCCGAAGAAAAGAAATTGCACATGCAAGCAGAAGAAAAGAAAATGCAATTGCAAATTGAAGAAAAGAAAATACAATTGCAGGCTCAGGAGAAACAAATGGAGCTTGAGGCCGCCGCCAAACAGGCCCAATTAAATGCCGAGACACAGATTAAACTAAAACAGATGGAAATGGAGACCAACGCAGAAATATCGATAAATAAGTTAAGAAGTAAAGAAGAAGAACAACGATATAACAAATACAAAGGTCTCGTGAAGGCTTTCTGTTCTGGAGATTCCATCTCCGCCTACTTAGAAAATTTTGAGTGTCTCATGTCTCATCATAAAATCAATAAATCAGATTGGGCATTTATTCTAATGAGAAATTTGGCTCTTGAACCACTTAAAGTAATAGAGACAATACCACAGGAAATGCGAAAAGACTATGAGTACCTAAAACAACGCATTCTCCAACATTTTTCTTTAGACACTGCAGGTTACCAACAACAATTTGCCAAATTATCTCCACAACCAAACCAAACCTTTATAGATTACGTCAGTACAGTCCAAGACATATGCACAAAATGGATTAACTCGGCTAAAACCAACAATAGCCATGATAAACTTAAGGAACTGATTATAATAGATAAAATAATTAGCACCATCCCCACACCTTTTGCCAAGTTCTTAAAACAAATGGACTGTAAGAGCATTCAGGAAATCGAGGCGAAGGGGAATGCATTTTTCACAGCAAATAGGGATATTTTTCAACATAACATAAGTCACAATGATACAGCAGCTGCCGTAGTGAACACCAAATACTCCAAACAATCACAGAGTAGATTTAAACCACGATCCAATGTCGGTAAAGTAGTAAGGTGCCAATATTGCAATTTTCATCACGACAGTTACGGGATGTGTGACAAATCACCCACCTACCCTGAACACCTCAAAAAGATGGTAGAGAAGCAAACAGCTAAACGCATGGCTTACCACAGAGCTATTAAATGTTATTTCTGCAATAGCTGGGGTCACTATAATAAGGATTGTAAAGGCCGAAAGTTATTGAAACAGGCCAATGCAGCATTAGTAGAAACGTCGTCTGATGAAGAGCCTGAGTCACTAAATGAATGTGAAAATCAACACGACAATGAAAGCGAGCTTGGGAATGCTGTACATATCATAAACACCATAACAGACAGTAATTGCAACACCTGTACGAAGTTCCAACTTGACACAACACTACATTGTGGTCACATAGTCCCAATTGCAAATGAAACAGCTAACGCTGCCTTATCATCTACAGGCAAGCTAGTTTTTTATACAGGGTTTGTTAACAACAAAAAGTGCACGTTAATTCGTGATTCCGGCGCAACTCTCTGTGGGGTTAGGAAAACATTGATGGACGCTAAAGACTACACAGACAAACATGTAACGTGTCGCACATTCTCAGGTACGACAGAGAAATACCCCCTTGCTTTGGTCGAAATTCAAACACCGTTCATATCTGGGCGAATATTGTGTGCTATCCTTGAAAATCCCGTCGCGGATATTATTCTTGGTAATTTACCCAACATACAGCCATGCTCTAAAAGAGAAATCAAAATGTGGGAGCAAAAACACGGTATCCACCACAGAAATAGCAACACAAAAGAGAAACACCATTCTTGCTTGTCTCAAACTGCCAAAATACCAAGGGAGACAACCACTGGGGTAATTCAGGAAGAATTTACCGAGGTGTACAATGCAGGGGCGGTCGAAGCAAGAAACGATACGACTGAATTAAAACCTCGAATTGAGGATGCTACCAAACTACCAAGTACCGAACCTGTAAATGTGCAACAAAACACACAACACACAAACGCAATAACACGACAGACAACCCACAAAACCAACATCGACCAACTACAGGAATCATTAGAAATAGTAGCGCCATACTCAACTAACATCACTTTTGGTAATGAACAAAAAGCAGATAAAACACTTACACCATACTTTAAATTAGTTGGACTTAAACCAAAAGTCACTAAACATGCATCGTGGACATTTAGGCTACAGAATAACATCTTAACCAGATTTTACACAACAAACCAGACCACAGCAAATTGTTTTACCACAAGCACATCGAAACAAAGTGCTAAAAATAGCCCATGACTCCTCTTTTGGAGGTCATATGGGATATGAAATGACCAGGGCTATTGTCCTAACCCATTTTTATTGGCCAAAGTTTGACCAAGACATTAAATCATTTTGTACATCTTGTGATATATGCCACACACTGATTAATAAGGGGAATACCCCTACTGTATTCTCTTTAAATGGAAATTTTGAATTATCACATGTGAATATGTTGAAACCATACTATGCTAAACAGGACAATGAGACAAATGAACAGACGCAACAAACTGTGGACGGAGACGAACCGACAATTTCCCAACGGAATAACACCTCGACAAACGAAGCATCGTTAACGACACACGCTCACGACGACGATAATGACGAAGACAGATGGACATTACCGACAATCTGTGATATTGACAATGACGACAAATTTGACGACATAGTGACAATCGATCTCGACGACGACGACAATGACATTGAAGATAATTTACAAACTGTAGCATCTGTGATAAATCAGACAGACATGGACAACACTGAAATCCCTGTGCCAATTATGACTGACGACGGAAGTATAAAGGACATACATATCTCTGACACTTTGACACAACAACAGCGACAGGACATTTTGACGCTCCTAGACGACTATAAGACGATCTTTTCCAACAAACCTGGACGCACTGATAGAATAACACATTCAATTGTGCTAACAGATCTGAGACCGGTCAAATGTAGACCATATTCTATTCCTCTCCATTACAGATCTAATTTAGATAAAGAAATTTTAGATTTAGAGAAGAATGGCATTATTCAAAAATCTATGTCTCAATATTCTTCACCGATTGTCTTGGTGAATAAGAAAGACCAGACAATCCGCTTGTGCATCGACTATAGAATATTAAATACCAGAACAACAACGGATGCAGAGCCTATGAACAGTTGTGAAGATCTTATTTTAGATATGGCTCAATCATCCTTATTTTTTAAGACAGATTTAGCGAAAGGATATTGGCAAGTTCCTCTACACCCTTCTTGTAGACATATAACAGCATTCGCAACGCCTCTAGGGTTATACGAATGGCTATATCTTCCTTTTGGCCTGAAGAACGCACCGGCCACATTTGTGAGACTAACAAGATTGTTATTACACGGAATTAATGACGTAGTTGCTTATATTGATGATATATGCGTCCATTCTTCTGATATGACTTCTCACTTACTCACCCTTAAACAAGTCTTCCACCAAATCTCTCTTTTTGGACTTACTATCAAACCTTCCAAGGTTGAAATAGGCTATACACAAATAGACTTCCTTGGTCATAGAATTTCTGAAGGAAAATTGTTGACTGATGATAAAATTGTTTCCAAGATCCTTAATCTAGAAGTACCTACCACAAAGAAGCAGGTTAGAAGTTTACTAGGTCTGATTAACTACTATTCTAAATTTATTCCACATTGGGCAGAACTCACCTCAGTCTTTTCTGATATGTTAACTAAAGATCATCCATCAAAAATTTGTAAAAGTACCAGCTTAGATGATGCAATGTGTAAGTTGAAACATATTTTTTCTAATCCACCAGTCTTGCGATTACCCAACATAAATTTACCCTTTATTTTGACCACAGATGCGAGCGCTATCGCAATAGGAGGATGTTTAATGCAGGAAATGGATGGCGTTCGACACCCGATCCTCTACGTAAGCCGCAAACTGAAGAAGGCTGAGACTCGTTATGCCACAGTTGAATTGGAGTGTTTGAGCCTTTTGTTCTGTATATTGAGACTATCTAAGTTCCTCTTGGGAAGCCATTTTGTGGTCCTCACAGACATTTCACCATTATTAGTACTGAACCATGGGTCGCCCAAAAACAACAGGTTACAAAGATGGTGTCTTCTACTTCAAGACTTTGACTTCGAAATTCGCCATATTAAGGGCACCGAGAACATAGTGGCTGACCTTTTATCACGGCAGACAAATGCGCCAGTAGAATAACTCTAATCACATTGGCCAGTAGCCACACTATAAACTGTGATACTTTTATTCCGTTACATATAACAGTGTGACTCTACACCTGCTAGAGTACTCTCAGTGATTAGGTTAATTACGTCACCCTTAAACATACGTTAAGAGCTATATGGTAAGAACTATACCATCAAATGCCTCAGCTCTAGAACGATTCCAGCAAGAAACAGTAACTGTGTTTATTTCAACCAATTATATCAACCAGTGAACTATCTCTCAACAATGTTATATTTCATACGGGACAGTGAGAGCAATCCATACTTGCTGTTGCTACAAAACTTTGCAAACAGCCGAAACAGAACAACATCGACGACAACACTCAAGAGACAGCCATACTAACTTTAACATTCATGGCATAACACACGAACGAAGGAACGTCGACGCGCACATCATCGTTGGAGTTATTTAATTAATTAGTTTACTATTAAATATGTATTATATTTCCATTAATGATGTATATAAATTGTGTTAACCTGTAACTTGTACATATTCTACTTTAATATTACAGACGGTATCATTCATATGTTAAATAACCGTCCTATACAAGTGTCTCTAGTTAAATTATAACCTATTTTTCAGTTATCGTACAAAAAGTACGTATTTTCTTAAAGGGCAAATATCGCCTAGCCCATTTTTTCTAAGGGCAATAACGCTTACCTCAACTTTAAATATATATTTTAGCCAATTACTATTTTGAATGACAGATGAGTGAATGACTGCGTGAAAGGATTAAATGAGAGAACGATACACTTGGCGGACAAATTGTACGCAAAACGTATTCATTGTAATTTGTCTGCGTCTTCCATGTAAAAGTGCATGACTTGTCTAATTTGTCAATACATGTGTAGAACTTAGTTTAGTAGGGAGTTAATTTAGTAGTTATGGTAATATACTTAGATTAGCGGTTAGGATACATCTAAGCACCACTACTTAGAATACCTAGTCAGGTATTGCACACAGTGCAGTATTACAGGATTGAGGTTATCCCAACTCGTGACGCTTGGAATTACACCACACATTCAACACGCACGTTACACAAACCTCAAAACTCAACACTATCAATTTAAAATACAGTCACTTTATTATAAACATCAACTTATTAGTTAACACACTAACAAGCCAACAAGTACACAGGTAGTCTGAGGGGGATAAAAGAACAAGGTAACTACATATTTAGCATTATATAACATACGGGAGTAAAAGTGTATAGAAATACACACACAGATCAAGATTTGAAGGTGTACTTATTTAGCCAAGACTTCGGTCTTGTTAACCCTCTATTATATAGGGGTTATTTGTCTGGGTACCATTTCGGGTACTATGAGAAGGGCAAGTTGTAAATACAACTACTAAAACGCCACGTAACTTCGGTCTGATAAGCATATTTAAGCACACGAGAGACAGGGATCTCTGCACCAAATCAGGCAAGTGTTGTATGGTAGAATACATGAGGTTTTAGTGCTAATAGGTAGGTTACCAGGTTACTATCCACCAAACTACAAACACCAACTTTATGTGATTCGGTGACAGAATTAGAACGGATCTAATTCCCAACAACAAATCATGTCACGGGGGAGGAGGGATCCTGTCACCGCCTCACTTGTACATATAATAAAGGGCTGCAATTCCAGCCCAAGGGAAACCATTGAGTCGAGCAGGACCCGAGTAATCTAGAACCTTCTCGAAAGAGATGGTCACCAAGTCCATGATTCCGTGGACACTGATGTGGCCCGCCTAATGCGGGGTCCACGAGGAACTCGGACAGAGTTACCGCCCGTGTCGAGTTAGGACACGCGGAGACCGGCAGAGGACAAACGGACTGGAGAGAGACAACAGGGCCTGCCTGAGAGGGACTCATGGATAGTGATAGATATACTAGGGCTAGATAGTGTGCTAGATTGTTGTATGACAACTATAAGTTTGATGTTTAACTATCTGTGATATGTAATATAAGAGAGCGCGGGTCTGTTTACCCACTGCGCCAACTGTACACTTCATACAATAAATGTTCTATATCCTAGCGAACAGTGTATTGTTGCCTGTATGAACCCGAACCATTATTTAGATAAGAGTAAGACCATGACACCGTGTAATAACAATCTTGTTAGTCTCACAAATGTGGCCGGTGCGTTCTTCAGGCCAAAAGGAAGATATAGCCATTCGTATAAACCGAGAGGTGTTGCGAATGCTATTATATGTCTACAAGAAGGGTGTAGAGGAACTTGCCAATATCCTTTCGCTAAATCTGTCTTAGAAAATAAGGATGATTGGGCCATATCTAAAATAAGATCTTCACAACTGTTCATAGGCTCTGCATCCGTTGTTGTTCTGGTATTCAATATTCTATAGTCGATGCACAAGCGGATTGTCTGGTCTTTCTTTTTCACCAAGACAATCGGTGAAGAATATTGAGACATAGATTTTTGAATAATGCCATTCTTCTCTAAATCTTAAATTTCTTTATCTAAATTAGATCTGTAATGGAGAGGAATAGAATATGGTCTACATTTGACCGGTCTCAGATCTGTTAGCACAATTGAATGTGTTATTCTATCAGTGCGTCCAGGTTTGTTGGAAAAGATAGTCTTATAGTCGTCTAGGAGTGTCAAAATGTCCTGTCGCTGTTGTTGTGTCAAAGTGTCAGAGATATGTATGTCCTTTATACTTCCGTCGTCAGTCATAATTGGCACAGGGATTTCAGTATTGTCCGTGTCTGTCTGATTTATCACAGATGCTACAGCTTGTAAATTGTCTTCCATGTCATTGTCGTCGTCGTCGAGATCAATCGTCAATATGTCGTCGAATTTGTCGTCATTGTCGATATCACAGATTGTCGGTAATGTCCATATGTCTTCGTCGTTCTCGTCGTCGTAAGCGTGTGTCGTTAACGATGCTTCGTTTGTCGAGGTGTCATTCCGTTGGGAAATTGCCGTTTCGTCTCCGTCATCAGTTCGTTGCGTATGTTCATTTGTCTCATTGTCCTGTCTAGCATAGTATGGTTTCAACATATTTACATGGAATAATTTCAACTTTCCATTTACAGAGACTGCAGTAGGGTTATTCCCCTTGAATAGTTTATGACATATATCACAAAATGTACAAAATGTTTTAATGTCTTGGTCGAACTTTGGCCAATAAAACTTAGTCAGGACAATTGCCCTGGTCAATTTGTATCCCATATGACCTCCAAAAGGGGAGTCATGGGCTATTTTTAGAACTTTGTCTCGATGCGCTTGTGGTAACACTACTTGCTGTGTCGTGGTCTGGTTTGTTGTGTAAAATCTAGTTAAGATGTTATTCTGTAGTTTAAATGTCCTCGATGCGTTTTTAGTAACTTTTGGTTTAAGTCCAACTAATTTAAAGTATGGTGCAAGTGTTGTATCTGCTTTCTGTTCATTACCAAAAGTGATGTTAGTTGAGTTTGGTGCTACTATTTCTAATGATTCCTGCAGTTGGTCGATGTTGGTTTTGTGGGTTGTCTGTCGTGTTATTGCGTTTGTGTGTTGTGTGTTTTGTTGCACATTTACAGGTTCGGTACTTGGTAGTTTGGTAGCATCCTCAATTCGAGGTTTTAATTCGGTCGTATCGTTTCTAGATTCGACCGCCCCTGCATTGTACACCTCGGTAAATTCTTTTTGAATTACCTCAGTGGTTGTCTCCCTTGGTATTTTGGCAGCTTGAGACAAGCAAGAATGGTGTTTCTCTTTTGCGTCGCTATTCGTGTGGTGGATACCGTGTTTTTGCTCCCACCTTTTGATTTCTCTTTCAGAGCATGGATGTATGTTGGGTAAATTACCAAGTATAATATCCGCGACTGGACATTCAAGGGCAGCACACAATACTCGCCCAGATATGAACGGTGTTTGAATTTCGACCAAAGCAAGGGGGTATTTCTCTATCGTACCTGAGAATGTGCGACACGTCACATGTTTGTCTGTGTAGTCTTTAGCGTCTATTAATGTTTTCCTAACCCCACAGAGCGTTGCGCCGGAATCACGAATTAATGTGCACTTTTTGTTGTTAACAAACCCTGTAAAAAAAACTAGCTTGCCTGTAGATGACAAAGCAGCGTTAGCTGTTTCATTTGAAATAGGGATTGTGTGTCCACAATGTAGTGTTGTGTCAAGTTGGAACTTCGTACAGGTGTTGCACTTACTGTCTGTTATGGTGTTTATGATGTGTACAGCATTCCCAAGCTCGCTTTCATTGTCGTGTTCATTGTCACATTCATTCAGTGACTGAAGCTCTTCGTCAGACGACGTTTCTACTAATGCAGCATTGGCCTGTTTCAATAACTTTCGGCCTTCACAATCCTTATTATAGTGACCCCAGCTATTGCAGAAATAACATTTAATTGCTCTGTGGTAAGCCATGCGTTTAGCTGTTTGCTTCTCCACCATCTTTTTAAGGTGTTGAGGGTAGGTGGGTGCTTTGTCGCACATCCGTAACTGTCGTGATGGTAATTGCAATATTGGCATTGTACTACTTTACCGACATTGGATCGTGGTTTAAATCTACTCTGTGATTGTTTGGAGTATTTGGTGTTCACTACTGCAGCTGCTGTATCATTGTGACTTATGTTGAGCTGAAAAATATCCCTATTTGCTGTGAAAAATGCATTCCCCTTTGCCTCTATTTCCTGAATGCTCTTACAGTCCATTTGTTTTAAGAACTTGGCAAAAGGTGTGGGGATGGTGCTACCTATTTTATCTATTATAATCAGCTCCTTAAGTTTATCATGGCTATTGTTGGTTTTAGCCGAGTTAATCCATTTTGTGCATATGTCTTGGACTGTACTGACATAATCTATAAAGGTTTGGTTTGGTTGTAGAGATAATTTGGCAAATTGTTGTTGGTAACCTGCAGTGTCTAAAGAAAAATGTTGGAGAATGCGTTGTTTTAGGTACTCATAGTCTTTTCGCATTTCCTGTGGTATTGTCTCTATTACTTTTAGTGGTTCAAGAGCTAAGTTTCTCATTAGGATAAATGCCCAATCTGATTTAATGATTTTATGATGAGACATGAGACACTCAAGATTTTCTAAGTAGGCGGAGATGGAATCTCCTGAACAGAAAGCCTTCACGAGACCTTTATATTTATTATATTTTTGTTCTTCTTCTTTGCTTCTTAACTTATTCATTGATATTTCTGTGTTGGACTCCATTTCCATCTGTTTTAGTTTAATCTGTGTCTCGGCATTCAATTGGGCCTGTTTGGCGGCGGCCTCAAGCTCCAACTGTTTCTCCTGAGCCTGCAATTGTATTTTCTTCTCTTCAATTTGCAATTGCATTTTTTTTTCTTCTGCTTCAATTAGCATTTTCTTTTCTTCGGCCTCCATTTGCAATTTCTTTTCATCTGCTTGCATTTGCAATTTCTTTTCATCTGCTTGCATTTGCAATTTCTTTTTTTCGGCTTCCATTTGCAATTTCCTTTCCTCTCGTTCTATCGCTCTTTCTTCACGGGCAATGTTTTCTGCGTGTGTTTTCTGTGCCCATTCTGACAGTTTCTCTTCTTTATAACCTAACTTTATTCCTTGCTCAATGCATTTATCTAAACTAGACATTTTGTATTTTAATTGTTTGTACAATTTATAGAGTTAAATCCCTTAGAAAAATATGTTGTGTGGTCGAAAATTTGGTTAACTCCCCTAATTATTAATGTGTAAATCAAAATGCAAGGTTATGTTGGTGACAAGGTCATGAATATGCAAAGAAATCAATATGATACAAAATAATACATTGATGAAACATGAGAAGTACAGCTTAGAAGTACAATGAGTATGAGGTGAAACTTAGCTTTTGATTTAAGAACTCCTCGATGATGTCTTGTACTCTCGTCACTGTTGGAAAGGTTTCATCGGTTGGACGCGGCACTTGTTGAGGAACAATCTGCTCGTGGAGCGAGAAAACATTAGTCACTGTCACACACAAAAATGTCAAAATAGTAACATGTCAAAAAAAATTTTTTTTACAGAATCAAAATAATGAGGCACTGCGGAGGCAATGGTGAGACGTTGCCGAGGGACTCAGATTATCTCTATTTTATCGCTAGATAGCTACTAGTTTTATGTAAACTTGTAACGTTAACAATTTCTTTGATTTAAACAAATCAATGTGTTATCAAAAATCAATGTTTTACCAAAACTCAATGTGATATGATTAAATAATTAATTTTACATGGCATTTAACAGGTATTTAAGAAAACATTCTATGCCAAAACCGGAAAACTAGCCCCCAAAAAGCCTGTCATCATCTTACTTTTATCTAAATAATGGCTCGGGTTCATACAGGCAACAATACACTGTTCGCTAGGATATAGAACATTTATTGTATAAAGTGTACAGTTGGCGCAGTGGGTAAACAGACCCGCGCTTTCTTATATTACATATCACAGATAGTTAAACATCAAACATATAGTTGTCATACAACAATCTAGCACACTATCTAGCCTAAGTATATCTATGAATATCTATGAGTCCCTCTCAGGCAGGCCTTGTTGTCTCTCTCCAGTCCGTTTGTCCTCTGCCGGTCTCCGCGTGTCCTAACTCGACACAGGCGGTAACTCTGTCCGAGTTCCTCGTGGACCCCGCATTAGGCGGGCCACATCAGTGTCCACGGAATCATGGACTTTGTGACCATCTCTTTCGAGAAGGTTCTAGATTACTCGGGTCCTGCGCGACTCAGTGGTATCCCTTGGGCTGGAGTTGCAGCCCTCTACTATATGTGAAAGTGAGGCGGTGACAGCAGTGCCCAATTTCAGTATAAACACAGATCATAAAGCAGTCATTGCCACAATAAGAACCATTAGAAGAAGAAAACAAAGAGCAGGAAAATACATGCCATGCGAATCAGTAAACTTAAAAAAACCTTAAAGACGAGGCAGTAATGGAAAATTATGAGAAAGAACTAACTGAACTCTTTGTAAAATTACCGACGGAAAGAAAAACAGTGGAAGAAGAATGGGAGATGTTCAAATCAAGCATTTTAAATACTGCAAAAATAACATGCGGAACCACGAAAAAACGCAAAACACGGATAAAGAAAATAACAAGTTGGTGGAACGCAGAAGTAAAGAAAGCGGTAAAAGAAAAAAAGGAAAAATATAAAAAGTGGTTGAAGAGCAAACAGGAATGTGATTACAGAGAATACAGAATAGCGAGAAGACATGTGAGTAGAATAGTAAAGAGAGAAAAACAAAAAGACTGGGAAGAGTATGGAGAAACCCTAAATAAAAACTACAAAGAGGCAACCAGAAACTTCTACAAAAAGATAAGTGCAATGCGAACCAGAGGAGAACCCTTTGACCCAACTGAAATAATTAACAGCGAAAATGGAGAACCAATAAGTGAACAAAAACAGATCCTAATAAGATGGAAGCAGTATTTCGAACAACTTCTCAACATCCCATCAGATGTCACAGGAATTCAAGAGACCTACACAGATGTCACCGAAGAACTAGAACCAGACATACTAAAAGAAGAAATTATAGAAGCCATCAGATTAGCCCCATTGAACAAATCACCAGGACAGGATGAAATACCAAATGAACTAATTAAAGCAGCAAGAGAAGTAGGAACAGCTTGGCTACATAGACTATTCAACCATGTTTGGGTAGAACAACAGACACCACGAGACTGGGGAAACGCCATAATTATCCCAATATGGAAAAATAAAGGCAGCAAAAGAGATTGCACACAATACAGAGGCATTTCACTGTTGAGTCATACTGGGAAAATATTTTGCAAAATTCTTGAAAAAAGATTACGAACTACTTTAGAACCCCAGCTAAGCGAAACGCAGCTTGGATTTAGGAAAAACAACGGATGCACAGACGCCATTTTTGCTCTTAGACAACTTATAGAAAAATCAATCGAATTCAATGAAACACTCTATTTAGCCTTTGTCGACCAAGAAAGGGCATTTGATAGGGTAGATAGAAACAAGCTGTGGGAAATCCTTAAACAATATGGAGTGAGTACACATCTAACAAACCTATGTAGAAGTTTATACAACAACAGTGAATGCATAGTGAGAGCAACTGGAGGACACTCAGAACCCTTCACCATAAGATCTGGAGTACGACAAGGTTGTGTCCTGTCCCCTCTCTTGTTCATAACATATATAGACAACATATGTAAAGAAACCAGCCAAGCAGAGACAGCAAGAATACCGCATGACGAGAACACAGAAGAAGAACCATCTGCAAATCTAACCATTAGAGAACTCCTGTTTGCGGACGACCAAGCACTAATAGCAAAATCAGAAGCTGAATTACAAGACCGCATGAATAGTCTAAACGAAATGTGTAGGGAACATAACATGAAAATTAGCACAAGCAAAACAGAGGTAATGACTATAACTAAAGAAGAACAAACAGCAACAATTCACCTAAACGAACATCCCTTGAAACAAGTAAAGAGCTTCAAGTACCTAGGAAGTATAATATCATCAAATGGCAGATCAGAAGACGAGATCGAAAATAGGTGCAATAAGGCAAATCAACTCATTGGACAAATGGCACCAATACTAAAGAACAAACATGTATCAATAACTACTAAGAAAGCACTTTACAACACAATCTTCCTACCAACTCTGTGCTACCAATGCCAAACCTGGACAATGACAGAAAAAGAGAAAAGAAAAATCACAACAACAGAAATGAGGTTCCTGAGAAGAATACTCAACGTATCAAGAAGAGATAAGATCAGAAATGAAGAAATCAGGACTAAAGTGGGGGTTAAAGCTGCTCTAGATTTTATTAGAAAGCAGCAAGTCAAATGGTTTGGCCATGCAAGTAGGTTACCAATCAACAGCATGCTACAACAAGCAATGATGTACAGACCAGATGGAAACAGAGGAAGAGGCCGACCACGTAAACGTTGGACGGAGGGAATAACAGAATCCATGGGAATGTCGATATACGAAGCCCATAACCGGGCACTCTCACGAAGTTTATACTTCACCTCGACACCGCAAGGTACAAGAGGAACATGATGAGATGAGATGAGATGAGGTGTTACGAGATAGCGCCTTTGATTTTAGTAGATGTTGTAGTGCATAGTATATTTTATTTCCAGAATTGACCCTAGTTTGTATTTCTTCCCTTATGATGTTGGAGCAGTTGAAGATTGTACCCAGGTATGTGTATGTTTCCGTTCTTTTAATGGTCATATTATCTGTTTGTATGTGGCCAGAGTTTTTAGCCATTCCTTCTCTTGAAATTACCATATATTCTGCCTTATCTTGGTTGATAACCAACCCCATCTGTTGGGCTTTTTCCTTTAAGTGAGTCAATATTTCCAATGTCTGTTGTTCATTTTCCCTGATAATATCTATATCATTTGCATAACCAAGCAGCTTGGATGTTCCTCCAAAATCACATTCCTCCTTTACCCTCCTTACAACTTTCTCTAGAGCCAGATTGAAGAGTAGCGGCGATAGTGCATCACCCTGTTTCAAGCCAGATGTTATTTGGAAAGGGTCTGATTTCCTGCCTTTATATGTTACTATATTATAAGTATCTTCCATGCATAGTCTGGTCATGTTGATTAACTTCCTTGGTATTCCAAATTCCCGCATAGCATTCCATAGACTATTCCTATGGACACTATCATAAGCCTTTTTAAAATCCACAAAAATGTTATGGAGATCTCTTTTATATTCCCAATTTTTCTCGGCTATTTGTCGTAAGATAAATATCTGATCTATTGTTGATCTGTTTTGTCTAAAACCCGCCTGGTAGTCACCTAATATGTCTTCTGAATATGGTTTTAGTCTATTTAGTAATACTGCGGATAGTATCTTATAGCTTATGGACAGTAGTGATATTCCTCTATAATTTTCACACTGGAACTTGTCTCCTTTCTTAAAGATAGGTATCAATAATGACTCTTTCCAGTCATGGGGTAATTCTTCTAGTCCTCCAGATTTTTATTATTAGTTCGTATAGCTTTAGATGTAATGCATGGCCACCCTGCCTTTATAAATTCAGCAGCAATTCCATCAGCCCCAGTTGCCTTATTGTTTTTAAGTCGTGTGATTACATATAGGATTTCTTCAAATGCAGGTTCTTCAATTTGTGGTTCACACGTTAGAACCTCTTCCTGTGGGAAAGTGTTACTTGGAGCTTCACAATTTAGTAATTCAACAAAATATTCTTTCCATGTGTTGCACATTTCCTCATTGGTATTTATCATATTCCCATTTTTGTCTTTTAAACCATATGTGTTGTGTTGGTGCCCTCGTTTCATTGACTTCAGTTCTTTAAAAAACTTTCTGGATTCGTTTTTCTGGTGATTAGTTTCCATATCTTTGATTATATTACTCATATATTCTCGCTTCTGCTGTCGAACTATTTTTGTAGCCTCTTTACATTCATTTCTATTTTGCTCTTCCTTTTGGATGTTGTTGATGTCATTTAAGCCATAAATGTCTGGCATTCTTTTTCCTAATGACTGCTTCTTCACATTTTTGATTGAACCATCTGTTCTTTCTATGCGTGGTTAACACACCAAGACATTCTTCTGCGGTAGATTGAATTGTATTCTTGATGTTCAACCAAGTTTGGTCAACGCTTTCCTCCAACGGGTTTTGTAGAATTTCAAGTTTACATTTTATTTCATCTGCAAATTTCTCTTTGACTGTAATTTCTTGTAGTTTTTCTCTGTTATATGTTGGGTGTAACCTTTGTAGTTTATCATAGAAAGCTCTCTTAAGTTTTATTTTAAATGTTGCCCCAACGAGGAAGTGGTCGCTGTGGCACTCAGCTCCTCTATAGCTTTTAACTTGTATGTTTGATGCATTTTTGTTGTTAATTAAAATGTGATCTATTTGATTATAGGTTCTCTTGTCACATGATTTCCAAGTTTGTTTATGTATATCGTTTCTTTGCAGTCTGATACTGCTGATCTGCAGTCCTTTGGCTTCTGCTAGGTTGATGACTCTCCATCCATTATCATTTGAAGTTGTATGTAGGCTTTCCATACCGGCAGCTTTTTTATATTTTTGCGTTGAAGTCTCCCAGCACAATCAGGATGTCCTTTTTGGGGATTTCTTCTATGACATCTTCCAGATCATTATAAAAGTCTTCTTTAATATCATCTTCTTTCTGTTCAGTAGGTGCATGTACATTAATCATCGTTATATTTTTCCATTTACCTTTTATTCGTAATTTACTAATCTTATCATTAACAGCTTTAAAGTTTAGAACGTTCCCCCATAACTCTTTTTTAATGACAAATCCTGTTCCTAATTCATGTTTATTTTGGGTGTTTCCTCCATATATTATAATCATTCCATTTAGCTCTAAAGTACCCTCTCCTGGCCACCTTATTTCTTTAATTGCTGTTATATCCATTTTATACTCAACCAGCTCCCGGGTTAATTCTTCGGCCGTTCCAAGGTCGATGTCCAAATAAGTCAGTCCGAATTCGAGGCTCATGTATCTGTTTCGTAACAAAATGGTTTTTACAAAGGTTTGGGATGTTAACCCCACGCTTCAACACCCAACCTGGAGGACCAGGGTGTTTCTCTTTGTCTGTTCTCTACCCTTTGACCTGTCCGGTTGAGAGGCCCTGCTGGTAGCCACGCTACCGCCGGCATAGCTCTCAGGGTCATTGAGAAACTGAAATTGAGAACTGAAATTGAGAGAACAATAAAGAGGGATATTTGCTGGGAATAGAGGAAAGGAAGGCCATAGAGAAGATGGGCGCAGGATGTGGCGAAGAATCTCCAGATTGGGGTATCGGACGCGGGCGTCGGAAGGTTTTCCGGAAAGTTGTTATGGGGGAAAGGATCTGCAAAGGCCGTGCTACTGAATGAATGAAGTTAATTAGTTACGTAGTTAGTTGGTTGATTGGTTAGTTATCTACTTAGTTTGTTTAGTTGATTAATTAGCTATGTTTTAGACAGTGAGTTAGTCAACAGATCATCCTCATTGTACATCGATTACAGATAGTGAATTATTTTAGAAGTCAATCGGGAAAATTAGGTAGAGAGAGAGAGAGAGAGAGAGAGAGAGAGAGAGAGAGAGAGAGAGAGAGAGAGAGAGAGAGAGAGAGAGAGAGAGAAAATGAAGTAGGATTGGGTATCACTTTTTGTGTTCAGCCTGACAGTATAGCAATCACAAATATAGTGTAACAAAAGAAGCTTAACTTACTTAAATTTATAAGGCACACATGAATGTACCTGACAAAAACTGCATTCAATGAATCAACCTCTTTATACTGTCGAGATGTAAAATACCATAAATGTATAGCCTTAATTTAGAAAGCAATATGGTTTAGTATACTATGAAAGACGTGAAATGACACGCATATGCATTCTTTATATATAAAATATTTAACTAAAATCTGCCGTGCAAAGTTACCACAACATTCCACATATTATCGCCAACAAGTATATTTTGATAAATGATTGTACTAATGAATGTCACATATTGCAGTAATATTATGAATTGCAATTGTTTCCCCATAATTGAAAAAGTATTATCTCCCATTATTTTGTTATTTGGCAGACTCGGTAGCGTAGTAGCTAGATTATGGGTTGCCGACACAGTGATCATCGGTTCGATCCGCAGCTGGACAAAATTTGGATTTTTAAAAGTTGATCTGAGCTCGCAGTTAATTAGTTAGTTAGTTGGTTGGTTAGTCGGTTGGTTAGTTGGTTAGTCTGTTGGTTAGATAGTTAGTTGGTAGGTTAGTTGGTTAGTTACTTGGTTGGTTAGTTAGTTTGTAGTTAGTTTGTCAGTAAGTTTGTTAGTTTTCAGGTTGGATAATTTGTTGGTTAAATTATTAGTTAGTTTATTAGTTATTTAGGTTGGAAGTTAGTCCTTTGATTAGTTAGTTAATTTAGTTTGTTGGTTAATTAGTTAGCTAAGTATTTAGTTAGTTGATTAGTTAGTATAGTGTGTTAGATTAGTTATTCGTTAGTTAATTAATTAATGTTTGTTGGTTGGTTAGTTAGTTAATTTAGTTTAATAGTTTATTAGTTACATAGTTAGTTAGTTCATTGGTTAGTTAGTAGCTTAGTTTATTTAGTTGATTAATTAGCTATGTGTTAGACAGTGAGTTAGTCAACAGATCATCTTCATCGTACATCGATTACAGATAGTGAATTATTTTAGAAGTCAATCGGGAAACTTAGGTAGAGAGAGGGACAGATAGTTAGGCAGGATTGGGAGATAAAATAACTCTGTGTTCATCCTGGCAGTATAGCAATCAGAAATATGGTGTAATAAAGGGAACATTTTTTTTTCGCATATCCCATTTACAGGACATCGCTGTCAACACCAGCATTTTACCGCTGCTGTTGATTTCTTGGCAAGATTAAGCTCAGCAGTTTTCCATTGCTTTCTGCCACTAAGCTACCAAGTTTATCAATTAAGGAATAATGGGAGATAACCCTTTGTCAAATATGGGGAACAACTGCATTTCATAATATTTCTGCAATATATATATGACATTCATTAGTATAACTATTTATCAAAATATAATTGGTGGCGATAATATATGGAATGTTGTATCACCTTTGCTCGTCAGATTTTAGTTCAATATTTTATGTCTACAGAATGCATATGAGTGTCATTTCACTTCTTTCACAGTATACTAAACCATATTGCATAATAGATAACCTTATACATTTATGGTTTTTGACCGCTAGGCAGCATGTATAGATTTCAGTCTTCAGTGTAATTTTTTACAGGTACAGTCATGTGTGCCTTACAATTTTAAGGAAGTTAAGCTTACCTTTGTTACACTATATTTCTGATTGCAATACTGTCAGGCTGAACACACGGAGTGATTTTATCACACAATCCTTCTTCACTTTCTGTCCCTCTCTCTACCTAAGTTTTTCGATTCACTTCTAAACTAATTTGCTACCTGTAATCGTTGTACACTGAGGATGTTGACTTACTCACTGTCTAAAACATACCTACTTACTTAACTTAACAAACTAAGCAACTAACTAACCATCAACTAACAAACTAACTAGCTAACTATGTAACTAATTAACTGTTTTGGGTGCATAATCGTGGCTAAGGGCTTGCGAACGCGGTTTGTGAGCCCGTATACCCGGGTTCAAAACACAGCAGTGCTGGTTTTTTTCCAAAAAGGTATAGGTGCCGATCGTTCAGAAAGCAATGGCAAACTACTGAACAGTAAAATTTGCCAGGAATCACGAACAGCGAAAATGCTGGGGTTGACTGCTACATCTTTTGAAGGACATGCAACTAAATTCCTATTTACAGGACATCGCTATGAACACCAGCATTTTACTGCTGATGTTAATGCCATGGCAAGATTACGTTCAGTAGTTTGCCATTGCTTTCTGAACGACCGGCTCCAATCCAACACGCAGAGCAACACGGTCTGCTGCCAAATCGGTCGCAGCTGTGTTTCGAACGCAGGTAAGCGGCCTCATGAATCGCGTGCGTAGGACCTTAGCCCCGGAGACAGCAATTAAATAACTAGCCAACTATATTAAGTAACTAGCTAACTACATGACTGACAGACTGACTGACTGGCTGGCTGGCTGGACTGACTGACTGACTGACTGATTGTACTACCTTTCTATCTATCTATATGCCTGTTTCTCTGTCTGCGTGCCTGTCTGTATGATGTCTGTCTGTCTGCGTGCCTATCTGTATGCTGTCTGTCTAAGAAACGAACTAACCAACCCACGTGTTTGTGTTGAACATTAAACTTATCCAGCAACTAGCAGTCCCAGTGACAAGAAGATGCCTGATTTAGTCTATATTTGACACGGTCAATTTCAACAGTTGCCATGTTTCACTGTTTTAATCCGGCAAAGTATTTGTGCAGTAGACAGAAATCTGGCACTAGTTTCCCAACAATAAAGTTAGAGGTCAGTAAGTCAAGGACCCTTTTACACTGGTCAAGGCGCATCGGGCGTACGATGCTGGACCTACATTTGTATAGACCAATCAGGCACACGGTGGGTGATGTGTTCAGTATCCGCTGCTAGACCTACATTTGTATAGACCAATCGGCACACGGTGGGTGATGTGTTCAGTATCCGCTGCTGGACCTACATTTGTATAGACCAATCGGCACACGGTGGGTGATGTGTTCAGTATCCGCTGCTAGACCTACATTTGTATAGACCAATCGGCACACGGTGGGTGATGTGTTCAGTATCCGCTGCTAGACCTACATTTGTATAGACCAATCGGCACACGGTGGGTGATGTGTTCAGTATCCGCTGCTAGACCTACATTTGTATAGACCAATCGGCACACGGTGGGTGATGTGTTCAGTATCACGCCGACCGCCTTTACTTCCTAAGACATTCTTAGTACCCATTTTAACTGGGTCGACCTGGGAGCCCCGGTCAATCTGTAAACATCCGATTCACCCAGCTGCGGATCAAACCCATGACCACTGTGTCGGCAGCTTAGTGTGTAGCCACTAAGCTACCGAGTGCACCAAGAAATAATTGGAGATAATACTTTCTCAATTATGGGAAACAATTGAAATTCATGATATTCCTACAATATATGAAATTCATTAATACAATCATTTATCAGAATAAAATTTACATGGAATCTTGTGGTATCTTTGCGCATCAGATGTTAGTTAAATATTTTATATCTAAAGAATGCATATGTATGTCATCTCTCTTCTGTCATAGCCTACTAAACCATATTGCTTTACTTATAAAAGTTATACATTTATGGTATGGTATATTATTATGGTATAAGCAATTTTTTCAGGTACATTCATGTATGCCTTATAATTTTAAGTACGTTACGCTTCCCTTTGTAACGCTATATTTCTTGCTATTCTGTCAAGATGAACACAAAGAGTGATTTCATCATTTTATCGAAGCAATCCAACGGTTTAGATTGCGACCAGATATTGTACTTTACTCCTCATCAGCCAAACAGTAACGCTGATTGACCTGACCGTTCCACATGAGTCGAGAATCGAGGATCAGCATGCGTACACGATGGAGAAACACAGTAACATGGTCGTAAGTCTGAGACATGAAGGGTGCACTGTCAGGCTATTCGTCGAGGTCTAGTCTTCCATTCCGTGTAGGATGTGCCAAAACTGTTAGGCATAAAAGGACAAGCAAGAACTCGGGCACAAAAACAACTCGGTGAAGTAGCCTAAAAGGCCTCGTGCTGGCTGTGGAACAACCGGAACATTGAGTGGAACATATCCCGGCAGTAATATAGTTAATGTTTCTGTCTAGTGACTGCAGGATCATCTAACACCGGAACCAATCTCTCAACTAAGAGCTAGAACTTGTACTGTCTCGTATCGACTCTATAACCTTCCCTCCAAGCGAGGGCATTGCATGTGAGAACGGCGAAGTCCAACCTCCATGCCAAGGTGGCAGTCGTCTTGCGAAAACCGCACTTCGCATGCAAAGACCTAGAGAGTTGATCGAGGAACCCAGAGGAAGAGCCGGCTTCCCTGAGTACGGTGCCATGAACAGGGTACGAGGAAGAAACATGGCAGCGAAGATGAACGGAGGCGGCAGAGTTTGTGGCCAGGGAAGAAGCTAGCTTCCCTCGACCAAAGGTGGTAGGACGCTTGTGAGGACACGAAGCACCGGGTGCACAAGGCTCTTCTCCCCGAGGGAGGGGGTGGCTTGGGAGTAGACATTCTCGTAGGGAAAATAACGAAAGGACATAAATAAATGACCGAACGTCTCGCACGGCAGCGGAAAAACTCTCGAAGTCATGACCCGGGCGGGCGCTCCCCCAGAGGATGTCAAGAAGTTAAAGGGCCAAAACATTCGGGGAAGAGGGACCTCCTTCTGACGATCAGAAGACCCCTTGTCGTGCTTGCCCCGCGGCGGAGTTTTTATCACTGCACAATTTACTGCCTGGCATATTTCGTTACATATCGTCAGGAGCGAACTCAGAAACGTTCAAAATATTATGAAGTAACGTAATAAGTCCTTTTAACCGAAGTACACGAAACACAGTAGAGTTGTAGCTATACACTCACCTGTCGACACGCTTGTCATGGATTCGACCCGCGGCTGGGCGAATTTCAAATAAAACAGGTACCTTGAATGTCTTGGGATGTAGAAGCGACCAGTGTGAGACCGACCATGTCACTCGCCGATTTCATTCATTCATTCATTCATTCATTCATTCATTCATTCATTCATTCATTCATTCATTCAGCAGCATGTCCTTTGCAGAACCACGCTCCCATAACAACCTTCCGGAAAACCTCTCAATCATAAGCAAGATGTCCCGCGTCCGATACACCCATCTGGAGATCATCCGCCACATCCTGCACCCATCTTCTTTATCGTCTTCCTCTCCCTCTCTTCCCGGGCATATACCCCTCCATTATTGCTTTCTCTAAGCTATTATGACGTTTCAAGTGATCAAAATATTATAATTTTATTTTTTTAACTGTCTTTAGTAGCCAACCTTCTTCAATATTCGGTTCTTGTCGTATGGATGCATTTGTTCTGTTCCGTATCCAAGATATTCTTAGAACTCGTCTATAACATTTATATTCAAAGGCATTTATGCGCTGTTCAGCTTGTTTAGTAAGTGTAAGTAAGTTAGTCTCACAGGCGTCCAATTCCAATTCCAATTTCAATTTTCAAAAAAAAAATAATTCCAAATTCGGTCTCGTCTAACCTGTTTCCTCAGCGGTGGTTATTGTTGAGAGCCGTGGTTGTGTGGATTGTTAGTCGTAATTACTATTGGTTTCGTTGGTTCCGCTCTGTTCATCAGATAGATTTGTTTTGTGCTATTTCTTTGTTTTCTTTGTCTTGTGTTGGTCATGATAAAGACCGTTCCTTGGTCGGGCCTACTGGGGCTCGCCTTCTTTCGTTTGTTGCCTTCTTCTCTCTATTAGCACTGTTACGTGCTTGTCGCTTCTTGTGTTATTCTCATCGGGGCTGGTCCCGGTCATGTCCAGTCTTCATAAAGATTCGTTGTATGCAAAGGCAGGGAATTCAAATGCAAGCCTCAAGCCGTCCCCCCGGTCAGCGGCCCGAACTCCTTTACGTTTGTTGTTTGGCGTTTTTCATCATCACGTGTGGGTTTGGTGTAGCAACAAGATGACCCGGTCTCATCCTAGTTCAGGTGCTCTGTCCGGAAGAGCCAACCCACCTTCCTGCCATTCACCCTTTTTTTTTAAATGTACATAGTGTGTTTATTTTTATAAACCATAAAAACATGCACACATACATACCAAAACACACACACACACACACACACACACACACACACACACACATATATATATATATATATATATATATATATATATATATATATATATATATATATATATATATATATAGTGTAGGGAGGTTATACGGTCTTCCCTGTTCTGCATAGGAACTGTCTGACCAGTCGCTGTGTTTTTGTGTTACTGTTTATGTGCAGGCACTCCGTCATTGTCATTGGTTTCCCAGTTTTGACGAAGTGATCTCTCAGGTCCCTTCGCTCTCTATTGTACTTGTCGCATACTAGTAAGTAGTGTTCGATGCTGCTGTTTTCTCGGCACTCTCTGCAGAATGGGTTTTCTCTTGTGTCTTTCCAATTGCCTAGTCTGATTCTCCACAGCTGTCTGTTTGCCGGTGCTTTCATGTTGGTCTTGACTTGTGGCTTGTATCTGGGTTCACCCAATACTTGGTAGGCATGACGGCCTTTAGCGCTGTCTCGCCACTGTTTCCTCCATTCCTTGAGAATGTAGTTTGTGACTATATTCTTCCCTTCTACTTTACCTAGGCCTGTGCAGATTTTATTATTGCTGGTTATTCCTCGTTTCGCCGCTCTGTCTGCCTGTTCGTTTCCCGGGATACCCCTGTGAGCTGGTATCTATCCGATAGGTGACTTGGCATCCCATGTACCTGAGGTCTGTGGCTGTCGCTAGTATCTCCTCTTTTATGTCAGGTCTGTTGCCTCTATTGAAGTTCCCGAGCGTTTGTACTGATGACAGGGAGTCTGTTAATATACACAGTCTCAGTGGTGGTTTTTCGGCTGCGATCTCTAGGCCTTTCATTATGGCTATCAGCTCGGCCGAGCATACTGCTGTCTGGTCTGTTAGTTTGAACTGTTTTTTCATCTTCCAGTCTGGGATCACTACTCCTGCTCCTACCTCTCCCTGTTCGTTCTTGGACCCGTCTGTGAATATTATGAAATTGTCCTTACTGATTTCTTGTATGTATTCCTCGACTGAGTCTCTTGCATCTGTGTCCTCCGTGTCCTTGGTGATGGACTTTGTTAGATTACAGTCAGTGAATGGGACTGTAAGTTCTTCATTATTACTTCTATATATATAGAGAGAAGAGATCCGGTGACAAAACATACTCCTGTCATATTCGTAGCTTTATGTGTTCATAATTGACCTCTTTATTTCCCATTTTAATTGCTGCTACTTGGTTCTAGTAAATATTCTTTATTATTCTTAACTGGCTAACCAACAAATTGTGTGTGGTGGGGGTGGGGGGGGGGGGGGGGGTCCTTGAGCAGAGGATATTAGCACGTATAGACTAATAGTTATTTGTGCAATGAGGATTGTCAGAAGTCGGGGTGCCCCACCGGCTAGATGAAAGTCTTATTCACCGGCGAGCAACCCCAATTAGTCAGAAACTGACTAGGGACAAAATCTATATGGCTGAACTACAGATTAAGCCCTGAATATCCAACGTACAGCTCCAAGTGGCTCGTTACAAAATTGAAATGAACTGTGCTGAATATTCGCCAAGGAATAGGAAAGAGAAGGTTAGCTAGGATAGATTTTTAAGTCTGAATTAAAGTTTAAGGACAACTATCCTAGTACAGGTTTTTCTCCCTGACTGCTCCTTTCCTTGGTGTGTAAGTGAACCCCCACCAATGTACACACACAACACGTATGCACAATTGGAAAAAATATAATGACAGAACTATGAGTTACAATACTACAACATTTATTTACTAATCATAAAAATAGACATATGATGGTTTGTACGATGATGATGATGAAATCATATAACATATTGTTATTGATGACAAACATTACGTAACTTATGTTACTTGACTATCTGGATCGGTGGTCCAGATCTCCACTCTCTAGTAGACACAACAAAAGAAACAGCTTGCCGGAATTCTGACGTCTGCCAGTCCTGGCTCTACCTAGTCAGTAGTCTCTAGTCTTGAGATCTATAACATAGGTGCTCCTTGTGAGAGCTTGAAAGAAAGTCAAGAATGTGTTATATCAGTTCTACATCAGCGCAATCCTAATTAAAACATATCATAACACAAACATATACAATGACCAGTCTGGCCAAGTTTATCTTCCAGCTCTACTGTGTTCACCATCCTCCTTCTCCCTACTGTCTTTAGTTTGGGACGGGCTTTTCAATTGTCTCACACGCCTGTAATGATTACATTTCTGCCGCCCCATGTCCATGTCGCTAATACAGAAATTCTGTGTCGTACAGCCGCTCCGTCCAATGTTAGTTTAGCAGCTCACAGGGTCGGTAATGGTATTATAACAATGCCTGATCATCCGGGCTTGCAAGCCGTGACCAGTAGCTGTGCCAGGTTTCCATGCATTACCGTGGACGCACGCCCACAATACACTGAGAAAGTTTAGCACCATATACCCTATACTACAATTGTGGGTAATGTCTGTACCATTACACCTCTGCTTCCAACACAATCATTGGCCAATGTGCCAATGCGCAGACAATAGCATAACACTTCATATTGGTAGGTTTGCATATGACAAATCAATATATCAAACATCCAATACACATAAACATATTGATTAAACTAGACATATTATGATACTTTAACATCATAGCATAATGCACTAGTTAGTTTATGAAATTACACATACATACATCCAACATATCCGTAAACATTATATTACTTCAAGATGGATATCTAATGATACTCAACATAATAGCATCAGGCATTATTAATGAGTACTAATATTGTATAGCTACAAAATGAGATATACAACAAGTCTTAATTGAAGTTACCACTTAGTTACTGCTGTTGTAAGAATTAAATAAATAGTCAGTTGACTATATTCTGTACAACAAATGCACACACCAAAAAGGAGACTAGTCTAGTTTAGAAAGAGATGGCAAGCATCTGCTACGACACCTCAAGTATATCTAGACAAGATCTGCCTTTCACAAGTTTCTCCTTCTCAGAAGAGTAATACATGAAGCACAATGATATTGAACACAGAACTCAGAAAGAACACTCAAGTAACCTATGACAATGATAGTTCTTGCAATAACCTAGATCAGATATAGACTGAAACTCAGTAACTAAGAAATAACTTTTGTAGTGAAATCTAACATAATAATCATGCGTATGACTACAGACATTGAGATAGTTCCTACCTGTTCTGAAGTCAGACTTAATCTAAAGGGGAAAAGTCTAGCAGGGGTTTTTATACCTAGCCTAGCAGTAGACACTTATCTCCCAGGAATTCCATTCATAAATTCTTCTTATCTCCTCCTGACGTTAATTGCAATTAACTCCAAGTCTGTCCAGTCATAAAAATTCTTCCTGCATGCACACTAGCCTTCACACCTGTGGGTCTGACAATTATTAGCCCACTGAGTCTTATCAGTGATTTCACACCTTGCGCCTCTAGTCTCTACCAGATGGGGTCAGCCATCGCGGTTGGGCGATTTCCTAGCTATTCTTATCAGGTGTCATGTCAAGGGAACAATTAGGTTCTCATGGTCAACAGCCAGTTTACAACTCTGTTGGTAAACCAGGTTTGCTTGCGTCATGCCTGGTTGGTTTTAATTACTATTCAGTCCCCTGAGTCTGCCCTCCCGTCTGGCTGGATTGATAACCTCTGGGGGTGACCGGTACTGGTGTCAAATTAACTTCCCAAATAGAAAGCCATTCCTGGTGGTTTGTTTACTTGCAGGTTTTGCAAGCTTACGTCAAGACAGTATAGCCTTGAATATAGAGAAAACGGTTTCGTTCGTCTGTTGATCCTCTACATGGCCCATCAAAAGTGAACCGAAAATTGTTCTGGGAAGTAAAGGCTGCCAATTCGTGACAAGGATGATCAATTGACCAACTAACCAATCAAGTAACTAACTAATTAACTAACTAACCAACTACCCACCTAACTACCTGATTTACTAACTATCTAATGAGCCAATCATCTAACTTCACAACTGACTGCTGACTGATTTACTGACTAACAAACTATCTATCTGACTGTCTGCGTACATTTCTAACTGACAGACTGACTGACTAACTAACTAATTAGCTTACTAACTAACTAACTAACTAACTAACTAAGTAACTAACTACTGGACTGGTATGGGTGGTTAGGGAGGTGTGTGTGGGTGGGGGGGGGGCGGTAGGGACATGTCAGTTGGTGGGGATGTGTGTGTATGGTTTGGGGATGTGTGAGTGAATGTGCGATGTGTGGGTTGGTGGGGGATTGTGTGCATGGGTGGGGAATATGTTGTCGATGGAGATGTGGCTAAGGGATGGGTGGTTTGAGGTGTGGGTGGGGAGAGGATGTGTGGGTTAAGATGTGGATGGGCGTGGGATGTGTGGATTGGTGGGGGAATGTTTGTGGGTGGCGAGTGTGTTTTGGTTGGGGGATCAGGTGAGGGCAGTGTGTGTGGGTGGGGGATGTGCGGGAGGGGGATGGGTCGGTTGGTGGGGTATGTATGTGTCCTTGGTGTGCGTGTGTGTGGGTAGGTGGGGGTGTTTATGTGTCCCTTGGTGCGCGTGTGTGTGGGTAAGTGGGGTTGTGTGGGTGGGGTGATGTATGGATAGGTGAGAGATGGGCTTCATAACATGGTAATTAGCCTTGTTTATGTTTACAACATTCATTTCACAATGTTTATTTTTCTTCCTATGTAAATGTATAATGCTCTTGATGAACGAAAGACGAGTGATTGAAAGGGCCGAATGTAAGACGGGCCTGCGCGCCCAATTTGTGACCCTAATAAAGTTGATTTGATTTGATTTATAACTAACTAACTAAAATGCTCAAAACTCTAAAATTTTAAGCACTTAGTAAATACAGTGACTAGAAGATGCCATAGTTAGTCTGTAATTGAGAAGGATAATTTAATCAGTTGCCATGTGTCCGTGCTTTAATGCGACAAAATGTGTGCACTGTAGACAGAAATCTGGTACAAATTTTGCAACAATAAATATATATTCGGCAGTCAGCCGAACATTGTGTGCTGGAATTCCAGTTATTAGGTACAGAACCACATCTATTCCCACCCCAGCAGTAAAATAACCTGTCGCTCTGTACGCCAAATCTAATTGCATTTACCAATTCACAATCAGGTGCCAGTCTGCCTTCATCGTCAGAACAGAACAGCAGGTTAACAACAGAGTGGTTGAACACATACCTAACTCGATTGACAAGATAATACAGACAGGCAATGGGAGTTTATGGAGGCCGACACACCAGAAACTTCCCTCTTCGTCGATTGCGAGGCATTTTTTGGAAAGCGGCCATGTGTTTGAGAGAGAAAGTGCCTTTCGCGATAGTCGCTTATTATAGTTTGCAGAAGCCATAAAGATTAATCTATATAGGCCAGTTTTATGCAAACAGAAAGACATGTTAATCATTTAAAATTACCGTGGTAGACAACTGACATTACTGTGCGAACATGAGCATATTTAGGCATGAAGCATTTATCTAGTTATTTTACTTCATGTTGTGTAAATTCTGCAGTATGTACCTGACGAGATGCAGCGAGATATGCCAGGGAATAAATCGTGCAATCTATTGTTTGTGGCTTCATTATTCAAATAAATGTATGGGTCAGTAAGTCAAGGACACCTGTACACAGTCTTAAGGTGCATCGGACATCCGCTGCTGGACCTACATTTGTATAGACCAATCGGCACACGGTGGGTGATGTGTTCAGTATCACGCCGACCGCCTTTACTTCCCAAGACATCCTTTGTACCCATTTTAACTGGGTCGACCTGGGAGCCCGGGTCAATTTGTAAAAATCCGATTCACCAGCTGCGGGTTGAACTCATGACTACTGTGGACAACCTAGTGTATAGCCACTACGCTACCCAGTCTCCCATATAAAACATAAAGGGAGATAATACTTTGTCAAATAAGGGGAAACTATTGCAATTTGTAATATTACTGAAATATATGACATTCATTAATATAACCATTTATCAAAATATAATTGGTGGCGATAATATAAGGAGTGTTGTATCACCTCTCCGCATCAGATTTTAATTAAATATTTTATATCTAAAGAATGCATATGCATGTCATTTCACTTCCTTCACACAATACTAAACCATATTGCAATGTGCATAAACATACTACATTTACGGTATTTGGCATCTCTTCAGCACGTATCGAATGTCTTTTTTTGAATGTATTTTTTTACAGGTACATTCATGTGTGCCTTACAATGTTAAGTATATTAAGCTTACCTTTGTTACACTATATGTGTGATTACTATACTGTCAGGCTGAACACAGAGTGATTTTATCACACAACTCTTCTCCACTTTGTCCCTCTCTCTACCTAAGTTTTTCGATTCACTTCCAAACTAAACACTATCTGTAATCGTTGTACACTGAGGATGTTGACTTACCCACTGTCTAAAATATACCTAATTAATCAACTTAACAAACTAAGCAACTAACTAACCATCAAATACCTAACTAGGTAACTAATTAACTTTCTATGGTTGCATATCCTATTTACAGGACATCGCTGTCAATACCAGCATATTACTGCTGTTGTTACTGCCTTGGCAAGTTTATGTTCAGTAGTTTGCCATTGCTTTCTGAACGACCGGCTCCCATACCAACACGTTAAACCCAGGATAACTAAGGTATGTTGCCAAATCGGTCGCAGCCCTGTTTCGAACGCAGGTAAGCGGTCCTCACGAATCGCGTGCGTAAGACCTTAGCCACATAGAAAGCAACTAAATATCTAGCCAACTAAATTAACTAACTAGCTAACTACATGACTGACTGACTGACTGACTGACTGATTGATTTTACAACCTTTCTTTCTATCTGTATGCCTGTTTGTCTGCGTGCCTGTCTGTATGCTGTCTGTCTAACGAACGAACTAATCAACCCACGTGTTTGTGTTGAACATTAAACTTATCAAGCAACTAGTAGTCCCAGTGACTAGAAGAAGACAGAGTTAGTCTGTATTTGAGAAGGATAATTTCAACAGTTGCCATGTATCCGTGTTTTAATCCAGCAAAGTATGTGCACAGTAGACAGAAATCTGGTACAAGTTTAGCAAAAACAAAGATATAGGTCAGCATGTCAAGGACCCGTTAAGACAACTTAACGTGCATCGGACATCCGCTGCGGGACGTACATTTGTATAGACCAATCAGCACACGGTGGGTGATGCGTTCAGTATCACGCCGACCGCCTTTACTTCCCAAGACATCCTTTGTACCCATTTTAACTGGGTCGACCTGGGAGCCTGGGTCAATTTGTAAAAATCCGATTCACCAGCTGCGGGTTGAACTCATGACTACTGTGGACAACCTAGTGTATAGCCACTACGCTACCCAGTCTCCCATATAAAACATAAAGGGAGATAATACTTTGTCAAATAAGGGGAAACTATTGCAATTTGTAATATTACTGAAATATATGACATTCATTAATATAACCATTTATCAAAATATAATTGGTGGCGATAATATAAGGAGTGTTGTATCACCTCTGTGCATCAGATTTTAATTAAATATTTTATATCTAAAGAATGCAAATGCATGTCATTTCACTTCCTTCACTAAACCATATTGCAATGTGCATAAACATACTACATTTACGGTATTTGGCATCTCTTCAGCACGTATCGAATGTCTTTTTTTGAATGTATTTTTTTACAGGTACATTCATGTGTGCCTTACAATGTTAAGTATATTATGCTTACCTTTGTTACACTATATGTGTGATTGCTATACTGTCAGGCTGAACACAGAGTGATTTTATCACACAACTCTTCTCCACTTTCTGTCCCTCTCTCTACCTAAGTTTTCCGATTCACTTCCAAACTAAACACTATCTGTAATCGTTGTACACTGAGGATGTTGACTTACCCACTGTCTAAAATATACCTAATTAATCAACTTAACAAACTAAGCAACTAACTAACCATCAAATACCTAACTAGGTAACTAATTAACTTTCTATGGTTGCATATCCTATTTACAGGACATCGCTGTCAATACCAGCATATTACTGCTGTTGTTACTGCCTTGGCAAGTTTATGTTCAGTAGTTTGCCATTGCTTTCTGAACGACCGGCTCCCATACCAACACGTTAAACCCAGGATAACAAGGTATGTTACCAAATCGGTCGCAGCCCTGTTTCGAACGCAGGTAAGCGGTCTCACGAATCGCGTGCGTAAGACCTTAGCCACATAGAAAGCAACTAAATATCTAGCCAACTAAATTAACTAACTAGCTAACTACATGACTGACTGACTGACTGACTGATTGATTTTACAACCTTTCTTTCTATCTGTATGCCTGTTTGTCTGCGTGCCTGTCTGTATGCTGTCTGTTTAACCCTTTCCCGACTATTACCCCCAAAATCCACGTTTTTACACACGTCTTGTCCCAAGCGCTTCTGAATAATAATTATGCGAATGAATGAATCTACGATTGTATCACGGCCTAGGAAACAGGAAGAGTCGTTTCCCTTGTTCTTCCTGTTTTGAAATCCATTCAACGGTTCAGAAATAATATAAATTTTTCGTGACTTCTCAATATTGTATAATCTATTCGCAAAATGGAATCCAGCCACGATTTTCTTGAAGATTGTGCAGGTATGTCTGCCGATTATGACAGTGTTATTGTGGATATAGATAGTGATGCAGAAAGTGACATAGATTGTAAGATTACAGAGGCAGGCTGGAATTTTGACGAAGAGGACCCAGATTTCTGTAGTGTCAGTGAAACTGTAGACAAAGACATGTATGTTTGGAGTCCTGAGACAACCCCTGTAGTCGTTGAAGGTGTTTTTGAGAATTCTGGGCCAGCCAGTACATGATCTTCGAGAGTTCAGAACCGTTTGACTACTTCAGTCTCATTGTAAATGAGGACTTTTATCAGTCTGCTATGGAACAAACTAATTTGTATGCCACTCAATGACAAGAAAAGGCAGGTAAAATGGATGTTTACTGGTCACCTGTGAGCACTCAGGAAATAAAAATTTATATTCGTCTTGCTATACTCATGGGCTATGTTCAATTGCCTGAAACTGCCATGTATTGGAGCACAGATGAAGATCTCTATCATCCCGGAGTATCACAGTGCATGGGAAAAACTAGATATGCAAAAATCTCCCAATATTTTCATCTCAATGACACCAGTAAGCAGAAGCCCATAGGCCACAAAGATTACGATCCACTGTACAAGGTAAGACCGTTCCTTGATACGGTGAGGAAAAACATATCCTCATGTTTTTCTGCTGGCAGAGATATCAGCATTGATGAAGCCATGATTGCCTACAATGGTAGACTAAAGTTCAATGGCTCGGAACGCTGAAGAAGAAGAAGATGACATCACGTAAGGCACCCGGTGGCAGACAAGATGTTCAGATACCCACAACAGTGGCCGCCTACAACAGATCAATGGGTGGAGTGGACAGGTTTGACCAGCTGTCCTCATATTACCCTGTTGGTAGGAAATCTGTGAAGTGGTGGAGATATATGTTTGCCTTTCTCCTGCAAACCTCTATTGTCAACAGCTGGATAATTTGTTCAAACTCCCATCGCCCACACACAAGGGTTGGTGATGTTGGCCATCTCGCTTTTCGGCGTCGCCTGGTTTCTACTCTCTTGAAGGGTAACATTTCGAGGAAACGGAAAGCTTCTTCTTGCCCCACAACTGTAGGTCTGGGTACCAGCAATCTTTTGGACCACAGACTAATTCGTATGGATGGCAAAAGGAAAACTTGCTACTGGTGTGCCAAGATGAACACCAAGTCTGGTAAGAAGAGCAGAGCCAGTGAGGTTGTTTTTGGATGCAGTCTTCGTCAGATATGGCTGTGCAAGGGGGAATGCTTCACAAAATACCATGAATCACTTGTATCAAAGCACATGGATATATAGTGCAGGATATTTGCTGCTATCAGGGCACTTGGAGACATAGTGTGGGACACTTTCAACATCATTTTGTGAGTAAAAAAAATTTTCTTCACATTTTTTTCCCAGTTAAAATGTTTTTTTAAACCTTTCTTTTTGTTTTATTGTTTTTAATGTTGCTTTATGTTAAACTGTGTCCATTTTTCTAGTTTATTAGTCATCTAGGACATTTATATGTCAAACCAATTCGTGTATAATGACTTTACAAAATATAAAGTCATTAATTTTGCGGAGTTATTTCCCTTTTGTTAGTTATTAAAGGGTTAACGAACGAACTAATCAACCCACGTGTTTGTGTTGAACATTAAACTTATCAAGCAACTAGTAGTCCCAGTGACTAGAAGAAGACAGAGTTAGTCTGTATTTGAGAAGGATAATTTCAACAGTTGCCATGTATCCGTGTTTTAATCCAGCAAAGTATGTGCACAGTAGACAGAAATCTGGTACAAGTTTAGCAAAAACAAAGATATAGGTCAGTATGTCAAGGACCCGTTAAGACAACTTAACGTGCATCGGACATCCGCTGCTGGACCTACATTTGTAAAGACCAATCGGCACACGGTGGGTGATGCGTTCAGTATCACGCTGACCGCCTTTACTTCCCAAGACATCCTTTGTACCCATTTTAACTGGGTCGACCTGGGAGCCCGGGTCAATTTGTAAAAATCCGATTCACCAGCTGCGGGTTGAACTCATGACTACTGTGGACAACCTAGTGTATAGCCACTACGCTACCCAGTCTCCCATATAAAACATAAAGGGAGATAATACTTTGTCAAAAAGGGGAAACTATTGCAATTTGTAATATTACTGAAATATATGACATTCATTAATATAACCATTTATCAAAATATAATTGGTGGCGATAATATAAGGAGTGTTGTATCACCTCTGCGCATCAGATTTTAATTGAATATTTTATATCTAAAGAATGCAAATGCATGTCATTTCACTTCCTTCACACAATACTAAACCATATTGCAATGTGCATAAACATACTACATTTACGGTATTTGGCATCTTTTCAGCACGTATCGAATGTCTTTTTTTGAATGTATTTTTTTACAGGTACATTCATGTGTGCCTTACAATGTTAAGTATATTAAGCTTACCTTTGTTACACTATATGTGTGATTGCTATACTGTCAGGCTGAACACAGAGTGATTTTATCACACAACTCTTCTCCACTTTCTGTCCCTCTCTCTACCTAAGTTTTTCGATTCACTTCCAAACTAAACACTATCTGTAATCGTTGTACACTGAGGATGTTGACTTACCCACTGTCTAAAATATACCTAACTAATCAACTTAACAAACTAAGCAACTAACTAACCATCAAATACTTAACTAGGTAAATAATTAACTTTCTATGGTTGCATATCCTATTTACAGGACATCGCTGTCAATACCAGCATATTACTGCTGTTGTTACTGCCTTGGCAAGTTTATGTTCAGTAGTTTGCCATTGCTTTCTGAACGACCGGCTCCCATACCAACACGTTAAACCCAGGATAACAAGGTATGTTGCCAAATCGGTCGCAGCCCTGTTTCGAACGCAGGTAAGCGGTCTCACGAATCGCGTGCGTAAGACCTTAGCCACATAGAAAGCAACTAAATATCTAGCCAACTAAATTAACTAACTAGCTAACTACATGACTGACTGATTGATTTTACAACCTTTCTTTCTATCTGTATGCCTGTTTGTCTGCGTGCCTGTCTGTATGCTGTCTGTCTAACGAACGAACTAATCAACACACGTGTTTGTGTTGAACATTAAACTTAACAAGCAACTAGTAGTCCCAGTGACTAGAAGAAGACAGAGTTAGTCTGTATTTGAGAAGGATAATTTCAACAGTTGCCATGTATCCGTGTTTTAATCCAGCAAAGTATGTGCACAGTAGACAGAAATCTGGTACAAGTTTAGCAAAAACAAAGATATAGGTCAGTATGTCAAGGACCCGTTAAGACAACTTAACGTGCATCGGACATCCGCTGCAGGACGTACATTTGTATAGACCAATCAGCACACGGTGGGTGATGCGTTCAGTATCACGCCGACCGCCTTTACTTCCCAAGACATCCTTTGTACCCATTTAACTGGGTCGACCTGGGAGCCCGGGTCAATTTGTAAAAATCCGATTCACCAGCTGCGGGTTGAACTCATGACTACTGTGGACAACCTAGTGTATAGCCACTACGCTACCCAGTCTCCCATATAAAACATAAAGGGAGATAATACTTTGTCAAATAAGGGGAAACTATTGCAATTTGTAATATTACTGAAATATATGACATTCATTAATATAACCATTTATCAAAATATAATTGGTGGCGATAATATAAGGAGTGTTGTATCACCTCTGCGCATCAGATTTTAATTAAATATTTTATATCTAAAGAATGAAAATGCATGTCATTTCACTTCCTTCACACAATACTAAACCATATTGCATTGTGCATAAACATACTACATTTACGGTATTTGGCATCTCTTCAGCACGTATCGAATGTCTTTTTTTTAATGTATTTTTTTACAGGTACATTCATGTGTGCCTTACAATGTTAAGTATATTAGGCTTACCTTTGTTACACTATATGTGTGATTGCTATACTGTCAGGCTGAACACAGAGTGATTTTATCACACAACTCTTCTCCACTTTCTGTCCTCTCTCTACCTAAGTTTTTCGATTCACTTCCAAACTAAACACTATCTGTAATCGTTGTACACTGAGGATGTTGACTTACCCACTGTCTAAAATATACCTAATTAATCAACTTAACAAACTAAGCAACTAACTAACCATCAAATACCTAACTAGGTAACTAATTAACTTTCTATGGTTGCATATCCTATTTACAGGACATCGCTGTCAATACCAGCATATTACTGCTGTTGTTACTGCCTTGAGAAGTTTATGTTCAGTAGTTTGCCATTGCTTTCTGAACGACCGGCTCCCATACCAACACGTTAAACCCAGGATAACAAGGTATGTTGCCAAATCGGTCGCAGCCCTGTTTCGAACGCAGGTAAGCGGTCTCACGAATCGCGTGCGTAAGACCTTAGCCACATAGAAAGCACCTAAATATCTAGCCATCTAAATTAACTAACTAGCTAACTACATGACTGACTGACTGACTGACTGATTGATTTTACAACCTTTCTTTCTATCTGTATGCCTGTTTGTCTGCGTGCCTGTCTGTATGCTGTCTGTCTAACGAACGAACTAATCAACCCACGTGTTTGTGTTGAACATTAAACTTATCAAGCAACTAGTAGTCCCAGTGACTAGAAGAAGACAGAGTTAGTCTGTATTTGAGAAGGATAATTTCAACAGTTGCCATGTATCCGTGTTTTAATCCAGCAAAGTATGTGCACAGTAGACAGAAATCTGGTACAAGTTTAGCAAAAACAAAGATATAGGTCAGTATGTCAAGGACCCGTTAAGACAACTTAACGTGCATCGGACATCCGCTGCTGGACCTACATTTGTATAGACCAATCGGCACACGGTGGGTGATGCGTTCAGTATCACGCCGACCGCCTTTACTTCCCAAGACATCCTTTGTACCCATTTTAACTGGGTCGACCTGGGAGCCCGGGTCAATTTGTAAAAATCCGATTCACCAGCTGCGGGTTGAACTCATGACTACTGTGGACAACCTAGTGTATAGCCACTACGCTACCCAGTCTCCCATATAAAACATAAAGGGAGATAATACTTTGTCAAACAAGGGGAAACTATTGCAATTTGTAATATTACTGAAATATATGACATTCATTAATATAACCATTTATCAAAATATAATTGGTGGCGATAATATAAGGAGTGTTGTATCACCTCTGCGCATCAGATTTTAATTAAATATTTTATATCTAAAGAATGCAAATGCATGTCATTTCACTTCCTTCACTAAACCATATTGCAATGTGCATAAACATACTACATTTACGGTTATTTGGCATCTCTTCAGCACGTATCGAATGTCTTTTTTTTGAATGTATTTTTTTACAGGTACATTCATGTGTGCCTTACAATGTTAAGTATATTATGCTTACCTTTGTTACACTATATGTGTGATTGCTATACTGTCAGGCTGAACACAGAGTGATTTTATCACACAACTCTTCTCCACTTTCTGTCCCTCTCTCTACCTAAGTTTTTCGATTCACTTCCAAACTAAACACTATCTGTAATCGTTGTACACTGAGGATGTTGACTTACCCACTGTCTAAAATATACCTAATTAATCAACTTAACAAACTAAGCAACTAACTAACCATCAAATACCTAACTAGGTAACTAATTAACTTTCTATGGTTGCATATCCTATTTACAGGACATCGCTGTCAATACCAGCATATTACTGCTGTTGTTACTGCCTTGGCAAGTTTATGTTCAGTAGTTTGCCATTGCTTTCTGAACGACCGGCTCCCATACCAACACGTTAAACCCAGGATAACAAGGTATGTTGCCAAATCGGTCGCAGCCCTGTTTCGAACGCAGGTAAGCGGTCTCACGAATCGCGTGCGTAAGACCTTAGCCACATAGAAAGCAACTAAATATCTAGCCAACTAAATTAACTAACTAGCTAACTACATGACTGACTGACTGACTGATTGATTTTACAACCTTTCTTTCTATCTGTATGCCTGTTTGTCTGCGTGCCTGTCTGTATGCTGTCTGTCTAACGAACGAACTAATCAACCCACGTGTTTGTGTTGAACATTAAACTTATCAAGCAACTATTAATCCCAGTGACTAGAAGAAGACAGAGTTAGTCTGTATTTGAGAAGGATAATTTCAACAGTTGCCATGTATCCGTGCTTTAATCCAGCAAAGTATGTGCACAGTAGACAGAAATCTGGTACACGTTTAGCAAAAACAAAGATATAGGTCAGTATGTCAAGGACCCGTTAAGACAACTTAACGTGCATCGGACATCCGCTGCTGGACCTACATTTGTATAGACCAATCGGCACACGGTGGGTGATGCGTTCAGTATCACGCCGACCGCCTTTACTTCCCAAGACATCCTTTGTACCCATTTTAACTGGGTCGACCTGGGAGCCCGGGTCAATTTGTAAAAATCCGATTCACCAGCTGCGGGTTGAACTCATGACTACTGTGGACAACCTAGTGTATAGCCACTACGCTACCCAGTCTCCCATATAAAACATAAAGGGAGATAATACTTTGTCAAACAAGGGGAAACTATTGCAATTTGTAATATTACTGAAATATATGAGAATGCCAGACATGTATGGTTAAATGACATCAATAACATCCAAAAGGAAGAGCATTATAGAAATGAATGTAAAGAGGCTTCAAAAATAGTCAGACAGCAGAAGCGAGAATATATGAGTAATATAATCAAAGATATGGAAACTAATCACCAGAAAAATGAATCCAGAAAGTTTTTTAAAGTACTGAAGTCAATGAAACGAGGGCACCAACAAAACACATATGGTTTAAAAGACAAAAATGGGAATATGATAAATACCAATGAAGAAATGTGCAACACATGGAAAGAATATTTTATTGAATTACTAAATTGTGAAGCTCCAAGTAACATTTTCCCACAGGAAGAGGTTCTAACATGCGAACCACAAATTGAAGAACCTACATTTGAAGAAATCCTATATGTAATCACACGACTTAAAAACAATAAGGCAACTGGGACTGATGGAATTGCTGCTGAATTTATAAAGGCAGGTGGCCATGCATTACATCTAAAGCTATACGAACTAATAATAAAAATCTGGAGGACAGAAGAATTACCCCATGACTGGAAAGAGTCATTATTGATACCTATCTTTAAGAAAGGAGACAAGTTCCAATGTGGAAATTATAGAGGAATATCACTACTGTCCACAAGCTATAAGATACTATCCGCAGTATTACTAAATAGACTAAAACCATATTCAGAAGACATATTAGGTGACTACCAGGCGGGTTTTAGACAAAACAGATCAACAATAGATCAGATATTTATCTTACGACAAATAGCCGAGAAACATTGGGAATATAAAAGAGATCTCCATAACATTTTTGTGGATTTTAAAAAGGCTTATGATAGTGTCCATAGGAATAGTCTATGGAATGTTATGCAGGAATTTGGAACACCAAGGAAGTTAATTAACATGACCAAACTATGCATGGAAGATACTTATAATATAGTAACATATAAAGGCAGGAAATCAGACCCCTTCCAAATAACATCTGGCTTGAAACAGGGTGATGCACTATCGCCGCTACTCTTCAATCTGGCTCTAGAGAAAGTTGTAAGGAAGGTAAAGGAGGAATGTGATATTGGAGGAACATCCAAGCTGCTTGGTTATGCAGATGATATAGATATTATAGGGCAAAGTGAACAAAAGACATTAGAAATATTGACTCACTTAAAGGAAAAAGCCCAACAGATGGGGCTGGTTATCAACCAAGATAAGACAGAATATATGGTAATTTCAAGAGACGGAATGGCTAAAAACTCTGGCCACATACAAACAGATAATATGACCATTAAAAGAACGGAAACATACAAATACCTGGGTACAATCTTCAACTGCTCCAACATCATAAGGGAAGAAATACAAACTAGAATCAACTCTGGAAATAAGATATACTATGCACTACAACATCTACTAAAATCAAAGGCGCTATCTCGTAACACCAAAATCACAATCTACAAAACACTGATCAGACCAGTTGTGCTGTATGGCTCTGAAACCTGGAGTACAACGAAAGGAGACGAAGCCTTGTTACAAACCTTTGAGAACAAAATTTTAAGACGCATCTTTGGACCCATTAGGGATACACAAAGTGGAGAGTGGAAAAGAAGAAGTAACAAAGACATTTATGATTTGTTTAAGTCCCCGCTAATCACTGGTATCATGAAGGCTAATAGACTACAATGGCTGGGGCATATAGAAAGAATGGAAGATAATAGGGAAACAAAACTCGCTTACACTCAGGAAATAAATGACCGTAGACCCCGAGGTAGACCAAGAAGGCGGTGGAGAGATAATATACATACAGACCTACAAGCACTTGGAATCAACGACTGGCATGAGAAGGTCCACCAGAGAGACGAATGGAGACAGATTGTATTTGCAGCAAAGAACCTCAATGGCTCGGAATGCTGAAGAAGAAGAAGAAGAAGACTGAAATATATGACATTCATTAATATAACCATTTATCAAAATATAATTGGTGGCGATAATATAAGGAGTGTTGTATCACCTCTGCGCATCAGATTTTAATTAAATATTTTATATCTAAAGAATGCAAATGCATGTCATTTCACTTCCTTCACACAATACTAAACCATATTGCAATGTGCATAAACATACTACATTTACGGTATTTGGCATCTCTTCAGCACGTATCGAATGTCTTTTTTTGAATGTATTTTTTACAGGTACATTCATGTGTGCCTTACAATGTTAAGTATATTAAGCTTACCTTTGTTACACTATATGTGTGATTGCTATACTGTCAGGCTGAACACAGAGTGATTTTATCACACAACTCTTCTCCACTTTCTGTCCCTCTCTCTACCTAAGTTTTTCGATTCACTTCCAAACTAAACACTATCTGTAATCGTTGTACACTGAGGATGTTGACTTACCCACTGTCTAAAATATATCTAATTAATCAACTTAACAAACTAAGCAACTAACTAACCATCAAATACCTAACTAGGTAACTAATTAACTTTCTATGGTTGCATATCCTATTTACAGGACATCGCTGTCAATACCAGCATATTACTGCTGTTGTTACTGCCTTGGCAAGTTTATCTTCAGTAGTTTGCCATTGCTTTCTGAACGACCGGCTCCCTTACCAACACGTTAAACCCAGAATAACAAGGTATGTTGCCAAATCGGTCGCAGCCCTGTTTCGAACGCAGGTAAGCGGTCTCACGAATCGCGTGCGTAAGACCTTAGCCACATAGAAAGCAACTAAATATCTAGCCAACTAAATTAACTAACTAGCTAACTACATGACTGACTGACTGACTGATTGATTTTACAACCTTTCTTTCTATCTGTATGCCTGTTTGTCTGCGTGCCTGTCTGTATGCTGTCTGTCTAACGAACGAACTAATCAACCCACGTGTTTGTGTTGAACATTAAACTTAACAAGCAACTAGTAGTCCCAGTGACTAGAAGAAGACAGAGTTAGTCTGTATTTGAGAAGGATAATTTCAACAGTTGCCATGTATCCGTGTTTTAATCCAGCAAAGTATGTGCACAGTAGACAGAAATCTGGTACAAGTTTAGCAAAAACAAAGATATAGGTCAGTATGTCAAGGACCCGTTAAGACAACTTAACGTGCATCGGACATCCGCTGCTGGACCTACATTTGTATAGACCAATCGGCACACGGTGGGTGATGCGTTCAGTATCACGCCGACCGCCTTTACTTCCCAAGACATCCTTTGTACCCATTTTAACTGGGTCGACCTGGGAGCCCGTGTCAATTTGTAAAAATCCGATTCACCAGCTGCGGGTTGAACTCATGACTACTGTGGACAACCTAGTGTATAGCCACTACGCTACGCAGTCTCCCATATAAAACATAAAGGGAGATAATACTTTGTTAAATAAGGGGAAACTATTGCCATTTGTAATATTACTGAAATATATGACTTTCATTAATATAACCATTTATCAAAATATAATTGGTGGCGATAATATAAGGAGTGTTGTATCACCTCTGCGCATCAGATTTTAATTAAATATTTTATATCTAAAGAATGCAAATGCATGTCATTTCACTTCCTTCACACAATACTAAACCATATTGCATTGTGCATAAACATACTACATTTACGGTATTTGGCATCTCTTCAGCACGTATCGAATGTCTTTTTTTTAATGTATTTTTTTACAGGTACATTCATGTGTGCCTTACAATGTTAAGTATATTAAGCTTACCTTTGTTACACTATATGTGTGATTGCTATACTGTCAGGCTGAACACAGAGTGATTTTATCACACAACTCTTCTCCACTTTCTGTCCCTCTCTCTACCTAAGTTTTTCGATTCACTTCCAAACTAAACACTATCTGTAATCGTTGTACACTGAGGATGTTGACTTACCCACTGTCTAAAATATACCTAATTAATCAACTTAACAAACTAAGCAACTAACTAACCATCAAATACCTAACTAGGTAACTAGTTAACTTTCTATGGTTGCATATCCTATTTACAGGACATCGCTGTCAATACCAGCATATTACTGCTGTTGTTACTGCCTTGGCAAGTTTATGTTCAGTAGTTTGCCATTGCTTTCTGAACGACCGGCTCCCATACCAACACGTTAAACCCAGGATAACAAGGTATGTTGCCAAATCGGTCGCAGCCCTGTTTCGAACGCAGGTAAGCGGTCTCACGAATCGCGTGCGTAAGACCTTAGCCACATAGAAAGCAACTAAATATCTAGCCAACTAAATTAACTAACTAGCTAACTACATGACTAACTGACTGATTGATTTTACAACCTTTCTTTCTATCTGTATGCCTGTTTGTCTGCGTGCCTGTCTGTATGCTGTCTGTCTAACGAACGAACTAATCAACCCACGTGTTTGTGTTGAACATTAAACTTATCAAGCAACTAGTAGTCCCAGTGACTAGAAGAAGACAGAGTTAGTCTGTATTTGAGAAGGATAATTTCAACAGTTGCCATGTATCCGTGTTTTAATCCAGCAAAGTATGTGCACAGTAGACAGAAATCTGGTACAAGTTTAGCAAAAACAAAGATATAGGTCAGCATGTCAAGGACCCGTTAAGACAACTTAACGTGCATCAGACATCCGCTGCGGGACGTACATTTGTATAGACCAATCAGCACACGGTGGGTGATGCGTTCAGTATCACGCCGACCGCCTTTACTTCCCAAGACATCCTTTGTACCCATTTTAACTGGGTCGACCTGGGAGCCCGGGTCAATTTGTAAAAATCCGATTCACCAGCTGCGGGTTGAACTCATGACTACTGTGGACAACCTAGTGTATAGCCACTACGCTACCCAGTCTCCCATATAAAACATAAAGGGAGATAATACTTTGTCAAATAAGGGGAAACTATTGCAATTTGTAATATTACTGAAATATATGACATTCATTAATATAACCATTTATCAAAATATAATTGGTGGCGTTAATATAAGGAGTGTTGTATCACCTCTGCGCATCAGATTTTAATTAAATATTTTATATCTAAAGAATGCAAATGCATGTCATTTCACTTCCTTCACACAATACTAAACCATATTGCAATGTGCATAAACATACTACATTTACGGTATTTGGCATCTCTTCAGCACGTATCGAATGTCTTTTTTGAATGTATTTTTTTTACAGGTACATTCAAGTGTGCCTTACAATGTTAAGTATATTAAGCTTACCTTTGTTACACTATATGTGTGATTGCTATACTGTCAGGCTGAACACAGAGTGATTTTATCACACAACTCTTCTCCACTTTCTGTCCCTCTCTCTACCTAAGTTTTTCGATTCACTTCCAAACTAAACACTATCTGTAATCGTTGTACACTGAGGATGTTGACTTACCCACTGTCTAAAATATACCTAATTAATCAACTTAACAAACTAAGCAACTAACTAACCATCAAATACCTAACTAGGTAACTAGTTAACTTTCTATGGTTGCATATCCTATTTACAGGACATCGCTGTCAATACCAGCATAATACTTCTGTTGTTACTGCCTTGACAAGTTTATGTTCAGTAGTTTGCCATTGCTTTCTGAACGACCGGCTCCCATACCAACACGTTAAACCCAGGATAACAAGGTATGTTGCCAAATCGGTCGCAGCCCTGTTTCGAACGCAGGTAAGAGGCCTCACGAATCGCGTGCGTAAGTCCTTAGCCACATAGAAAGCAACTAAATATCTAGCCAACTAAATTAACTAACTAGCTAACTACATGACTGACTGACTGACTGACTGATTGATTTTACAACCTTTCTTTCTATCTGTATGCCTGTTTGTCTGCGTGCCTGTCTGTATGCTGTCTGTCTAACGAACGAACTAATCAACCCACGTGTTTGTGTTGAACATTAAACTTATCAAGCAACTAGTAGTCCCAGTGACTAGAAGAAGACAGAGTTAGTCTGTATTTGAGAAGGATAATTTCAACAGTTGCCATGTATCCGTGTTTTAATCCAGCAAAGTATGTGCACAGTAGACAGAAATCTGGTACAAGTTTAGCAAAAACAAAGATATAGGTCAGCATGTCAAGGACCCGTTAAGACAACTTAACGTGCATCAGACATCCGCTGCGGGACGTACATTTGTATAGACCAATCAGCACACGGTGGGTGATGCGTTCAGTATCACGCCGACCGCCTTTACTTCCCAAGACATCCTTTGTACCCATTTTAACTGGGTCGACCTGGGAGCCCGGGTCAATTTGTAAAAATCCGATTCACCAGCTGCGGGTTGAACTCATGACTACTGTGGACAACCTAGTGTATAGCCACTACGCTACCCAGTCTCCCATATAAAACATAAAGGGAGATAATACTTTGTCAAATAAGGGGAAACTATTGCAATTTGTAATATTACTGAAATATATGACATTCATTAATATAACCATTTATCAAAATATAATTGGTGGCGTTAATATAAGGAGTGTTGTATCACCTCTGCGCATCAGATTTTAATTAAATATTTTATATCTAAAGAATGCAAATGCATGTCATTTCACTTCCTTCACACAATACTAAACCATATTGCAATGTGCATAAACATACTACATTTACGGTATTTGGCATCTCTTCAGCACGTATCGAATGTCTTTTTTTGAATGTATTTTTTTACAGGTACATTCAAGTGTGCCTTACAATGTTAAGTATATTAAGCTTACCTTTGTTACACTATATGTGTGATTGCTATACTGTCAGGCTGAACACAGAGTGATTTTATCACACAACTCTTCTCCACTTTCTGTCCCTCTCTCTACCTAAGTTTTTCGATTCACTTCCAAACTAAACACTATCTGTAATCGTTGTACACTGAGGATGTTGACTTACCCACTGTCTAAAATATACCTAATTAATCAACTTAACAAACTAAGCAACTAACTAACCATCAAATACCTAACTAGGTAACTAGTTAACTTTCTATGGTTGCATATCCTATTTACAGGACATCGCTGTCAATACCAGCATAATACTTCTGTTGTTACTGCCTTGACAAGTTTATGTTCAGTAGTTTGCCATTGCTTTCTGAACGACCGGCTCCCATACCAACACGTTAAACCCAGGATAACAAGGTATGTTGCCAAATCGGTCGCAGCCCTGTTTCGAACGCAGGTAAGAGGTCTCACGAATCGCGTGCGTAAGTCCTTAGCCACATAGAAAGCAACTAAATATCTAGCCAACTAAATTAACTAACTAGCTAACTACATGACTGACTGACTGACTGACTGATTGATTTTACAACCTTTCTTTCTATCTGTATGCCTGTTTGTCTGCGTGCCTGTCTGTATGCTGTCTGTCTAACGAACGAACTAATCAACCCACGTGTTTGTGTTGAACATTAAACTTATCAAGCAACTAGTAGTCCCAGTGACTAGAAGAAGACAGAGTTAGTCTGTATTTGAGAAGGATAATTTCAACAGTTGCCATGTATCCGTGTTTTAATCCAGCAAAGTATGTGCACAGTAGACAGAAATCTGGTACAAGTTTAGCAAAAACAAAGATATAGGTCAGTATGTCAAGGACCCGTTAAGACAACTTAACGTGCATCGGACATCCGCTGCTGGACCTACATTTGTATAGACCAATCGGCACACGGTGGGTGATGCGTTCAGTATCACGCCGACCGCCTTTACTTCCCAAGACATCCTTTGTACCCATTTTAACTGGTTCGACCTGGGAGCCCGGGTCAATTTGTAAAAATCCGATTCACCAGCTGCGGGTTGAACTCATGACTACTGTGGACAACCTAGTGTATAGCCACTACGCTACCCAGTCTCCCATATAAAACATAAAGGGAGATAATACTTTGTCAAATAAGGGGAAACTATTGCAATTTGTAATATTACTGAAATATATGACATTCATTAATATAACCATTTATCAAAATATAATTGGTGGCGATAATATAAGGAGTGTTGTATCATCTCTGCGCATCAGATTTTAATTAAATATTTTATATCTAAAGAATGCAAATGCATGTCATTTCACTTCCTTCACTAAACCATATTGCAATGTGCATAAACATACTACATTTACGGTATTTGGCATCTCTTCAGCACGTATCGAATGTCTTTTTTTGAATGTATTTTTTTACAGGTACATTCATGTGTGCCTTACAATGTTAAGTATATTAGGCGTACCTTTGTTACACTATATGTGTGATTGCTATACTGTCAGGCTGAACACAGAGTGATTTTATCACACAACTCTTCTCCACTTTCTGTCCCTCTCTCTACCTAAGTTTTTCGATTCACTTCCAAACTAAACACTATCTGTAATCGTTGTACACTGAGGATGTTGACTTACCCACTGTCTAAAATATACCTAATTAATCAACTTAACAAACTAAGCAACTAACTAACCATCAAATACCTAACTAGGTAACTAGTTAACTTTCTATGGTTGCATATCCTATTTACAGGACATCGCTGTCAATACCAGCATATTGTTGTTTGTCCATCAAGAATGATGATGACCATTCATTTCATCCAGTGGGGTTGAAGGTGTGGAGCCGTGGGTTCTAAGATGGCTGATAAGGCCTATTTTGGCTCGAAATGTTCTTTGACAATGTGGACAAAGAATGCTTGACGTCTCTGGAGGAGGATTTCCTGCAGTGATTTTTCTGTCCTGCCTTTTCTTCACAGCTCTTGCAGTCCTGGTTGCCTCACATATAACTGCACCTTTGCGCAATGATGCACGCCACGAATTTCGGTCTCTGGCTGCAGCCTCCCAGGTGTCATGATGAATTCCAAAAGCATTCAGTGAAATTTTCAGAGTGTCTTTAAAACGTTTCCTCTGGCCACCTTGGGAGCGTTTACCACAACGCAGTTCGCTGTAAAAAATTCGTTTAGGGAGCCTGTGATCTGGCATGCGAGTCAAGTGACCAGCCCAGTGAATCTGATTCTTCATCAGTTGAGTGTGGATACTGGGTATGGATGCTCTTTCTAGGACTTCAGTGTCTGGAATCTTGTCTTGCCATTTAATCTTCAGTAGCTTCCTTAGGCAGACTGTGTGGAAGTGGTTTAATTTCCTAGCGTGTCGCTGATAAACAGTCCAGGTTTCACAAGCATATAGCAGTGTGGATAATACAACTGCTTTGTAGACTTTTAGCTTTGTTTGCAGGCTTATTCCAGTTCTGTCCCATACATTCTTGTACAGTCTGCCAAAGGCTGCACTGGCCTTGGAGATTCTTGCATTCACTTCGTCATCGATTGTGGCAGCTTGTGACACGGTGCTGCCAAGATAGGTAAATTTGTCCATAACACTTAGTCTATGATCATTCACTTTGATATTCGGCACAGTGTGATTATTCCCTGGAGCTGGCTGGTACATAACTACAGTCTTCTCCAAGTTGATATTGAGCCCAAAGTTGGCACAGGCATGTGAGAAAGCTGAAACATTATGTTGCATGTCCGCCTCTGAGTTGGCGTATAGAGCGCAATCATCAGCAAACAGGAGCTCTCTGACGGTGTCGCTGTTAATTTTGGTTTTAGCTTTCAGCCTTCTGAGATTGAATAACTTTCCATCCATACGGTAGTTGATGTCTATTCCAATGTCGTCGTTCTCGAAGGCATTCATCAACATGGCTGAAAACATGAGGCTGAACAGTGTTGGTGCCAGGACACATCCTTGCTTCACTCCATTGGTGACAGAAAAGGGTTCAGACAGCTCACCATTTTCCTGTACTCTTGCCTGCATGCCGTCATGAAATAGCCGCACTATTTGGACAAACTTTCGTGGACAGCCATATTTTGCCATAATCTTCCACAGTCCTTCTCTGCTGACTGTATCAAAAGCCTTGGTAAGGTCAATGAAAGTGGAGAACATTTCGCAGTTCTGTTCCTGACATTTCTCTTGCAGCTGCCTTGCAGCGAAAATCATGTCAACAGTTCCACGTTCTTTTCTGAAGCCACATTGACTCTCAGGAAGAAGACCTTGATCGAGATGGGCTGTGAGGCGATTGAGAAGAATTCTGGCGAGTATCTTCCCTCCAATTGAAAGCAAGGAGATGCCTCGGTGGTTGTCACAGGATTGGCGGTTTCCTTTACGTTTGTAAAGGTGGACTATTGACGCGTCCTTAAAATCTTGTGGCATGGTCTCGTTCATCCATATGTTTGTGAAGATTCGGTGAAGCTGCTCTGTTAGGACCGGCCCACCTGCCTTGTATATCTCTGCTGGGATGGAGTCAGGACCAGGTGCCTTGCCGCTGGAGAGTTGCTGGATGGCTTTGTTTATTTCCCCTATGGTTGGCAGGTCATCAAGAGTCTCATTGGTGGGAACTTGAGGAAGGCAATTGATGGTTTCATCATCGAAGAAGGAAGTTGCATTTAAGATTTTGCTGAAATGCTCTGCCCAGCGTTGGAGGATTTCTTTCTCATCGATGACCAATGTTCCCCCGTCTGCACCGAGGAGGGGAACTATGCCTGGTGATGAAGGACCATAGACCGCTTTCAGTGAGTCGTAGAAGTTTTTCATATCGTGTCTGTCAGCAAAGCCCTGAATTTCATCAGCTTTGCTGCTCAGCCAGGAGTCCCGCATGTGCCGAAGTTTCTGCTGCACTACTCTCTGAATGTTCTTGAAAGCATCTTTTTTTGATGTTGACTTTGGGTCATTCAAATGTGCCTTGAGGAGAAGATGTTTCTCGGCCAGCAATTGGTTGATGTCTTCGGAATTTTCATCAAACCAGTCTTTATGCTTTCGGGAGGCTGGACCCAGGATTTCCATAGCAGTGTTGTAAATCGTGTCCTTTAGGGCTCTCCATTCTGTTTCTGTATCCTGTTTTGCTTCAGCATTGGGCTTGAGGCGGTCTTCCAGCATATTTTCAAACGACTGCTGCATTTTCTTGCTGTTTAGGCGGGTGACATTTAGCTTTGGTTGCATTTTTGCCCCTTGAGGACGCCATGGTGGCCTGATGTGGATGTTCATTTTCTAGACAATGAGACGATGGTCTGTCCAACATTCGGCACCACACATGGATTTTGTCACTCGAACGTCTTGTCTGTCACTCCTCCTGACGATTAAAGTGATAGAATCAATACCAACTGATCTTAGATCTAACTATCAGTACATCCATGATAGGATAATGCAACACTTTTTACTTGATGCCCCTGGGTATCAGGTTCAGTTCTCAAGGTTAAAACCAAAACCTAGTGAGACTTTCATTGATTACGTCTCAAATGTCCAAAGTGTACTAAATAGGTGGCTTAATGCAGCTAACATAGGAAAAGACTTTGACAGACTTAAAAATTTAATAGCCATGGATAAAGTCATATCCACTATACCATCTCCTTTTGCTAAATTCCTGCAGCAGTCAGACATTGAGACCATAGAACAATTTGAAAAGAAAGGCTCTGCATATTTTTCCTCAAATAGAGATATTTTTAAGACATCAAATAGCGACTCTGAAATAGTTTCTTTTGTAAAAGACCAACCTAAAAACTATCAGGGTAATAGAAAACCATTTCATAGAGTCGACAAGAAAGATAAGAAAGTGTCGAAATGTGTCTACTGTCAACTTTTGCATGACACTTATTCTATGTGTGATAAATCGCCTAACTATCCGGCACACCTTGAGAATGTCATTAAGAAGCAACAAAACAAGAGAACTGCATACAGGCGTGCAGTCAAATGCTTCTTCTGTTCCAGCTACGGCCATTATTCAAATAAATGCCTGGGCCGCCAACGTATGAAAGCCAACAATGCTATTTTGATTGATACATCATCTGACAGTGGTAGTGAGACTGAGTGTGAAGTTGAAAATGTATTACCTTTTAAGCAATCTGAAGATGTCTGTTGTGTGAACGATGTGTTAAGCTTTGACAATTGTGACCAATGTCACCAATTTCATGCAGACGGCAAACTTACATGTGGGCATATTGTAACATCCTCCTTAGAGAATGCAAATGCAGCTATAGCCTCCAGAGGCAATCTATTGTTTCACTCTGCTTTGGTCAATGAGAAGCCATGCCGATGTTTGCTTGACAGTGGGAGCTCTATTATTGGTGTGAAAAAGGAACTTGTTAATCCAAAGGATTATACTGGTGACTCTGTAAAATGTCGGACTTTTTCTGGGAATATAGAAACCTATCCTCTGGCAAGAGCCAGTATAAACACCCCGTTCCTTTCTGGTACCTTTACTTGTGCAATACTAGACAACCCTTGTACTGATTTAATTCTTGGGTGTCTACCCCAGCTAAGGCACTGTACAGATGAAGAAATATCTGTCTGGGAGGAGAAGAATGGTTTCACTCCAGTGAACAGTGCAGATATCCTCAAACATCACAGTCCTAACAAAAGTGCTAGACCCATAACACTTGAAACTGATCAAGACGTAATGGTGCTACTACCAGACAAGCATAATAAAATGGTAACTTTATGGCAAGGGCCTTTCAAGGTGATACAAAAACTTTCAGATGTCGACTATGAAATATCGATAAACGGACACTTAAAGATATTTCATGTCAACATGTTGAAACCTTACTTTTCACGACAGGAGACAGAAGTAGAGACAGACGAACACATTGCACCCACACCTAGTGATCAGACGACAGACGTACACAACGCAACTACACTAGTTAGCGAGACTGGCAAATCCGACGAGATGCATACACTTAGTGAGAATACAGAAAACGCACTTAGCACCACTACCGTACTGAATCAGGTAGACGACGACGGAATGGAACTACCTGTTCCAATTGTGGACAAGACTGCGACATTAGATAGCATACGGATAGAACAGGGACTAACAGACGTCCAACGACGACAATTAATAGAATTAGTGACGGAGTATAAAGACATATTTTCTGACATTCCAGGTAGGACGGACAGAATCGAGCACTCCATTCTTCTTTCGGACTCTAAGCCTATCAGATGCAGGCCTTACTCTATCCCACTCAGCTATAGAGAAAATCTAAATAAGGAAATTCTTAATTTAGAAGCTAGTGGGATCATCCAGAAATCTATATCTGAGTACTCCTTTCCAATCGTCCTAGTTAAGAAAAAAGACTCCACAATTCGTCTGTTTGTGGACTATAGAAAGCTCAACAACGTCACTAAGATCGACGCAGAACCAATTCCTTCCTGCGAAGATCTTATTCTTGACATGTCCACCTCCAAAATCTTTTCTAAATCACCCGCACTTATTATGAGTGCCCTAACTGGTCCAGGAGGTGTACCTTTTGGGGGAGTCGTCGACCTGCATAGGTTCGAAGTCCCCACTAGGTGGTATTTTCACATGTCAGCAGAGGTGCATAAAGCCGTGTATGACAAGATACACGGCAAAAAGTTTTCCCTACCAAGTCTAGGGATAGACATATCACTACAACATCTAGACAAAGAAAGGGACAGGCTGACCATCCACTGGCTACCTGTCACGATTGCTCCTCAAGGAGTTAAAAAACTGGTGCACAGTATTACAGGAGACGACAAGGCTGAGGTCTTTAGGATAAAGAATGGGGCTGGCAAGTGGGGAGCGCTCTGCAACCCAACAAAAGAAGTCCCCCACTACATACGGAACTTCACTCCCGGCATAACGAACAATAACCACAGAGTGTTGATCACGATGCCTGGGAGGAAGACCGATTGTCCAGCGTGTGGCCAAAACAACCACTGGGCAAATAAATGCCCTAGTCGACGACAATCGGCGACACCAATAGCAACAGCAGTACGTGTTCAAAGCCAAGAAGATTCCCCACCACTCGAAAGAGAAACCTCTCCACAGGGAGAGATTGAACTGACACAAACCTTCAGCAGTCGAATCAACACACAAGAAAATAACACACAAGGAAATAATACACAAGACATAAATCCAAGGAATGAAGACTCTGACGGATTTCAAGTCGTCAGCAAACCAAAGAAGAGAACATGGGCTAACAGAAGACCGCAGTCAAAACACAGCGACGACACAGAAACAGACGATTTATCACTGCCAAAGAAAGAAAAAGTCAAAGACACTATAGGCAAGACAAAGGAAACTGAACAAGAACAACAAGAGGAGACACAAGTACAAGACGAAGACGACACATACAGCATACCAGACACTCTCTTTGTAGACACAGACTCAAGTGATAAGAACGACGAACAAGATGATCCTCCTACACAAACTTTTGATGCTACAGACCTGCTCGCCTAAATGTACTCACCACGGATAATAATTTTGCGTGTGATTCTATACACTTATTATATCTCATTCATTTGATTTTACTTAAATTATAATGACTTGTGATTTAGTTATTATTACTTTAAACATTTGTGGTATACGTACAAAACTACAACATATTATCACACTAATAAACAAACACAAACCAGATTTTCTACTACTACAAGAAACAAATATATGTTCCAAAACATTCGCACAACATATCACCACACAGCTAGGCCTCAGACATTCATGCTTTAGTTTAGGCACACACAAAATTGGGTCAGGAGCAGCTATTCTGCAGACATCAGACAGGTGGGACATAATTAAATCACACACGGATAACCATGGACGAATCTCCATAATACAGGTAGAAAACATTATACATGCATGCACCATAGTGAACATACATGCACCACCAAATTACAATCATCAACCAAAGTTTTACCAAGAATTAGACACCTTACTTATACAAACATACAGAGGGCAAAATATTATCCTTGCAGGGGACTTCAATTTTGTACTCTCAGATTTGGATATCGTAGGGGCAGGCAAAGCAGGAATCAAGACACAATTAAGGAGAAATGACAGAAATGGAATACATCAACTGGATATACTAAAGAATACCCTAGACACACACAATTTAATAGACGCTTTCCGATACAGACACCATAATAACATTGCAACAACACACAAAAATAGGGCTTACAATAGATCTGCCAGATTAGATAGAGTATACACACCTTCAACACACCAAATAATACACACAAAACATCTACAAGAGACATTACAATACACAGATCACAAAGCAGTACTAACACATATCACTACAGACACTACAAACACAAGGCCATCCAAAAGAACATCACATTGGAAGTTCAATAACTCCTTACTCCAAAATGCAGGTTATTTACAACATGTGACACAACTTATTCTAACGTACACTAATAGTACACCCAAGGACAACATAACACAAATTTCGGATTTACTAAAGAATACAATACGGTATAGAACACAACAGTTAGCATCCATCATACATAAAGACAGACTACAACAAGAACATATCATATAGACAGCAATACAACTCACAAAACAGACTGACAGGAATGCACCACACCTAAACACACTAGAATCACAATTAGAACAACACCAGCAACACACATTCCGTAGTGCACTCCTTCGAACTAAACTTACTAACATATCAGAAGAAAGTCCCAATAGACAGCACCTTGCATTAGAGCAAAACATTCAACGCAACAGACAAATAGGAGCAATAACAGACATGCAAAGAAACACACAAACAGAGACAGTACATATACTAGAAACATTCCAACAGTACTACACTGACCTATATACAGCAGAACCCGTCAACACACAAACACAAAATAGGTTCCTAAAATACACAAAAAAATTGTCAGACACAGAAAACGACACACTAGACACAGAGCTTACATTAGCAGACATAACACATGCACTCAATCAAATGCAAAAAGACAAAACACCAGGACCAGATGGACTCACAGTAGAATTCTACCAACACTTCTTTCCTATCCTAGGCAATTTCCTTCTAAAATTCTACCAAGAAGCCTTTAACAAACAAGAGCTCCCAAACACTTGCAACATGTCAATATAACACTCATACCTAAAGACAACACAGACAAAACACTGTGAAGTTGGAACCGTGACTAACTAACTAACTAACTAACAGACAAAACACAGCTGAAAAACTATAGACCCATCTCATTATTAAATACAGACTACAAAATTCTAGCAAAATCACTTGCAAACAAAATTAAAAACTTCATGCCATCACTCATCCACCCAGACCAACAGTGCAGTATTCAACACAGAAACATACACCAACATACACACTTCATTAGAGATTTCATTACATACACCCACCAGAAAGACTGTCAATCCTCTCTCTTATCTTTAGACCAGGAGAAGGCCTTTGACAGAATCTCACACTCATACTTACACAAAACACTAGCACACTGTAACATAGGACAGCACTATAGACAGTGGATAGAAATATTGTATAAAAATCCTGAAAGTAAGGTACTGGTGAATCATGCACTCACTGGCAGTTTCAGAATCAATAGATCTGTCAGACAAGGGTGTCCACTATCACCAGTCCTATATGTAGTAATACTAGAACCACTCTTAGAAGCAATTAGACAAGACACTAACATTAAAGGTACATTTATACAAGGGTCTGGAGAGCGGAAGTTAATTGCTTATGCAGATGACACCGCTTTCTTCCCTACAACCAACACTTCCATAAAGAACATACTTCACACCTTCAGACAGTTTGGTGAAGGAAGTGGGGCCAAAATAAACATACAGAAGTCTAAAATAATGGGTCTGGGGAAGTGGAAGAATAAAGCAGATTTCCCCCCGGATCTAACAGTCACAGATAACATGAAGATTTATGGGATCACTTTTCCATCCAATCCCAGAAAAACACACACAGGAACATGGCAGTCACTGACAAAACAAATTATAGACACACTACATAGGTTCAAATACAAGACATCAACAATTTTTGTACGAAGCACTATTGTAAACACCTTCATCTTTCCTAAAATACTATATTTAGCCACAGTGTTAGACCCACCAAAACAAACAATCACAGACATAAACAAACACATCAGACAATTCATCTTCAAAAACACAATCCACAGTATAAAGCACCAGACTTTAATACAAGAGAAGACTAGAGGAGGTGTAGCACTACAGGATCTTAACACAAAAATACAAGCATTAAGAATCAACCACATAGGACGCATTATCAATCATCCAGATCAACACTCGCTAGCATTATACCTCATTGCAATTAGATTACACAGAATTAAGAAAATATACAAAACAAAACCGCACTATTACGGCACACTACCGCACTTCTACAGAACATGTATGCAAGCAATTCAAGGTAATGAACACTTAATACAACATGTCACACGTCGTTCTTGATGATAATATCACGAAGTTCTTACGATGATATGTTCATGATATTGTCGTGTGATGGTCGTTGTCTAGGTAACGATACTCATGGGGTGTCACTGGAGATATTTAACTGTCTTGCAATATAACTCACCCCTGCAGTGCATATTCACCAGTCATTAAACAAGATTCCGTTGGCGCACATAATCCTTTATTACAGAAATAAGACGAACAGACGGAACATGTTTATACATCCAGAAATAATGTAATCCATAGAATATAATATCCTCCTCACAATTTAACCAGCACACATCAATGCCTTCTCACGGCCTGCTTCATATCAAATCCACAAGACCTTCAGTCCAACTACTATCCACGGCTGGATCTCCCACAATACGACCCACCCACTGGGTCGGAGCCTCTGCTCTCTCTGTAACCCACTCTGGGTTTAGGCCCTCACTCCCTATAGAACCCACTGTGGTTCAGGCCTGTCTTCACAACTCCGAGAACCACACAACACCGTTGTCCGTGGACTACCGACTCCTTCGGTATCTAAAACTCAACTCTCTCAAACGACCTGACCCGCAGTCGGTCTCTTCTCTCACTGACTTTCCAGTCTCCTGACTTCACACAACCCACAACTGTCTTTCGCCCCATCCGCCCTAGGGGTTTTTCCTCTACCCTCAGTATTTTATTTCTCACGACTGGCTGTTTTCTCATAGCCAGGTCAGTCACTTTACTGTCTCCCACTCTCATCTCCATTCTTCCTCATGCCCGGTCACTCACCTCAATGTCAATGACCCAGGCTTATGTCATCACCCCCTGTTAAAAGAAAACTTCGTTTTCAAATATTGGGAGACTGCACTTACTAAACATGTGACCCAGACATATTGCCTGGGTAGCCCTAAGTATGGCTAACAGTCGGCGTTGATCCATCGTCCTGTGTGGACATGGTGAAAAGTAGACAGCATTATGGCTCTATATTGAGCCACGCATGTAATCTGTGATGTAGTGTAATGTGATGTGACTGTCGAATAAGTGATGATATCTTCGATTATGTGATTGTGTATATTATACGTAGGAAACTTATAACAGTCTTTGTGTTCACTCTTGTTCGAGTTACCTGCAGTTCGAGTGGGTGAGGTTTATGACGTATGATCGAGTAACCATGATATACTCATGTGCTGCGAGATGACCAGGGTTCTGACTGGAGAAGAAGAGAAGAAGGAATCATCCCCTGTTGGACACGAGAAGTGTTGCTACACAAGTATTGATAGTAGCTCATTCAGATAGACCCAGACACAGACCCTGGCACTTGGGTCACTTTAGCTACCACCCTAAATAATACATCAAATGCTCATAGTACACTCCCATATTCCCCACACATAAATACAACCATCTTTCTATCGTGTGTACCAATGCATGAACTAATACATCACATAATAATAATACATCATAGGAAAGCATTATACTTATGTACCCACAGGTCTCATACTACTTCACGACCACACAATACTATTTGTGTACCGACCCTATATCAGGTGGTTCTGTTCTTGCATTAACCCACCTCTGATTCCTGTCGATGCTATGTCTACCTTTCATGTACCCATGACTCATGGTACCTCTACAATTACAACATCTGTTTGCTATCCCTAGCCCTGGGTCAGTACTGTCGCGAGCACTCTTTTGACCTGACTCAACTTTCCTATCTGTATATTGCACCGTTACACTTGAGTCTCTGTTTAGTCTGAACTCTTTATTCAATCTTGGCCCATATACCTGGCACCTTTCTTTCTGCTGCATACGCCTTATGCCTATGTGCCCTGCTCATGCACTATCCTGAGCTGTTCTAGTATATCGGTCTCTATGTGCTAAAGGTACTGCTCCTTGCCCAAGTGCAGTTCCACTATCTGAAAACCTGCGAGTGAGAACATTGTTCTTCCTCTCGAAGCACCATCTACCTTTCTTTGACTGCCTATGTTCTACTCTCCTACACCCTTGGGAACATTTGTTCAGAGTAGTATCTTGTCTCTGGGAGCCAATAGCACGATATTTGGGATCCATTCTCATTTGCTCGGCTGTACTATCCTTGTCCTGAGTTCCTGTGTCTACTTCAAGTGCCTCTTCTACCTCAGCTATACTCTCTAATTTAGGTTCTCTTGTGGTAACTACCTCATTACTGCTTACACTTAATTTTTGGTCCCAATAAACTACCTCCTCTTCTGTACAATGTTTAACTCCTATAACATTTCCTATGATCAAATCAGCCACTGGTGAATCCAAGACACACGCTGTCACTCTTCCAGTGATATATGGTGTTTTTACTGTTATTATGGCTAATGGGTAGAACTCTACTGTGCCGTTGAATGTTATGCATCTAATCTTTTTCCCTGTATAATCCGAGGGATCTATTAAACTTCTCCTCACTCCGATAGACGTACATCCGGAATCCCTAATTGTTAACGCTGGTCTATCATTGACAAATCCCTGATGCAGCTTCAAACTTCCTCCTTCATGCTCTGCTGATCCTGCTTTCACTGTATGACCACATATTAGGACTGGCTGACTGTCTTTTTCAAAAAGAGGTTTACACCCACTTCAATCTTCATTGTTCAGCGTCTCAATTACTTGCGCTGCATTTGAGTGCTCTGTTTCTCTCATCCTACATTGATGGCTGAAATGCCCCTTCCTTCCACATTTGAAACAAGTGATCTCCTTCCTTGCGTTACTTGTTGGCTCACTGGCTGGCTGCACGTCACACTCCGCTGCCTTGTGTCTCCATCCATCCATCATGTGCCATGCCGGTAAGCGTGGGCGGTCATGTTCTGCCATCTCACTCGATCAACAGAGTCGTGGATCAGTTCCGTGTTTCTGTCTCGACCATGCCACAAGGCCAAGCCATCCAGATACTTGTTTCTAGGTCTTCCCCTTGGTCTGTTCCCCTCGATCTTACCAGTTGTCACCAAGTTCTCCAAATCATTTCTTCTCATAACATGCCCAAAACATTGTGACTGTCTACGTCTAATGTCTCTGATCAGTTTACGATCTTCATTTGTTTCTTGAAGGACTTGTTCATTGGTCTTTCTGGCTGTCCATGGTATTCTTTGCATTTTCCTCAGAAACCACATTTCTACAGCCATCAGATGTTTTTCAGCCTGGCTGCTCATTGTCCAAGCTTCACATCCATATAAAAGTACAGGTTCTATGTAGCATCTCAACACTCTTTTTCTCGTTTCAATTGACATCTTTTTATTGGTCAGTATGTTTTTCATCTTGCTAAAGGCTACTTTTGCCATGGCGATTCTTGTTCTAATCTCTTCAAGGCATCTCCCATCAGATGTTATTACTGTTCCGAGATAATTGTACCTATTCACTTGTTGAAGAATATTCCCATTTACTTGTATATTACACTGTGGTATTTCGTTCTTCCTAGTGACGACCATAATCTGTGTCTTTTTACAATTTAATTCTAACCCTTGTTGTTCACTGTGTGTAACAACCGCATCTACTAAATTTTGCAGGTCCTGTTCATTGTCTGCAATCAAGACTGTATCATCTGCATATCTAATGTTATTGATGCATCGTCCCCCAATGTTGATTCCTTCCATATTTTCAATATTTCTGAAAATATTTTCACTGTACAGGGAAAACAGATCTGGAGACATTACACATCCCTGTCTCACACCTCTCTTAATAGGCTGATATTGGCTTACTTCATTATCAACTCTTATGGCAGCTTGTTGTTTCCAATATATGTTTTTTACAAGTCTAAGGTCTTTCCCATCAATTTGTAGATCTTCAAGCATCCTTATCATGTTGACATGTCTCACTTTATCAAAAGCCTTTGTGTAGTCAATAAAGCAAAGGTGTAGATCTTTGTTTACTTCTATAGAACGTTCGATTACGGTTCTCAGTATATACACAGCATTTACTGTACCCTTGCCTACTACAAACCCACATTGTTCTTCTCCTATTTCAGGTTGTATTTTCCTCCTAACTCTTTGCATGATAATTCTTAGCAAAATCTTCGTGATGTGACTCATTATACTAATTGTTCGATGTTGATCACATTCCAAGGCTCCTGATTTCTTTGGGATTGCAATAAATACAGAATTACATAACTCATGAGGTATATTTCCAGTATCATATATTGTATTAAGCAGACTGGTAACTTTATCTATTCCATATTCTTCTAAAGCATTAATCATTTCTGTTGTGACGCTGTCTGGACCGGGGGTCTTGCCAGATTTCATATGATTAAGAGCATTCTGAACCTCCATCTTCAAAATTGCTGGCCCTTCATTGTTATTTTGAACAATATATTGTTCGTCTCTGTTATCGTCATAAAGGTTTTTCACGTAATCTGACCATACATGTAAAATCTGATCTTTTTCTATTATGACTCTTCCATCTTTTGTCTTTAGGCAGCCTGCTGATGTACGTGTTCTTTGATTAGTAATCTCCTGAATTCTTTTGTGCATTAGTTTCGCATTTTTACTGTTGTGTTGTTTTTCAATTTCTCTGCAATTTTTCTCAAGCCATGTTTCTTTAGCCTCCTTACATAAGGTTCTGACTTTTCTGTGAATTTCTTCATATTTGGCAGGATTATTTTTGTTCTGTCTTCTTGTTTCCATTAGTTGTAAAATTTCTTCAGTCATCCATGTCTTACGGCCCACTTTCTTTACTTTTGGAATAGTTTTTTTCTGCTGCACAACTGATTGAATTCTTCAGCATTTCCCATTGATCATCTACATCTTGAAATAGGATCTCTAGATCAGACAATAAATCAAATTTGTTCTTTACTTCTATGTTAAAATTATCTTGTATTTCTTTGTCAGTTTTCAATTTGCACAAGTCATATTTAGGGTTTCCTGCTGTATACTTGACTTTCTTTAACTTTACCCTCAATGTGCCAGTAATTAATCTGTGATCACTGTAACAGTCTGCATTTGGAACTGTTTTTACAACTGTTAATGCATTTCGAAACCTTTTGCTTATCAGGATGTAATCTATCTGGTTTTTAATCCTGCTGTCTGGACTCCTCCATGTCCATAATCTTCTAGGATGTTGTTTAAACCAGGTGTTTCCTACAACCATTTCTTGTTCTTTTGCCCATTCTACAAGTCTGTAACCTCTTTCATTTCTCTCTCCCAAACCATGGTTGCCTACACTGCATCCATCGCTTTGCTTTCCTATTTTTGCGTTGAAATCACCAATTATGATATTTATTTCTGATTTGTTACAGTTCTTCAAAGCAGACTCCATGTCATTATAAAATTCCTCTATACTTTCTTCACTGCTTTCACTTGTTGGGGCATATACTTGAATTACATTTATTTTAAAAGGTCTTCCGTTTAATTTTACTAATAGAACTCTGTCTGACACAGCCCAATATCCTTTGACAGAATTTGATGTTTGCTTATCTAATATAATGGCTACTATTGTGTCTCCAGCTCCCACAATTCCAACATACGGCATAATTTGGACGTCTCTTGAAGTTCCCTCTTCTATATGGGTACCGTCCTACTCTACCAACATTGTTTGCTCGGAAACCATTATCTTGAAGTTCTTGCTGCTCGCCTTTCTGTGCTGAATCCACACTTTTCGCCCTTGGTCTGATGACTGGATTCTGGTCCTGTTTAGTGTACGCTGCACAGACTATTTCCTCACTCATTAGTTTCCCAATAGAACTGTTAGGATGTGCAGTCATATAGTTTTGCCCTAACTGAGACATTGTGTCTATGTCCTTTGGAGTCCGTTCCTCAAAGAACGCCACTAAATTAGAATTGCATGCAGATACTACCTTGTCTCTTAACATTAGATCTACTAATTTATTAAAATCTTTCCCTACTTCTGTGAGCTCCATCCATTTGTTAAATGCATTCTTTACAGTGTTAACAAAGTCTGTTAAATCTTGATTTGTCTCTGGCACTAACTGTTTAAACTTTGTTCTATATCCATGTTCAGTTAGTTGGAACTTTGTCAGCAAACGTTGACGTAAGATAATGTAGTTGTTTCGTTCTTCTACAGGTAAATTGAACATGGTGTCTAGTGCCTTGCCCGTAAGAAACTCACCAAGTCGCATCGCATACTCTTTCTCTGGAATACCTAAAGTTTTCACAGATGATTCGAATCTCGAAAGATAGGCCTCAAGACAATCCCGGTCCGTAAAGTATGGCATTTTTAATCTCTGTGACGACTGCGAAGGTCTTCTGCTTGCTTTCCTCACTTTGACCCTTCGAAGATAGTTCTAGTTTTTTAAAACTCAATTTCAGTTTGCATCTGACACTTAATCTTCTCTTTCTCGATTTCCACCGCATTTGTGTGTTTTAACTTTTCAAGTTCCATTTGTGTGTCTCTCTCTCTTCCTGTAGACGCTTGTTTTCTATTTCGGCTAGTTTTACTTGTGTCTCTTCCTGTAGACGCTTGTTTTCCATTTCAGCTAACTTTACTTCCTGTAGACGTTTGTTTTCCATTTCAGCAAGTTTTACTTGTGTCTCTTCCTGTAGACGCTTTGCCTCGCGTTCATCATGCCTCTCCTCTCTTTCCGTCTGTTTTTGTTCTTTTGCTTCTGCATACTCCTGTAACTCTTTATCTTTCAGGCCTATTCGTTCACCTGCTTAAATATATTCCATTAAAGTAGGCATCTTGTAGTGCATATTCCAGAAATAAGACGGACAGACGGAACATGTATATATATCCAGAAACAATGTAATCCATAGAATATAAATATCCTCCTCACAATTTAACCAGCACACATCAATGCCTTCTCAAGCCTGCTTCATATCCAATCCATAAGACATTCAGTCCAGCTACAATCCACGGCTGGATCTCCTACAATACGACCCACACTTTGGGTCGGAGCCTCTGCTCTCTATGTAACCCACTCTGGGTTTAGGCCCTCACTCCCTATAGAACCCACTTTGGTTCAGGCCTGTCTTCACAACTCGGAGAACAACACAACACCGAGATCTCTAACTCCGCTTCTCCTTAGACTACCCACCAGTTCGGCATCTACGCATTAACTGTCCTGGAGTCCCTTGACTTCACACAAAACTAAACTGTCCTTCCCCCATCCACTGGGGTCCACACTCACCCTTCCCATTATTTGTCAGGACTGGCTGTTTTCTCATAGCCAGGTCAGTCACTTTACTGTCTCCCACTTTCATCTCCATTCTTCTCATGCCCGGTCACTCACCTCAATGTCAATGACCCAGGCTTATGTCATCACCCACCCTCTAAAAGAAAACTTCGTTTTCAAATATTGGGAGACTAAAACTTACTAAATATGTGACCCAGACACTATTGCCTGGGTAGTCCTAAGTATGAATCCAACTTACTCTAGCTACCACACTAAATAATACATCAAATGCTCATAGTACACTCCCATATTCCCCACACATAAATACAACCATCTTTCTATCTTGTGTACCAATGCATGAACTAATACATCACATAATAATAATACATCATAGGAAAAGCATTATACTTATGTACCCACAGGTCTCTTACTACTTCACGACCACACAATACTATTTGTGTACCGACCCTATATCAGGTGGTTCTGTTCTTGCATTAACCCACCTCTGATTCCTGTCGATGCTGTGTCTACCTTTCATGTACCCATGACTCATGGTACCTCTACAATTACAACATCTGTTTGCTATCCCTAGCCCTGGGTCAGTAATGTCGCGAACACTCTTTTGACCTGACTCAACTTTCCTATCTGCATATTGCACCGTTACACTTGAGTCTCTGTTTAGTCTGAACTCTTTATTCAATCTTGGCCCATATACCTGGCACCTTGCTTTCTGCTGCATACGCCTTATGCCTATGTGCCCTGCACATGCACTATCCTGAGCTGTTCTAGTATATCGGTCTCTATGTGCTAAAGGTACTGCTCCTTGCCCACGTGCAGTTCTGCTATCTGAAAACCTGCGAGTGAGAACATTGTTCTTCCTCTTGAAGCACCATCTACCTTTCTTTGACTGCCTATGTTCTACTCTCCTACACCCTTGGGAACATTTGTCAGAGTAGTATCTTGTCTCTGGGAGCCACTAGCACTATATTTGGGATCCATTCTCATCTGCTCAGCTGTACTATCCTTGTCCTGAGTTCCTGTGTCTACTTCAAGTGCCTCTTCTACCTCAGCTATACTCTCTAATTTAGGTTCTCTTGTGGTAACTACCTCATTACTGCTTAAACTATATTTTTGGTCCCAATAAACTACTTCCTCTTCTGTACAATCTTTAACTCCTATAACATTTCCTATGATCAAATCAGCCACTGGTGAGTCCAAAACACACGCTGTCACTCTTCCAGTGATATATGGTGTTTTTACTGTTATTATGGCTAATGGGTAGAACTCTACTGTGCCGTTGAATGTTATGCATCTAATCTTTTTCCCTGTATAATCCGAGGGATCTATTAAACTTCTCCTCACTCCGATAGACGTACATCCGGAATCCCTAATTGTTAACGCTCGTCTATCATTGACAAATCCCTGATGCAGCTTCAAACTTCCTCCTTCATGCACTGCTGATCCTGCTTTCACTGTATGACCACATATTAGGACTGGCTGACTGTCTTTTTCAAAAAGAGGTTTGCACCCACTACAATCTTCATTGTTAAGCGTCTCAATTACTTGCGCTGCATTTGAGTGCTCTGTTTCTCTCATCCTACATTGATGACTGACATGCCCCTTCCTTCCACATTTGAAACAGATGACCTCCCTTTTACTGTTGTTTGTTGGTCCATCTGATGGTTGTGCATCACACTCTGCTGCCTTGTGTCTCCAGCTCCCACAATTCCAACATCCGGCATAATTTGGACGTCTCTGGAAATTCCCTCTTCTATATGGGTACCGTCCTACTCTACCAACATTGTTTCCTCGGAAACCATTATCTTGAAGTTCTTGCTGCTCACCTTTCTGTGCTGAATCCACACTTTTCGCCCTTGGTCTGATGACTGGATTCTGGTCCTGTTTAGTGTACGCTGCACAGACTATTTCCTCACTCATTAGTTTCCCAATAGATACGTTAGGATGTGCAGTCATGTAGTTTTGCCCTAACTGAGACATTGTGTCTATGTCCTTTGGCTTACGCTCCTCAAAGAACGCCACTAAATTAGAATTGCATGCAGATACTACCTTGTCTCTTAACATTAAATCTACTAATTTATTAAAATCTTTCCCTACTTCTGCGAGCTCCATCCATTTGTTAAATGTATTCTTTACAGTGTTAACAAAATCTGTGAAATCTTGATTTGTCTCTGGCACTAACTGTCTAAACTTTGTCCTATATCCATGCTCAGTGAGTTGGAACTTTGTCAGCAAACGTTGACGTAAGATAGTGTAGTTGTTCCTTTCTTCTACAGGTAAATTGAACATGGTGTCTAGTGCCTTGCCCGTAAGAAACTCGCCAAGTCGCATCCCATATTCTGCTTCCGGGATCCCTAGAGTTTTCACAGATGATTCGAATCTCGAAAGATAGGCCTCAAGACAATCCCGGTCCGTAAAGTATGGCAATTTCAATCGTTGTGATGACTGTAAAGGTCTTCTGTTTTCCTCACCTTGACCTTTTGATGATAGTTCTAATTTTCTGAGAGCAATTTCAGCTTCCATCTTAATCTTCTCTTTCTCAATTTCCACGGCATTTGTTTGTTTTAACTTTTCAAGTTCTAGTTGTTCCATTTGTAGTTTCACTTGTGTCTCTTTCTCTTCCTGTAGACGCTTGTTTTCCATTTCAGCTAACTTTACTTGCGTCTCTTTCTCTTCCTGTAGACGCTTTGCCTCACGTTCATTATGCCTCTCCTCTCTTTCCGTCTGCTTTTGTTCTTTTGCTTCGGCATACTCCTGTAACTCTTTACCTTTCAGGCCTATTCATTCACCTGCTTCAATATAGTCCATTAAAGTAGGCATCTTGTACTTGATGACACGTTGCTGTCTGTCAGTCAACTATAAATGTCAAGACTCTGCTACTAGTCCTTTGTGTGCCTTCAATACGTACACTACCACTCCTTGTGCACGTAACTTCGTAGTGCTAAAATATCACTCTGTACTCACCCAGTCACTCTATAAGCACTAGGTAGTGAGGGGGGAAGTATCACCTATACTCCCTTATATCTATAACACATAGTTGTATAACATTTCTGGAAATATTGTTAAACATACATAAAGATACATATACAAACAAATGGATGATAACAGTGTTTTCTATAAAAACGTTAGACTCACAAGCCAAGTACACGGAAGACGGTGATCACACAGAAATAAACCACAGTAACAACCACAAGCTTGTGTAGGGACACCCACAGTGCGCGTAATATATAATATAAACTGACAAAGACCACTAGACAGTAGAAAAGACGAAAGATTACAATAATACCATATATCCGACCACAACAAATATCATATGTAAATATAACGAAAAGAAAAAAAAAAATTATAGCATAAAATTATACAGAAATCTGACGTCAAACACAAACTGGCACGTTATATAATTCAGGACCGTCCCTGCAGAAACAAATAAACCGACCTTTCAATTTTCTTCCCAGACATTATATATGGTGCACCTCAGAAAGTAACTTTTCGCCCTGTCTCCCGGCCTTCGAGAAACAACACAAAAATCCCCTACTCTTGACAAACACTGGACCACATACAAATAATTGCGTAACACCCGACAACAATAAATATGACGATGGGAGCAAAAAAAATAATGTGTAACTGGTTGGCCGACAAATATGTGCCTATTAATCCGTCGCCAAAAGTTCTTATTTTGCTGTTAATAGTTTTTCACAATATGCTGGAAATGTCTGTGTTAAATTCTCCGAAATGTTTACGACGCTAGATTTCAAAGCGACTTCAGTGGTTACTTCATTTCGCGTTGTGATCACGAGTTCCAACTGTCGGAAACGTTGACGGTAATAATAATTATCCAAAGTGTTCTTTCGATTGTCGTACGAATTGAAGATGATGGTAATTATCCCAAAATGTTCTGGATTGCCGATGAAAGACAAAGTTCAAAGGAAAAATTGGCCGCAAGTGCCCAGTGCTATAACCCTGTACCGTCAGTTCTTTTTGGCAACTGTATGCACCCTTGTGTGCGGTGATGACACCACGTTAAAATGTTTGCTCATAACAGAATAATGATGACAATAGTAGAACAGTTCAACAAAGCCGAAACATAAAGTCTGGTTTTCATTCATAAACAAGTTGTTTATCCAGTTCTCTGGAAAATTTCAGTAACTCTCCACTGTGCCCAACCTTGACCCGCAGGTCGACTTCAGTAATCTTTGTCACAATAATACACACTGTAAACTGACCGGACACTTTTCCCGTTATACAAAAACACTCTCCACACAACTTCTCAGCCCCGATCCGGCTGTGAACAAAGTAATGTCCGGAAACTTTCCGTTATCCACGACACCTGCCGTGCCCCACCCCTGTGGTACACTACCCCTGTATGTCACCCTTCTCGGTGAACAGCAAATGTCAATTTTCTCAGTGTATTCTACACATTCATTAACTCTCCCCTTCCCGGGAGTTCAATGTTCTCGTAAACAGCGCTGACCCGAATTGTCCGTGGAGACTCACAATTTCCACCTGCACTGTCTCTTAACTCCGCCCCGTCTTTTACCGGCGTCGACAAATCTTGACCAGTCAACTTGCGACAACACAGTGCGCTTGCCTTCGCACACACACACCAAATTCTCACCACGCACAGAATGTTGCGACGAAATTGCTCGCTGTCTTCAATCTTTGGTTCAATCCTGTCTTCGTCACACCCACACACACCTGTCAGGGTATCATCCAGCCAGTATCATGGCGCCGACTTTTATGTGACTCGTCTGCTGGCACTTTAATCTCTTGACCTATAAATACAGGCGCCTGTCTGCGTTAATTCTCTGGCGTGTCCGCTAGCGTCGCAATAACGTGTGCTGACCGTCGTTAATTTACCTGTAGTGTGACCTTCACTTGAACTGTCTGCTAGCTTGAGTTTATTTTACTCCCGTCTGTCTGTGTGAATTATCTGGCGCACACACAAAGAGTTCACATTACCCTCTTGAAGCCACACAATCCAAATTGTCAAGGGTTTGCTAGTTTGATGGAATGAAGTCACCAGATAATAACTCCTCTCTCAGTGAAGAGCCCACAGATATCTCAGAATGACAACAATGTCTATAATGCTCTTGACCGTACGTAGCCTTCCAGATACTCCTTACTAAGCGACGAGCTCCCAGATTGTCACACGTCGTTCTTGATGATAATATCAATGTTCTTGATGATCTTTGCTTGATATTGTCGTGTGATGGTCGTTGTCTAGGTAACGATATTCATGGTGTGTCAATTGAGATATCTAACTGTCTCTTAATCGAACTCACCCCAGAAGTGCACCTTCACCAGTCATGAAACAAGATTGAGTTGGCGCACATAATCATTTATTCCAGAAATAAGACGGACAGACGGAACATGTATTATACATCCAGAAATAATGTAATCCATAGAATATAAATATCCTCCTCACAATTTAACCAGCACACATCAATGCCTTCTCAAGCCTGCTTCATATCAAATCCACAAGACATTCAGTCCAGCTACTATCCACGGCTGGATCTCCTACAATACAACCCACACATTGGGTCGGAGCCACTGCTCAACTATGCAACCCACTCTGGGTTTAGGCCCTCACTCCCTATAGAACCCACTCTGGTTCAGGCCTGTCTTCACAACTCGGAGAACAACACAACACCGAGATCTCTAACTCCGCTTCTCCTTAGACTACCCACCAGTTCGGCATCTACACATTAACTGTCCTGGAGTCCCTTGACTTCACACAAAACTAAACTGTCCTTCCCCCATCCCCTGGGGTCCACACTCACCCTTCCCATTATTTCTCAGGACTGGCTGTTTTCTCATAGCCAGGTCAGTCACTTTACTGTCCCCCACTTTCATCTCCATTCTTTCTCATGCCCGGTCACTCACCTCAATGTCAATGACCACAGGCATGTGTCAGTCATCATTATTCTGTTATGAGCAAACAGTTTTAATCGTATCATCATCGCAACCATGGTTGTATTTCTTTGCCAATAAGGATTTATATATAAAAATTTAAAGCGCTGGATATTTGGTGGCATTATTTTTCTTTTGTTGTTGCTGAACTTTGCCTTTAAACGTGAGTCTATCACATAAATGATACAGCGAAGCGCCATCTCCGCAACGAAAGTAACAACATATCGAAAGAACACTTTGGATTATTACTGTGATGCCACCACGTCCAGAGAAAGTACAATAACGTTACGGACTGTGCCGAGACAGAACAGTTTGGATATCACTATCATCTTCAACTTTTGTCGACAGTTGGAACTTGTGATCACAACGCGAATTCAGGAACCACTCAACAAATCAATCAGTCATTTTGAAATCTAGTGTCGTAGACATTTCCAGCGGATTGCGAATAACTATTAAAACGAACAAAAACTTTTGTGACTGAATAATAAGAACTCTTGGCGACGTATTAATAAGTACATATTTGTGGGCCAACCATTTGCACATTATTTTTTTTGTTTGCTCGGAGCATCTGCTCTCTCTGTAACCCACTCTGGGTTTAGGCCCTCACTCCCTATAGAACCCACTGTGGTTCAGGCCTGTCTTCACAACTCCGAGAACCACACAACACCGTTGTCCGTGGACTACCGACTCCTTCGGTATCTCAAACTCAACTCTCTTAAACGACCTGACCCGCAGTCGGTCTCTTCTCTCACTGACTTTCCAGTTTCCTGACTTCACACAACCCACAACTGTCTTTCGCCCCATCCGCCCTAGGGGTTTTTCCTCTACCCTCAGTATTTTATTTCTCAGGACTGGCTGTTTTCTCATAGCCAGGTCAGTCACTTTACTGTCTCCCACTCTCATCTCCATTCTTCCTCATGCCCGGTCACTCACCTCAATGTCAATGACCCAGGCTTATGTCACAACAGACAACCAAGCAGATATACAAATATTTAGTGCAACAACAAGCCCCACCACTACACCTGAGAATCAAAAGAGGATACAAATATCACATGAAAGACTACAGCTGCACCTTCACTAACTTACACAACAAACATATCACATCCAAATGCAAAGAAATAACATACAGGCTAATTTATAATATGACCCCGACAACAGAGAGAGCTGCACAAACAACCAAGCAAATAGCCCCATGCAAATTATGTAGACAAAATATTCAGGAAACAGAGGACCATCTCTTCTATGAATGCCCAGCAATCACAGCCGGAGGTCACGGGTAGCAAGCATCACCTGGATCTTTTCTCCTGGGCATGCCGGTGTGCTGGGGAATGAACAGGCGGACAGATTGGCTGGATCGGCAAAACTTGGTGGAGTATTGATGCATGACAAGGCAGACGTGGTTGCGGCCTTGTGGGAGCACGTGTACACCTCGGAGGAGCAGATGGATCACCATAGTCTGGTAAGAATTAGACAGCGAGGTGTGATGAGGGGATCTGGCCAACGCTCGACGCTCAGAGGAAAGGCGAGACGGACATATAATCAGATTGCTACTGGAACTATTAGTGTTGGAACTCTTCGCTGGCTGCTGGGGATGGGGACGGAGCGCATATGGGAATGTCCCGAATGCTGTGATGTCGGTTCCTAAATCAATCAATCAATCAATCACAGCCAATAAGACTGCACTGAAACAACTAATAGAAACACACACAAACAAGAAAACTGACGCTTATAAAGCCATTTTCCTAAATACAGTACCCACAGCCACAAAAGACAAACACACTAAACTTCTTGTTGCACTGGCGGAGTATAGAAACGTAATATGGTCGAGTAGAAACTCGGCCACCCACAATCACCAAACAATACAACCACACACACTAGCAAAGATTTTTCGACAGAAAATCGCCCAGCTATTCGCAGATAAATAAACAAGAGTCACCCCCCCCCCCCATCAAGTTTCACACTACATAACATACATGTCCAAACACACACTCTCACAGTATATTTCTATACTCCGCATGTGTACCACTAAGCCCAATCATTGGGGAACAAAGCGCCAAATAACTGAATAAATGTCCCCTCTTTGTTACTGAGTCCTGGGGCCCAACCTAGACAGAACAATGGGACGGTGGCCTTTGTGAGTCAGTGGTCTTGTCGACCGAGGGTTGACCTGGGTCGGAACAGCTCAGGTAAACTCTTTAGTGAATATAATAAATTCCATTCTCTTTACGCTCTCTCTCTCTCTTTCTACCCCCCCCCCCTCCCCACCGCCCCCCCCCCCCCCAACATGAATGACTATACGCTGTATTCGCAATGTGAAGCCTGTTTTTGTACATAATAAATGGGATATTTATGTATACGTTGAAATCGCAAATGGAAAATTTAACAAATTCCAATCTATTTTACACGCCGTACTTTATTAACAATTTATACGTTGTGAAGAGAAACCAGAAATCAGGGCGTCCATTGGGGGGACAGTCGTTAACATCGTGCACGGAGCTTGCAGTGTTGAAACATTGTATATATTGCCTTAACAAGTACATTTTATTTACTTTAGCAGTAAAAGTATTTGAAACTTTAGGATGTCAAATTATTGTGTTAACTGTGAAAAAATGGTGTCATTATATTAAACATTTAACAATTAATGCAACTAATTGCGTCTTTAGAAAAACGTTGGCGAGTTATGTCCCTTGCAAACAATAAATTGAATATTATGTTCCCGTGAAAAAGAAGTATTTGTTTCCCCTTAAATTTCGCTTACCAAGTGCACAGGCCGCCGAGAGCACGCACGATAGCTAATGGTTAGCCCGTAGATCATGTAATTGAGTCCCCACTATTGCTCCCGGGTTGGCTCAGCCGAAACTAAGCACCATGAAATGTTCTGGAAAGTAAAGGCGAAGTGTGCGCTATTGACCACATCATCCATTGAGTGCCAATTGTTTTACAAAAATGTGGCACTGCCAGCTGAAGGGAATGACATACACACCTAACTAGTACCAGATGAGGAGCTTCGGATTTTAATGTTGTATATACTCCTGTCGCGAAACGCAAGTGGGTCTCAGAGGGACAACACAGTACCCACTCTGTCCCACCCCGTCTCGGTGGCTAGTCCACATTTTAAGGCGGGTGAGGGGGGATTTCCGAGTAAAAACAGAGTTAGGACCGTCATCCGGGTCCTTGAGATGTTATGTATCGGGATTGTCATGAACTTCACGGGTCCCGAGAATCATCACTCAACTCTTCATCAACTTTCACTTTTGGCGTCAAGCGTCGCGGGGAGGAATAATTGGCGCTCCAGCGCCCGATGGGTGGCACTGGATAGTGTCATTCCGTGTGATAGTAAAATGTCTTTAATGTCGTCAATCCATTTTCTTCTGGGGCGTCCTCTTGCTATTTTCGTAGATAATCTTTGATTAAGGGCCAGTGATGGTAGTGACAGTGTTGCATTCTAACGAGATGGCCGAACCACTTGATCTCAATAAATGTGATAGAAGGTGTTGATCCCACCGTCTGTCTGAAAACAACATTTCTTTATTCGGCCTCGGATCGTTAAGTAGGCAGCTCTCCTCAGGCATCTCATCTCACAGGTGTCGATTTTGCGAAAGTGTGATTTGGATAATGTCCAAGTTTGAGATTGGTAGCATAGGGTTGGTGTGAATATGCTGATTATTATCTGTCGTTTTGCGGACATTAGTATATTTGGATGTTTCAGTATTGGTGATAGTTGAAATGTAAGTGCACTTGCTTTTTGACACATGATTTCGATTTCTCTGCCCAATCTGCTATCTTCTGTGATCATACTTCCAAGATATTTGAATTCTTTAACTTGTTTCAGAGATGTGCTAATTATATGTATACTTAGTGGATCAGGAGATCTGCTAAATTTCATTACTTCGGTTTTGGCTGTATTTATACTCATATTGTATCTGCTGCAGGTTGAACTCAGATTATTAATATGATTTTGCAGTCTGCCCTCGTCGCTATAAAACAGGACACTGATCGTATGCAAATGGAAGTTCAGTTGTTTCGTCTGAAGTAACAAGTTCAAAATTTTCTGAATCTGTTCTGTCTGCCTTTGTTATAGACGAGTTCTACGAATATGTTAGATAAAGAAAAGAACAAATGCATCCATACTTCAATAGCTCAATATTGAAGAAGGTTGGCTATTAAAGACGATAAAACAAGAAAACTGAAATATTTTGGTCACTTGAAACGTCACGAAAGTTTGAAGAGAACACTAATGGAGGGGTATATGCCTGCGAACTGGTCTCCCTGGCCTAGGTGTTAGCGTCTTTCTCCGTAATCCCGTATATTCTCGTGAGTGACGCAACTTGCGCGAGAATCTGTAGCGGTTCTCGCCGCGTTGGTAACTTACGGGGTATGTGAGCCGGCCGTTCAGAAAGCAATGGCAAACTACTAAGCGTAATTTTGCCAAGAAATCAGCAATCAGCTGAAAGATGCTGATGTTGACAGCGATGTCCTGTAAAGGATATGCGAAAAAAATATGCACAGGAAGAGAGGAAGAGGAAGGCAAAGGAGAAGATGGGTGCAGGTTGTGGCGGATGATCTCCGGATGGGTGTATCGGACGCGGGATGATCGAGAGGTTTTTCGGAAGGTTGTTATGGGAGCGAGGTTCTGCAAAGGGGATGCTACTGAATGAATGAATGGATGAATGAATGAATGTTCTGTCAAGGCTTGCTTCTTTTGATATTCTGTCCATGTAGAGACGGGAGAGTGGTACATGGCCGCGATGTTTTCTAGCAACTGTCCTTGTATCCCGCAATCTTCAAGATTTGGCCGTAGACAGCGAAAAACCTGGCAATGGTTCACGTCTGCTTCCCCGGAGCACAACTTAAACACTGAATCGCAACTCGGCGAGAAATATGTTTCAATTTATATCTCATGGAGACAACTAGCAGTCTTTTCATTGTCCTCATTTCCAGCATCCTTGGTAAGTACGTGCCGTTGATGACTTGTACTTACATCCGTTGGATCGTTATCCCAGGCCACGCTGGTGTGTGGGAAACGAGCGGTCGGGCAGAATGGCTAGGTCTGCACAGCTGGGTGACGTATTGTTGGTGCATGGTAAGGCAGATGTGGTCAGGACCCTTTAGTATCATGTGTATTGTGTGGAAGAACAGATAAACCACCATGGTAGGGAGTGACCAGTGGATCTGACCGACAATTAGTACTTCGTGGAAAAGCCAGACGGACACAGAATCAGATAGCTGGTATCATTTTTAGTTTTTACTGCGACACTTCTCCTTGTATCTCGGCCTACAGCTTGCCCGTCTGCCTTCAACTCTTCCCTCCATGATGGTTGTGACAAGAGTGATATGTCTGTTATTCTGATTATTTTATTCGCATTCCCTCGCTGTGAACTCAAGCGTAGTTCTTACACGTGCTGCCACTTCTACTAGAAGTTCTAGTGCACTGAACTGATTTTTTGCCAGTGAATTAGCTTTTCCTATTACCAGTGTCCCTCGCTGTCACAGTCTCACATTATACGGTAAACCAACATAAGTTAATATACACTGGCGAAGGGCTACAACTCCCGCCCAAGGGAAAGAAGTAAGACACTCGAAGGCCAGAGTAATCCAGAGCCTTCTCGAAGGACTGGTCAGTGAGTCCACTGTCCCGTGGACACTGATGTGGCCCGCCTATTGCGAGGTCCACGAGGAACTCGGACAGAGTTACCACCCGTGTCGGATTGCGACACGTGTGAACCGGCAGAGAGACAGACGGGACATCGTAGAGGCAACAGGGCCTGCCTTAGAGGGACTTAATAGTTCAGACCCATGTGTATTTAGGGTCATAGACATATGCTAGATAGTTTGCTTAGAATGTTTGTTATAATCATGTGTGATGTTAAACCTATGTGATATGCAACTCATCAGTGCGGGCTTGTTACACCCACTGCGCCAACGCACTGTATACCTAAGTTCAATAAATGTTGCTATATTATATTTAACGGAGTTAATGTTGCCTGTTTGAGCCCGAGTTCAGATCCCCTAGAGATCCAACACGTTGACAGGCTTTTTGGGGGCCAAGCTCCGGTTTTGGCACAAGCTTTACGTTCAGACGGCTATTGATTGCCAAGTAAAAAATTAAGTAAATGATATCAAATTGATTACTGAACATATTTAAATAAATTTGCAGCTATCTAGAAATGAACTAGTATTAGTCCCTCTGCAGATAATCTACCAATGATGTTAATACTATAAAATTTGACATGACTGTGACATTTGACTGTTACTAACTTTTTTTCGATTCTACAAAGCAGATTGTTCCGCGAATTGTGGTGTATGTAACCTATCTTCCAACAGTGGCGAGAGAACGAGACTACATTCGCAAGTTCAGGGAATATAAGATATGTTTCATATCATGCCCATTGCAACCCTAAGCGGTACTTACCATCCTCCATCCATGTAACATTATTGTTTTGCATTGATTTGTATGTATATTCATAACCTTGTAACCAACAAAACTTTGCATTTGTATTTGTTCATGTAAACATTAAGGGAGATAACTAACTTTTCTACTCCCCAACATTTGTCTAAGGGATTTAACTTCATTAAAATTACCAACAAGTAAAACACAAGATGTCTACGTTAGAAAAATGTATTGAGTTAGGTATGAAATTAGGTTATAAAGAAGAAATCTAACTTTTAACTTCCATGTTCATGCCCTCGTAAAACAAATAGCCAAACAAAGTATATCAACTTGCCAAAATTAAAACTTTCATGACGAAAACACAAGAAAGATATTCTATACTTCCCATATACAAACACATATTGATTATTGCTCGACAATCTAGGATGGATGCTGCAAATCAATAACAAAACGGTTTTATTCACTCCAGAAAAGAGCAGTGCGTTTAATTAATAGTGAAAAGCTTACCGACAATTCTAACCTACATAAACGTCTTCAGTTACTGCCGCTCCACAAACGCCTACTATTTAATAAGGCTAAACTAATTCACAAAATCCTTTTTCAAAATGCTCCGAGCTACCTTTGGCCAATGTTTAAATATAACGCAAGACATAGCGAACGATTAAATATACTCCATGTTCCTAAACCTAGGAGAGACTTATATAAAACAAACTTAGCATACTCTGCCGCTCAGCTGTGGAACAATCTTCCACAAGAAATCCAACACACCACCAATCATTATACATGCATTCGCAACCTGTTTGAACACCACCTCACTACAGACTACATTCCCCCATAAACAAACAAAAAACAACAAACAAGACAATAATAAGGGTAAATTATCTGAAACGACAACTAGCCAAAAACCATTCCCATACGTATGGCACGTTACACTTTCCTTAGGTATTTATAATGTCCATGTTAAACATTGCCTCAGTGAGTCATGTATTATTGATTAATTTTCATGCGTTTTAATGCTTATTGTTCTTTGTTGTCAAAGATTTGCTTCATAAGTGATGTTGAATGAATGCATGAATGAATGAGACGAAAGAAAGAAGAAGAGCAGAATATCACACGGGGCTGAGTGCCCAATTCTTAACTCTTTGAAAATAAAGATTGTTCGTTCGTTCGTTCGTTCTATGCTATCAATTCCAAACCTGGACCATGGCAGAAAAAGAGAAAAGAAATATCACAGCAACATAAATGAGATTCCTGGGAAGAATACTCAATGTATCAAGAAGAAAGAAAATCAGAAATAAAGCAATCAGGACTAAAGTGATGGTTATAGCAGCGCTAGATTTTATTAGAAGGCAGCAAGTCAAATGGTTCGGCCATGAAACTAGGTTACCAACTAACAATATACTACAACAAGCAAATGATGTACAGACCAGACGGAAGCAGAGGAAGAAGCCGACTACGTAAACGATGGACGCAGGAAATAACAGAATCCATGGGAATATCGATACATGAAGCCCATATGCGGGCACTATCTCGCTGTTTATACCTCACCTTGACACTACAGGGTACAAGAGGAACAAGATGTGTATGTATATATATATAAAACAGAGTGTATGTGACTTTGTTTGTGGTTTTGTTTGTATTGGATGGGTTCGATAACGGTACATCCGATTGAGATGAAATTTTCTACACGCATTCCTTTCACTCCTGTGCAACCGACTATAATAGTTTCATAGTGTAAAATCTTCTACTTATTTAATAACATTTACTTTTTCATTTTTCATTATATAAGTCCTATATAGCAGGGGGACTTCACTCTAGAAAAGTTATTTCAAGGGGCATAACTTTTAATAACATTTCTATATACTTTATAGTCATATTGTTGGACTTACTTGCAATATTGTTAAACTCTTTGTCTATAGTTATTTTCAGGCATATGAGTTATAATAAATAATGATATAATCTTTAAGGCATTTTCAAAGTTTGCATAAAAATAATGCATAATGCATAACATTGTAACCCATCTTTT
>JACEFZ010009043.1:0-10000 GCA_014155875.1 Cepaea nemoralis | reverse complement strand
ATATTTGAACTCTTTAACTTGTTTCAGAGTTGTGATAATTATCTGTATACTTAGTGTGCCTGGCGATCAGCTAACTTGCATTACTTCCGCTTTGGCTGTGTTTATACTCATATTGTATCTGCTGCAGGTTGAACTCAAATTATTAATATGATATTGTAGTCTGCCCTAATCGCTGTAAAACAGGCACTGATCGTCTGCAAATAGAAGTTCATTGATTTCCTGTGGATCAGTTGTTTCATCTGGAGTAAAGATTTCTAAATTTTCTGAATTTGTTCTGTCAAGATAGTAGATCACTTGATGAAAATGATGAAACGGGTAGTTAGTTAGCTAGCTAGCTAGCTAGCTAGTAGTTAGTTAGTTAGTTAGTTAGTTAGTTAGGTTGCTAGTTAGTTAGTTACTTTGCTAGTTTGTTAGTTAATTAGTATGTGGAAATGTCCACGTGATTACATGCATCCATTGTGAACGAATATTTACCGAGCGAATGGGTCTGAACAGTCACATTCTCTGCCGCCGTGGCTTGTAGTTATTATGACTTTTTATATTGTTACAAAACGTAAAGTAATCAGCTATCGTCTGTCAAGATGGTAAGGTGTCAGCATGGCTGGTTGCTTGGCTGGCTGGTGGGTAGGTAGGTTGGCAGGTAGGCAGGTCGGTCGGTCTGTCGGTATGTCTGTAGGCAAGTAGTTTGCCTGGTTTGTTAGTTGGTTGGTAGGTTTCCTGGTTGGTTGGTTTAGTTTAGTATAGTCGACGGAACAACATCATGGCACACGGGTGTAACCCATAAGTGCTCCGTTCTACTCCTAACTCAAGCCTGAGTCCGGTGAATCTCAGCTCAGTGCACGAACTCCGTAGAACCGGCGCGGATCCTGAAAATACTTTGGGTAGATATTTAACTCGAAATTTTGCCCGGGCAGCGCCGTTATGCTACTATTATTCGATTTCAAACGGCCTAGGGATTTTTTACGTGCGCAACAATACACATGTGTGTCCGATTTTATTACCAAGAGACCAGGTGACATTTTGTTAATAGAAGTCCACGTGACAAAAAACGAATACAGGTCCTCACCACTTAGCTCCCCCGAGGTAGGTTGGTTGGTTTATAAAGCGATCATCCTCATTGCACATCGATTACAGTTAATGCATTATTTCAGAAGGTGAATCGGAAAACTTAGGTAGAGAGATGGACAGAAAGGGATGTAGGTTTGGGTAATAAAATCACTCTGTGTGTTCCGCATGACATTATGTCAATCAGAAATACAGTTTAAGACAGGGAAGCGTAACTTACTTAATATTACAAGGTACGCATAAATGTACCTGGAAAAAAAATTACCTTTAATCCAAACAGTCAGATCATCATATATAACCTTTATATATAAAACAATATAGTTTAGTATACTATGAAAGAAGTGAAATGACATGGATGTGCATTCTTAGGATACAAACTATTTAACTAATATCTGATGCGCAAAGATACCACAACATTGCATATATTATCACCAACAATTATATTTTGATAAATAATTGAACTAATAAATGTCATATATTGCAGTAATATTAAGATTTCCAATTGTTTCCCATAATTGAAAAAAAAGTATTAACCCCCATTATTCTTTATTTAGAAGACTCTGTAGAGTAGTGGCTAGACACTAGGTTGTCGAAACTGTGGTCATAGGTTCGATCCGCAACTGGACGAATTCGGAGTTTTAAACATCGACCTGGGCTCCCACGTCGACCCAGTTAAAATGGGTACTAAGAATGTCTTGGGAAGTAAAGGCGGTCGGCATGATACTGAACACATCACCCACCGTGTGCCGACTGGTCTATACAAATATAGGACTAGCAGCGGATACTGAACACGTCACCCACCGTGTGCCGATTGGTCTATACAAATATAGGACTAGCAGTGAATACTGAACACGTCACCCACAGTGTGCCGATTGGTCTATACAAATGTAGGTCCAGCAGCGGATACTGAACACGTCACCCACCGTGTGCCGATTGGTCTATACAAATGTAGGTCCAGCAGCGGATGCTCGATGTGTCTTAAGGCGTGTGACAGGTCCTTGACTTACTGACCTGTATCTTTATTGTTGCAACACGTGTGCCAGATTTCTGTCTACCGTGCACATACTTTGCCGGATTAAAACACGGACACATGGCAACTGTTGAAATTATCCTTCTCATATACAGACTAACTCTGGCATCTTCTAGTCACCATATTTGCTAAGTGCTTAAAATTTTAGAGTTTAATTAAAGAATTTTACTTAGTTATTTCGTCAGTCAGTATGTCAGTTAGAAAGGCAAGGGAAAAGGAGCCGATCAAGAGAAACGATGTAGGATGGAATAAGTCGATGGCATGGAGAAATATCATCAGCAGAGTTGATCCAGAACACCAAAAACCGCACTCTGCGGAGAGACATGAAAGCCTACGTCAGCTGGCAGGACACTTGATGATAATGATGAAATGGGTAGTTAGTCAGTTAGCTAGTTAGCTAGTTAGGTAGTTAGTTAGTTAGCTAGTTAGTTAGTTAGCTAATATATACCCAGACAATAATAATATAATCCCAGACAAGGCAACGGTTATGTGATACTCTTTGGATAACCGGATCGTCAAGGCAGACGGCCCAGGTATTATGTTGAATGGATGTTCTCTTAGTCGAGAGAGTAAGTTGAAATACTTGGGTAGTTACCTTTGACAGGTGTTTGTCTTTTAAGGATCATATGGAGGCTTTGGTGGTGGAAGTTGTTAGGGGACTAAATACATTGAGGGCTCTGCCAGCAACCGGGGTAGATCAGAAGATGCTGTACAGCCTCTTTCAGCAGTTAATAATTTATGTCATTGAGTATGGTTTGGGGCCGCTGACAGTATCAAAGCGCCAGCTTGAAAGATTGGAGCGCATACAGAATGCTGCCATGCGGTTAATCCTGGGGTGCACAAAGGACACACCAATTATATGCATGAGGCATATCCTGGCGCTACCAACAATGACGGATAGGCATAGGGTCCTTCAGGCCAAATGGTACCTGGGAGTTGCCGCAGACAGGGATCACCCGCTGCATGCAGCATTGGATATGGTAAAGGGTCATAGACTAAGACGAGGCAGGTCCTGGATGACACAGGCAGAACTTTCTATAAGTCAGGTGTGTTATCTAGAGACCATCAATCGTGAAAGAGAGTGGGTTGAAGTTCCGGAAAACATGAAGGACTGGCACAATGTAATAATAACACTGGGTTGTGAGTGCAGAGAATGGGAAGCGGGCCGCATTGAGTTTGAAGGTTGAATCGCTGATCCAGAGCAACACACATCAAGGTGACATAGTCATCTACACTGATGGGTCAGTGGTGAGAAACAGACGTAGTGGCTGGGGCTTTATTGCAATGGCTAATGGGCGAGTCTTGAAAAAGGAGAGTCTGGCATATGAGACTACGACCTCCAGCATGAGAATGGAGGTGGAGGCAGTAACAGCGGCATTCCGGTGGCTAGAGGAGACTACTGCAACACACGTTGTATTCATTACGGATTCAAAGAGTATGCTTAGCAAGGTGGAGAAAGGAATGTTTCGTGTGGAATGGCTCTCGTCGCTTCAGAGGTCACAGATCGTGAGAATTGTATGGATATTTTGCCCTGGCCATGCGGGTGTACGGGGGAATGAACAGGCTGATAGGCTAGCAGGGAATGCACCTCTTGGTGGAATTTTGCCTATGGACAAGGGGGAGGTGGTCGTGCGCTTGTGGAACCAGGTGGAGAAGGCGGAGGAACAGATTGAGAACCCATATGTGGAAAGAATGAGATTGCGGGGGATCGGCAGGGGTTCTGGAAGAATCTCAAAACTGAGAGGGAAGACCAGGAGAACTTTTAATCAGATAGCGGTGGGTACGATTAGTAGTATGACTCTTCGCTGGCTGTTGAACGAGGGGACGGAGCACGTATGGGAATGTCCTGAGTGCAGTGACGTCGGTTCTTGACTCAACTCAACTCAACTAGTTAGTTAATTAGGTAGTTAGTTAGTTAGCTAGATAGCTAGTTAGTTAGGTAGTTCAGTAGTTAGGTAGTTCAGGTAGTTAGGTAGTTAGGTAGTTAGGTAGTTAGTTAATTAGGTAGTTAGGTAGTTAGTTAATTAGGTAGTTAGTTAGCTAGATAGCTAGACTAGTTAGTTAGGTAGTTAGGTAGTTAGTTAATTAGGTAGTTAGTTAGTTAGCTAGTAGCTAGTTAGTTAGTTAGATAGTTAGTTAATTAGGTAGTTAGTTAGCTAGCTAGATAGATAGTTAGGTAGTTAGTTAATTAGGTAGTTAATTAGTTAGCTAGATAGCTAATTAGTTAATTAGCTAGATAGCTAGTTAGTTAGTTAGCTAGATAGATTGTTAGTTAGTTAGCTAGTAAGCTGGTTAGTTAGTTAGGTAGTTAGGTAGTTAGTTAATTAGGTAGTTAGTTAGTTAGCTAGATAGCTAGTTATTAACTTGGTAGTTAGCTAGTTAGTTAGTTAATTAGGTAGTTAGTTAGTTAGCTAAGATAGCTTGAACGAACGAACGAACGAACGACAAACTTTATTTTAAAAGGGTAACAAATTGGGCACGCAGGCCCGTCTTACATTCGGCCCTTTCAATCACTCCTCTTTCATTCATCAAATGTGCATGTTACATTAACATAGGGGGAAAAAACATTGTCAAATGGATGTTGTAAACATAAACAACGCATATTACGCATGATACATTCACATGAGAAAAAAAAAAACATTATCAAATCAAAGTTGTAAACATAAACAGTGCATATTGCAATGTTGTGAGACACATCCCCCATCCACCCTCACATCCCGCTGTCACCAACACATACCCCACCCACCAACACATACCTCAACGCACTCACACAGAACCAGGCGAACACACATGCCGCCACACACCCACTGATCCCCAACCCACACACATTTCCCCAGAAGAAGAAGAAGAAGAAGAAGAAGAAGAAGAAGAAGAAGAAGAAGAAGAAGAAGAAGAAGAAGAAGAAGAAGAAGAAGAAGAAGAAGAAGAAGAAGAAGAAGAAGAAGAAGAAGAAGAGGAAGAAGAAGAAGAAGAAGAAGAAGAAGAAGAAGAAGAAGAAGAAGAAGAAGAAGAAGAAGAAGAAGAAGAAGAAGAAGAAGAAGAAGAAGAAGAAGACGATGACGATAGTTAGTTAGGTAGTTAGGTAATTAGTTAGTTAATTAGGTAATTAGTTAGTAAGCTAGATAGCTAGTTAGCTAGATAGCTAGTTAGTTAGTTAGGTAGTTAGATAGTTAGTTAGTGGGGCTAGTTAATTAGTTAGTTAGTTAGTTAGTTAGTTAGTTAGTTAGTTAGTTAGTTAGTTAGTTAGTTAGTTAGTTAGTTAGTTAGTTAGTTAGTTAGTTAGTTAGTTGTGGAAATGACCAGGTGATTACATGCATCCATTGTGGACGAACATTTACCGCGGGAATTGGTCTGATCAGTCACATTCTCTACCACTATGGCTTGTAGTTATTATGCCTTGTTTTTGCTATACAGCATAATGTAACCAGCTGTCGTCGGTCAAGATGGCAAGTTGTCAGCATGGCTGGTTGGTTGGTTGACTGGTGGATAGGTAGGTTGGTAGGTAGGTAGGTAGGTCGGTCGATTGGTCAGTATGCCGGTAGGTAGGTAGGTTGCCTGGTTGGCTGGCTGGCTGGCTGGCTGGCTGGCTGGGTGGCTGTCTGGCTGGCTGGCTGGCTGGTTGGTTGGTTGGTTGGTTGGTTGGATCGTCGGTCGGTCGGTCGGCTGGTTGGTTGGTTGGTTGGTTGGTTGGTTGGTTGGTTGGTTGGGTTAGGGAGCGATCATTCTCATTGCACATCGATTACAGTTAATACAATATTTCAGAAGTTAATTAAAAACTTAGGTAGAGAGAGGGACAGAAAGACAAGGTAGGTTTGGGTGATAAAATAACAGTGTGTGTTCCGCACGACATTATGTCAATTAGAAATATAGTGTAAGAAAGGGAAACGTAACTTACTTAATAATATAAGGCACACATAAATGTACCTGACAGAAATTACGTTAACTTTGGTTTTTAGGCAACCCATTTGTCTAGGCGTCAAATACCATGAATGTAAATAACCTTTATGTACAAACAATATGGTGTAGTATTCTATGAAAAAAAAAGTGAAATGACATGCATATGCACTCCAAGGATATAAACTATTCAACCAAAATCTGACCCGCAAAGATACCACAACATTCCATATATTATCGCCAACAATTATATTTTGATAAATGATGTTAGTTATGAATGTCACATATTGCAGTAATATTATGAATTGCAATTGTTTCCCATAATTGAAAAAGTATTATCTCCCATTGTATTTTATGTTGAAGACTCGGTAGACTAGTGGCTGCACACTAGGTTGTCGACACAGTGGTCATGGGTTCGATCTGCAGCTGGACGAATTCGGATTTTCACAAATTGACCCGGGCTCCCAGGTCGACCCAGTTAAAATGGGTACTAAGAATGTCTTGGGAAATAAAGGCGGTCGGCGTGATACTGAACACATCACTATCCGTTGTTAGACCTACATTTGTATAGACCAATCTGCACACGGTGGGTGATGTGTTCAGTATCCGCCGTTAGACCTCCATTTGTATAGACCAATCGGCACACGGTGGGTGATGTGTTCAGTATCTGCTGCTAGACCTAGATTTGTATAGACCAATCAGCACACGGTGGGTGATGAGTTCAGTATCCCCTGCTGGACCTACATTTGCATTGACCAATCGCCACACAGTGGGTGATGTGTTCCTTATCCGCTGTTAGACCTACATTAGTATAGAACAATCGCCGCACTGTGGGTGATGTGTTCAGTATCCGCCGTTAGACCTACATTTGTATAGACCAATCGACACACGGTGGGTGATGTGTTCAGTATCCGCCGTTAGACCTACATTTGTATAGACCAATCGGCACACGGTGGGTGATGTGTTCAGCATCCGCTGCTGGACCTACATTTGCATTGACCAATCGGCACACAGTGGGTGATGTGTTCCTTATCCGCTGCTAGACCTAAATATAGATATAGACCAATCGGCACACGGTGGGTGATGTGTTCCTTATCCGCTGCTAGACCTAAATATAGATATAGACCAATCGGCACACGGTGGGTGATGTGTTCAGTATCACGCCGACCGCCTTTATTTCCCAAGACTTTCTTAATACCCATTTTAACTGGGTGGACCTTGGAGCCCAGGTCAATTTGTAAAAACCTTTTTCGCCAGCTACGGATTGAACTCAAGACCTCTGTGTCGACAACCTATTGTGTAGCCACTACGCTACCGAGTTTATAAATTAAGGAATAATGGGAGATAATACTTTGTCAAATATAGGTAACAATTACAATTCATAATATTACTGCAATATACGACATTCATTAGTATAAACTATTTATCAAAATATAATTGGTGGCGATAATATATGGAGTGTTGTATCACCTTTGCGCATCAGATTTTAGTTAAATATTTTATATCTAAAGAATGCATATGCGTGTTATTTCACTTTCTTCACACAATAATAAACCATATTGCTATATATATAAACATTATAAATGTATGGTATTTTACATCTATAGCAGCATGTAAATATGGCTTTCTTTAATGTAATTTTTTACAGGTCCCATTCATGTGTGCCTTACAATGTTAAGTAGGTTAAGGATACCTTTGTTACACTACATTTCTGATTGCTGTACTGTCAGGTTGAACACACAGAGTGGTTTTGTCACACAAACCTTCAACACTTTATGTCCCTCTTTCTACCTAAGTTTTTCGATTCACTTCTAAACTAAATCACTATCTGTAATCGTTGAACAAGGAGGATTTTGAATTACTCACTGTCTAAAACATACCTAATTAATCAATTTAACATACTAAGCAACTAACTAACCATCAACTAACTATCTAGGTAACTAATTAACTTTTTTGGGTGCATATTCTATTTACAGGACATCGCTGTCAACGCCAGCATTTGACAGGTCTTCCCCTTGGTCTCTTCCCTTCGATCTTGCCAGTTGTCACCAAGTTCTCCAAGTCATTTCTTCTCATAACATGCCCAAAAATTTTGACTGTCTACGTCTAATGACTCTAATCAGTTTACGATCTTCATTTGTTTCTTGAAGGACTTGTTCATTGGTTTTTCTGTCTGTCCATGGTATTCTTTGCATTTTCCTCAGAAACCACATTTCCACAGCCATCAGCTGTTTTTCAGCTTGACTGCTTATTGTCCACGCTTCACATCCATACAAAAGTATAGGTTCTATGTAGCACTTCAACACTCTTTTTCTCGTTTCAATTGATATCTTTTTATTGGTCAGTATGTTTTTCATCTTGCAAAATGCTACCTTCGCAATGGCAATTCTTATTCTAATCTCTTCAAGGCATCTCCCATTAGATGTTATGAGTGTGCCGAGATAATTGTATCGATTCACTTGCTTAAGAATATGCCCATTTACTCGTATATCACATTGTGGTATTTCCTTCTTCCCAGTGACGACCATAATCTGTGTCTTCTTAATATTCAGTTCTAACCCTAGTTGTTCACTGTGTGCAACAACCGCATCTACTAAATTTTGCAGGTCCTGTTCATTGTCTGCAATCAAGACTGTATCATCTGCATATCTAATGTTATTGATGTATCGTCCCCCAATGTTGATTCCTTCCATATCTTCTATATTTCTGAAAATATTTTCACTGTACAGGGAAAAAAGATCTGGAGACATTACACATCCCTGTCTCACACCTCTTTTAATAGGCTGATATTGACCTACATCGTTATCAATTCTGATGGCAGCTTGTTGTTTCCAATATATGTTTTTTACAAGTCTAAGGTCTTTTCCATCAATTTGTAGATCTTCAAGCATCCTTATCATGTCGACATGTCTCACTTTATCGAAAGCCTTTGTGTAGTCAATAAAGCAAAGATATAGATCTTTGTTTACTTCTATAGAACGTTCAATTACTGTTCTCAGTATATACACAGCATTTACTGTGTCCTTGCCTTCTACAAACCCACATTGTTCTTCTCCTATTTCGGGTTGTATTTTCTTCCTAACTCTTTGCATGATAATTCTCAGCAGAATCTTCGTGATGTGGCTCATTATACTAATTGTTCGATGTTGATCGCATTCCAAGGCTCCTGATTTCTTCGGGATTGCAATAAATATAGAATTACATAATTCATGAGGTATTTCTCCAGTATCGTATATTGCGTTCAGCAGTCTGGTGACTTGGTCTATTCCATATTCTTCTACGGCATTGATCATTTCTATTGTGATGTTATCTGTACCTGGGGTCTTGCCAGTTTTCATATGGTTAAGAGCATTCTGAACTTCCATCTTCAAAATTGATGGTCCTTCATTATTATTCCGATGATCATATTGTTCTTCTCTTGTATCATCATAAAGGTCTTTCACATAATCTGACCACGCATGTAAAATCTGATCTTTTTCTATTATGATTTTGCCATCTTTGGTTTTTAGGCAACCCGTTGATGTGTGTGTTCTTTTGTTAGTGATGTCATTAATTCTTTTGTGCATTCATTTGGTATTCCTGGTGTTGTGTTGGTTTTCAATTTCCTTGCAATTTTCATCAAGCCATGTTTCTTTTGCCTCTTTGCATAGCTTCCTAATTTTCCTGTGAATCTCTTCATATTTTTCCTTATTATTTTTGTTATTTCTTCTTACTTCCATGAGTTTTAAGATGTCTTCCGTCATCCATTTCTTGCGTCCTATTATCTTTATTTTAGGGATGGTTGTTTCTGCTGCTTGGTTGACTGATTTCTTTAATGTTTCCCATTGGTCACTGACGTCTTGAAATAATATTTCCATATCGGACAATACATCGAATCTGTTCTTTACCTCTACATTGAATTTATCTTTTATTTCCTCACTCTTCAGTGCCTGTAGATCAAATTTTGTGTTTCTTGATGAATATTTGACTTTCTTATATTGTATATGTAAATTGCTTACAATTAATCTGTGG
>JACEFZ010009042.1:70000-124036 GCA_014155875.1 Cepaea nemoralis | reverse complement strand
ATAGTATGCACGCAGGAAAAACAACGGCAAACTACCTTCTGCAAATCTTGCCAAGAAACCGTAACAGCCATGAAACAAGCTGAACAGCGCATAAATGTATTTGAATATAAATTTTATAAACGGGTTCTAAGAATATCTTGGATAAAGAAAAGAATAAATGAATCCATACGACAAGATCTCAACATTGAAGAAGGTTGGCTACTAAAGACGATAAAACAAACAAAATTGAAATATGTTGGTCACTTGAAACGTAATGAAAGTTTGGAGAGAATAATCATGGAGGGGTATATGCCCGGGAAGAGAGAAAGAAGAAGGCCAAAGAGAAGATGGGTGGAGGATGTGGCGGATGATCTAGATGGGTGTATCGGACGCGGGCCATCTTGCTTATGGGTATGACCGAGAAATTTTCCGGATGGTTGTTATGGGAGCGAGGTTCTGCAAGGGACATGCTACTGAATGAATGAATGAATGAGTTTGCCATTGCTTTCGGGAAAGGGAAGCCAAACGTGAAGTCCAACTGACCGGTGTAGGTAACTGTCCCAGTAACTCGCCTTCTGCGCACCGGGAGTTTACGTACAAGCGTATTAAGCCCGCCGACCACGGTGACTCCTATACAGAACTCCATTATTTCAGTATGTGTCCCGTGATGTTGTTTTGACTGCTCAAACATATAATAGTTTGCGTAAATATCAACCGTGTGGCACATTCGACATAACCCCAGACGTTCGCCTGTCATGCAGTTTTAATGTGTGCGGGAGATGAAAGGTTGTCTGCAGGCCTTGTTGACAGGCAGGTAATTATTGTCTGACGGAAGAGAAGGTAATCGTGATGGGCTGTTTGTGCTCTGGCGTTAGGCGTGAAATTATAAGCAAATGTATCTGGGTGTGAGCAGTCGAGGTAGACAATATATCAGCGCTCCAGCTTTTAAACTTCCTGTGATCTGATGGAGGGGTAATGGTTTCAACCCCTATACCGGTAGTTTGTAGTTAATAGTTGACTTCTCGTTCAGAAAGTAATGGCAAACTACTGAACGTAAAATTGTCTAGAAAATAAACATGGGGTTGACGCAACATCCTACAAAAGATACAGGTTTTAGTTAGATCTGTGTGTGTGTGAGAGAGAGAGAGAGAGAGAGAGAGAGAGAGGAGAGAGAGAGAGAGAGAGAGGGAGAGAGAGAGAGAGGGAGAGAGGGAGGGAGAGAGAGACTTGTGGATAGACATTAACACCAACGAAAAACGGTATGGACTATAAGAAGTGAAAGAGAGAAAGAGAGAGAGAAGGGAGGGGGGGAGAGAAAAAGAGAGAGTGAGAGAGAAAGATGTGGACAGACATGAAAAGCAACGTCACACGATATGTTGTGTGTGTGAGAGAGAGAGACAGACAGACAGACAGAGAGAGAGAGAGAGTTGTGGACAAGCATACACACCAACGTCACACAGTATGGACTATAAGAAGAAAGAAAGAAAGAAAGAAAGAAAGAAAGAAAGAAAGAAAGAAAGAAAGAAAGAAAGAAAGAAAGAAAGAAAGAAGAAAGAAAGAAAGAAAGAAGAGAGAGAGTTGTGGACATACATGAACACAAACGCCAATCGGCATGGATTATAGGAAGTGACAGAGAGAGAGAGAGAGAGAGAGAGAGAGAGAGAGAGAGAGAGAGAGAGAGAGAGAGAGAGAGAGAGAGAGAGAGTATCTCGGGCGGACAGTGAGCCAGACAGACAGCCTGACACCACATATCATGATCGGTATAGCTACTCACTTTCGTGATCAGATGCTTTCCCCGATGTCTCGGGGTGTACGACACACTATCATTTCATTCACAGTAGCATATTATATGTGATCATATGCAGTAGTATAGTATGTATGATCGTATGCCCTAACAACAAAATTCCATGTGATATTGTCCGGAAAATAACAGCTTTATCCGATTATTTATAAAAAACACCATCATTATCATCCTCCAGTATACCTCAGAAGTCGGAATGGGTTCGCCTGATGGCGAGAGACACTGACAACAGGGAAAGCTAATCGACACGCAAAAAAAGCAGTCCAGTGCTACTGGAAGTAGCTTGGGTTCAAAGCGAGCAAACGATAACAACAATAACATCCCACAGTGCCGTCTTCGTAGTGCAGGTTGGCGGTAACGGCTATCCAAAGGCCTTAGTCCTAAGTCTGTGTTGTACATTCTGTCGTGTTGTACCTTGATCGTATCTTGATGTTGTCTGACAATTTGGGACAGCCGTGGCTGAGACGTTACGGCGTCTGCTTCAGGTTCAGAAGGTGTCGGGTTCAATGCCTGCATGGGTCTTGGAATTTTTCCAAGAACCTTTAGTATCTAATGATATCACCCAGCCGCCTGGTATCTTGGTTAAATCAATCAATCATGTGCCATGCCGGAAAGCGTGGGCGGTCATGACTCGCCATTTCACTCAATCACAAGAGTCGTGGATCAGCTCTGTGTTCATGTCTCAACCATACCATGTGGCCAAACCATCCAGGTATTTACTTCTCGGTCTTCCCCTTGGTCTGTTCCCTTCGATCTTGCCAGTTGTCACTAAGTTCTCCAATCCATTTCTTCTCATAACATGTCCAACAAATTGTGACTGTCTAGGTCTAATTTCTCTAATCAATTTACAATTTTCATTTGTCTCCTGACGATTTTCATTTGTCCCCTGTAGTACTTGGTCATTGGTTTTTTTTTTTTTTTTTTTTGCCTGTCCATGGTAATCTTTGCATTTTCCTCACATTTCTGCAGGCATCAGATGTTTTTTAGCTTCACTGCTCATTGTCCAAGTTTCACATCCATACAAAAGAACAGACTCTATGTAGCACCTCAACACTCTTGTTCTCGTTTCAATTGACATCTTTTTATTGGTCAGAATGTTTTTCATCTTGCTAAAAGCTACTTTCACCACTTTCTTGTTCTAATCTCTACAAATCATCACCCATCAGATGTTATGACTGTTACGAGATAATTGTACCGATTCACTTGTTGAAGAATATTCCCATTTACTTTTATATTACATTGAGGTATTTTGTTTTCCTAGTATCTTGGGTAGTTGAGTTGAATTTAGTTGAGTTGAGTCAAAAAGCGACACCACTGCACACGGGGCATTCACATAAACACTCAAACCTCATCTTCAACAGCCAGTGAAAAGTTCCAATACTAATAGAGCCCGTTGCAATCTGATTATATGTCCGTCTTGCTTTACCTCTGAATAACGACTGTCTAACGACAGCAATAACCCCTTGCTGCTGCTAGGCCATGATCTCTAGACCATGATAGTCTATATGTTCTTCTGAATTAATCATCTTCTCCCAGAGGGCCTTCACCACAACTGCCTTATAGTAGTGCGATTGATTACCTAATCTTTGAGGGCCAAAACTAAGTGTAACGGACGCCCCTCGTTAGAGGAACGAAGAAGTCTGACCATTTAATTTGTGACGGCCTCTACCTCTGTGGCCCTAAACTACTACCTTTATTAAGGTTTTCAGTAGATTATTGACACGATCCATGTACAACGTCCTACCGAGTCATGGCTACGGTGAAAAAAGTAAAGAGAAATAAATGAAAGATGGGCGGACAGAGACGATAAATATCCCGTTCTAATTAATACTCAGGGAGAGTGACAACACAACTCAAAATTTCGTGTAGATGTTTCGTTGGTGAGTTCACTGTTGAAGCTGGGTGTGGTTTCTTCTGACGATGATGATGATGATTATGGGTGAATACACACAGACACACTCATACAGTCGGCGTCTTGGCTGAGTATTGTATTTGATCTCTCTGTCATGCAGACTTGTGTCATTAATCTAAGCAAATACGCCTTGATCATTCAACACTACTAATCTCACTCCTCATGGTTGTAGAACTGTTTTGTTGACTATTATGCATGGGCCTGCAGTCTCGGTGATGTATCTTCCATTCACTGTACTTATCTGGGATCAAGTTCAAACACCTTCTGGAGAGATCCCCCCACACCATGAGGATCACTCATTTACACACAAAACATGGTGCAGATGTTCATGTCCATAGATCCCACTCCTTGGTGTTATGGACCAACTCTGCCGCCTTCTAAGTCCATTCAGTATCATTTCTATCTGTCTACCTCTCCTTCTTCTCCAACTGACCTTTCCAGCTGTCGCAATGTTCTTCATTGCCTTTATTCTCATTTTATTACCAAAGAAAACCGTTTGTCTCTTTCCTACTGTACACACTGTTCTACTTAGTGGAGGACTGGCCAGATGGCAAGTGGGCACTGTAAGAACCCGATGAAGTGAGCCTCCTGAGACATTAGACAATATGTTTAAAATGTAATGTGCTTTTAATAGCTTTGGCAACCAATATTGTTAGACCCAGTCAGCCATGTTTCTACTTTCATTAGGCTCTTCCGAGCAATCGTTGTTTGTTACTCTCACATAGTCTACATGTTCCTCAGCAATTTTTTTTTTTTTTTTTTTGGTTTCCTCGAAGAAGGTGCCGAAATATTTCCTTTCTGTCTTCCTCTCTCAGCACGTTATCTGTTTATATTCACACAACGTGTGTGTCTCTACATATTTCATGCCGAATCCTCGGATTCTGGAGACAAGTGAATTATTACCCGCTGGGCTGCAACACAATAAACATTTTACCAGTTTCCTCACCCTTTGTGTTCAGTTTTGTTTATTTTGTTGATTGTCTTAGTGCAAACCAACTTTGTTTGAGTATATATGGTTCAATTTATTACCAAAAACAAAAGTTTCTTGCATATCGTTTACAGGTCGCCGCAGTAAGCCCCAGAATCTTTTGACTGCTTGTAATTTCTTGGCAAGTTTACGTTCAGTGGTTTGCCATTGATTTCTCAACGATCACAACTCTTACCATTGTGTGAAAACCAACGCAAGACGGCCTGCTTCCAAATTGCCCGCAGCTGTGTTTCGAAGGCAGTATGAAGGATTGCGAACTGCATTCATTATCCCCTTCGCCACAGAGCAGGCATACCGAAAGAACTGTTGGACACAATGACTAATATCTATTCTATATTAGAAACAATGACTAATATCTATTCTATATTGGACACAATGACTAATATCTATTCTATATTGGACACAATGACTAATATCTATTCTATATTGGACACAATGACTAATATCTATTCTATATTGGACACAATGACTAATATCTATTCTATATTGGACACAATGACTAATATCTATTCTATATTGGACACAATGACTAATATCTATTCTATATTGGACACAATGACTGATATCTATTCTATATTGGTCACAATGACTGATATCTATTCTATATTGGACACAATGACTAATATCTATTCTATATTGGACACAATGACTAATATCTATTCTATATTGGACACAATGACTAATATCTATTCTATATTGGTCACAATGACTGATATCTATTCTATATTGGACACAATGACTAATATCTATTCTATATTGGACACAATGACTAATATCTATTCTATATTGAGCACAATGACTAATATCTATTCTATATTGGACACAATGACTAATATCTATTCTATATTGGACCAATGATATCTATCTATATTGGACACAGTGACTAATATCTATTCTATATTGGACACAATGACTAATATCTATTCTATATTGAGCACGATGACTACTATCTATTCTATATTGGACACAATGACTAATATCTATTCTATATTGGACACAATGACTGATATCTATTCTATATTGGACACAGTGAATAATATCTATTCTATATTGGACACAATGACTAATATCTATTCTATATTGGACATAATTACTAATATCTATTCTCTATTGGACACAATGACTAATATCTATTCTATATTGGACACAATGACTAATATCTATTATATATTGGACATAATGACTAATATCTATTCTATATTGGACACAATGACTAATATATATTCTCTATTGGACACAATGACTAATATCTATTCTATATTGGACACAATGACTAATATCTATTCTATATTGGACACAATGACTAATATATATTCAATATTGGACACAATGTCTAATATCTATTCTATATTGGACACAATGACTAATATCTATTCTCTATTGGACACAATGACTAATATCTATTCTATATTGGACACAATGAGTAAACTCTCTTCTATTTTGGACACAATGACTAATATCTATTCTATATTGGACACAATGACTAATATCTATTCTCTATTGGACACAATGACTAATATCTATTCTCTATTGGACACAATGACTAATATCTATTCTCTATTGGACACAATGACTAATATCTATTCTCTATTGGACACAATGACTAATATCTATTCTATATTGGATACAATGACTAATATCTATTCTATATTGGACACAATGACTAATATCTATTCTATATTGGACACAATGACTTACACCTATTCTATATTGGACACAATTACTAATATCTATTCTTTATTGGACACAATGACTAATATTTATTCTCTATTGGACACTATGACTAATATCTATTCTATATTGGACACAATGAGTAAAATCTCTTCTATTTTGGACACAATGACTAATATCTATTCTATATTGGACACAATAAGGGAAGAAATACAAACTAGAATCAATTCTGGAAATAAGATATACTATGCACTACAACATCTACTAAAATCAAAGGCGCTATCACGTAACACCAAGATCACAATATACAAAACACTGATCAGACCATTGTGCTGTATGGCTCTGAAACCTGGAGTACAACGAAAGGAGACGAAGCCTTGCTACAAACCTTTGAGAACAAAGTTTTAAGACGCATCTTTGGACCCATTAGGGATACACAAAGTGGAGAGTGGAAAAGAAGAAGTAACAAAGACATTTATGATCTGTTTAAGTCCCCGCTAATCACTGGTATCATGAAGGCTAATAGACTACAATGGCTGGGGCATATAGAAAGAATGGAAGATAATAGGGAAACAAAGCTCGCTTACACTCAGGAAATAAATGACCGTAGACCCCGAGGTAGACCAAGAAGACTGTGGAGAGATAATATATATACAGACCTACAAGCACTTGGAATCGACGACTGGCAATAGAAGGTCAACCAGAGAGACGAATGGAGACGGATTGTATCTATTCTCTATTGGACATAATGACTAATATATATTCTATATTGGACACAATAACTGATATCTATTCTATATTGGACACAATGACTAATATCTATTCTATATTGGACACAATGACTAATATCTATTCTATATTGGACACAATGACTAATATCTATTCTATATTGGACACAATGACTGATATCTATTCTATATTGGACACAATGACTAATATCTATTCTATATTGGACACAATGACTAATATATGTTCTATATTGGACACAATAACTGATATATATTCTATATAGGACACAATGACTAATATCTATTCTATATTGAGCACAATGACTAATATCTATTCTATATTGGACATAATGACTAATATCTATTCTATATTGGACACAATGACTAATATCTATTCTATATTGGACACAATGACTGATATCTATTCTATATTGGACACAATGACTGATATCTATTCTCTATTGGACACAATGACTAATATCTGTTCTATATTGGACACAATGACTGATATCTATTCTATATAGGACACAATGACTGATATCTATTCTATATTGAGCACAATGACTAATATCTATTCTATATTGAGCACAATGACTAATATCTATTCTATATTGGACACAATGACTGATATCTATTCTATATTGGACACAGTGACTAATATCTATTCTATATTGGACACAATGACTAATATCTATTCTATATTGGACACAATGACTAATATCTATTCTATATTGGACATAATGACTAATATATATTCTATATTGGACACAATGACTAATATCTATTCTATATTGGACACAATGACTGATATCTATTCTATATTGGACACAGTGACTAATATCTATTCTATATTAAGTTATATTCTGAAGACGGGGAGAGAACTGCAGGTGTTTAACTTAACCTGTTATCAACATCATCATGTGCCATGCCGATAAGCGTGAGTGGTCGTGATTCACCATTTCACTTGATCACCAGAGTCGTGGATAAGCTCTGTGTTTTTGTCTCGACCATACCACATGGCCAAGCTATCCTGGTATTTACTTCTGTCTTCCCCTTGTTCTTTTCCCCTCAATCTTGCCAGTTGTCACAAAGGTCTATAATTTATTTCTTCCCGTAACGTGTCCAAAAAATGTTGACTGCCTACGTATAATTTCTCTAATCAATTTACGGTTTTCATTTGTTTCTTGTAGAACTTGGTCTTTGGTTTTTCTATCTGTCCATGGTATTCTTTGCATTTTCCTCAGAAACCACATTTCTACAGCCATTATATGTCTTTCAGCTTGTTTGCTTATTGTTCACGCCTCACACTTTTTTTCTCGTTGTCTTCCGGTACTTTAACCCACACTTTTTCACGATTGATGGTTTAAAGATCACACACCTAACGTTTAGATAATTCTGCCTGTGCCATCAACAACCTGCCTCATCTTAATCTATGACCCTTGACCATATCAATGGCTTCATGCAGAGGGTGATCCCTATCAGCAGCAACTCTCAGGTACCATTTGGCTTGAAGGACCCTATGCCCATCCGCCATTGTTGGTCAGCGCCAGGATATGCCTCATGTATATAATTGGTGTGTCCTTTGTGCACCCCAGGATCACCCGCATGGCCGCATTCTGTATGCGCTCCAACCTTTCAAGCTGACTCTTTGATAATATCAGCAGCCCCAAACCATACTCAATGACAGAAATTATTAACTGTTATCAGGTCTCCGTTTATAATTCTCACTCCATAACAAAGGTTTATTACAGAGACGGAAACAGACAAAAACGTACCTCATTTTGTGTTATCATTAGGAGTGGAAACACTAATTATAAGCTTTGAAAAGAGGTAGTAACAGCAACAAAACATGCTACCGTTTGATCTGTCGAATTTGGATAATGCATCACACTGATCGATATACTGACATCAATGTATATAAACTGCAATCTTATCAAGAATTAATTTGATGTACTTAGTACTGTTTTTTTTTTCAGTGGCTCGCTTTGATCTCAAGCATAGTCCATACACGATACTTCTAGTAGCACTGGACTGAAATTTGCGTGTGGATTAGCTTTCCCTATTACCGGAGTCCCTCATCAGGCGAACCCATTCCCACTTTAGGGGTACTTGTAATTTACGTCTCCAAGTCAAGGACGAGAAATCAACATTTTAATCCAACTGACCGGTGTTGGTGTTGAACCCCCTACCTCAACATCAGTACACCGGAACAAGCGCTCTTATCTATTAGGCCATCTTATCTCCATACTTAGTATTTTATAGTACTATTATATCCATGGGTGAATTGGAAGGATGGATGTTCTAAAATGAGTCTACCATTGATCTGTTATCAGGAATCCGTTTTTATCATTCTCACTCCAAAACAAAGGTTGATTTATGTACACATCGAATAGTTATAAGAGATTTTTTTAAAATAAGGAACTATGAAAGTTCTGTAAGTAATCCAATTATATTTCTTCTTCTTCTTCTTCTTCTTCTTCTTCTTCTTCTTCTTCTTCTTCTTCTTCTTCTTCTTTTTCTTCTTCTTCTTCTTCTTCTTCTTCTTCTTCTTCTTCTTCTTCTTCTTCTTCTTTTTATTCTTCTGTGTTCATCCGGAGATTTTTTTTCGGACATCATTGCTATGAAAGTTCTGAAAGTAATCCAATTATATTTCTTCTTCTTCTTCTTCTTCTTCTTCTTCTTCTTCTTCTTCTTCTTCTTCTTTTTTTTTTCTTCTTCTGTGTTCATCCGGAGATTTTTTTCGGACGTGATTGCGTTGTGCCTGTTTACAGCAGAGCTGCGTTACTTGCGCATTTAGGCCGACACATCCGACTTCTGCGGGCATTTATTGACCGGGTTAACCTTCCCGGGGATTTCTAAGTCTTATAGTTCTAGTTGACACGCTTTGGAAATAGTGACGAACTAAGGAAGTTAAATTGATCTCATGTCATACAGTAGGAGCATAATCAATCGTGTTTGTTATATCATTATTCAGGATTTCTAAAGTTTGTTTCGTTGGTTTTACATGACGACGATAATAATATTTATTATGATTCGTGTACACGGTATGGTTTGTGGGCACTGTCTTCTTAAGTTCTTCAATTGGCACACTTACGGATGTTGACACTGTTATTCCACCTCTTGCTGTCTTTACATGGCACACTCGGGGGTGTTGACACTGTTATCCTACTTCTTGGTGTCTTTACTTGGCACACTCGGGGGTGTTGACACTGTTATCCCACTTCTTGGTGTCTTTACATGGCACACTCAGGGGTGTGTACACTGTTATCCCACTTTTCGGTAACATTATGCTGATCCTGGAAGTACTTTGTGTAAAGTAGCCACAACCTAGGGAGGAGAGAGAGAGAGAGAGAGAGAGAGAGAGAGAGAGAGAGAGAGAGAGAGAGAGAGAGCGAGAGAGAGAGAGAGAGAGAGAGAGAGAGAGAGAGAGAGAGAGAAGAAGAAGAAGAAGAAGAAGAAAGCATAATTATGAATTTATAAGATAAACAGACAGAAAGGCGGGCAGGCAGACAAGGAGATAGATAGATCTACAGAACCGACCCGACCCGACTGACAGAGGCACAGAGAGAGAAGGAAGATACTAGACTAACCCATATCTGATATTCATGAGATCCCGATCCATAGGTAATGAAACCAGATCCCCGGGCGACAGATCCGACTACATTACATTGCCCCTGGAGCGATACGAACAGCAAATGTCAACAGTGGATGATTACCCTCCACGACAAAAAAACATTGAGGTCTATGTCAAAATAGAGATTAGATATTAAAATAGTGCATCCTAACTTTGACTCTTTGAAACGAACATTACGAATATAAATTTGACCTCGTCACATTAAATTATTTTTGTTTTCTTTTTCGTGTGTGACAGACAATAAAACAAAATACAAACTCGAAGCAGAATGTTGTGTATAATGGCAATATCAATTGGGGAACCCTTTGAGGCCACCAAGACAGTTCAACAATGAATACGCATGATTTGTTGGGTGGTCACAGAAATACAAGAAAGAAGTACTACATGACATACTAAACAACATAAAATTGGACAGCTATAGTTAGGGATCGGGATTCGAACCTGTCACCACCAAATAACGACAGCGCCTCGCTGCAGAGACAAGTGTGCTTTGATGCATGACCAACTAGACACATTTCTATAATAGGGAACGCAGCTACCAAACAGAGACAGACAGATAGCTAGACAGACAAACAGACAGACCGACAGACCGACAGAAAGACGGACGGATGGGCGGGCGGACAGACGGACGGACGGACGGACGGACAGACAGACAGACAGACAGACAGACAGACAGACAGACAGACAGACAGACAGACAGATAGATAGATAGATAGATAGATAGATAGATAGATAGATAGATAGATAGATAGATAGATAGATAGATAGATAGATAGATAGATAGATAGATAGATAGATAGATAGATTCTAATCAGTGTTTTCCAGCTGTAAATTTGTAAAATTCCCATGGGAGTCTTTTGTATGAAGCCCATAAACGGGCATTACCCCGATGTTTATGCTTCTCCTCGACACCACAAGGTACTGTACAGGAGAAACAAGATGAGATGAGATGATGCATATTTAAAATGTGCACTCTGTTGTTTGCCTCTTCTGTTTTCAAATTCAATTCATTGGGTGCGCACTGAACATGTTTTGACTGCACTGATAACATGCAACCAGCAGAACTTTCAATCAGATAACGGTGGGAATGATTAATAGTATGACTCTTCGCTGGCTGTTGTACGAGGGGATGGAGCGCGTATGGTAATGTCCCGAGTGCAGTGATATCGGAACTCAACTCAACTGATAACACGCAATGGATCACGTAGCATCAAGCTAGCCTGTAGTTTTGTGGCTCAAAGGCAATTTGATACTGCCAATACTTCCTGTACCATGGTGTGCGCTGCCATGAAGATTCGCTCCTCTCTTCCTTAACCAACCTGCCATGTGAGATTAGCCAGAAGGCCTGTGTGTTCTTTTCATGTCGAACAACTGAACTGTCTGTGCATGTCACGTTTGCCATTAATGAAGGCCTTGTGATCTCTGCATCCACAGTAATGGAATCTCTTTTTCAGTATTTTCCTGTCTAATTTAATTAAAGCAAAAAAGTTGTGCCCAGTTATAGACCAATGTATACTTAACTTTAATCTAACTTACCCATGACTTACGGCTTTCTATTAACTGATTCAATTCCAAAGAAAAAGTAGGTGTGGACCAATCATGGTACACCAGTGGTTCTCAGCCTGTTTTGGCCCGTGCCCCCTTCACCATATTTTCAGAACGTCATCCCCCCCCCCCCCCTTTCATATTTCCTACTTAAAAATTTGGCCCGTGCCCCCCTTCACCATATTTTCAGAACGTCATTCCCCCCTTTCGTATTTTTTGCCTAAAAATCCCGCCCCGCCCCAACACAGTATACGTAATAATGGAAGTCAAATTTAATAGCACATACTAAAACAAGTCTAGACGTCCACATAGAACATGATTTGTGGGTCTACTTACCTTATAAATTGAATTTCAGAAGGGTGAGACGTACAGAACCGTACAGTATGAAGGGAAAAACAATATCAAGTAATCGGTTCTTGTATTAACGCGATCTTGAAATAATCTTAATTCCCCCCTGGAAACCCTAAAATTCCCCCCGGGTGGGGGAGGGGGGGGCAATTCCCCACCGGTTGAGAACCACTGTGGTACATAATCAAGTGAACAAGTATCATAATGTAAATATCCATTCACTAAGTAATGAAACTGAGGAAGATACCACGAAATAATACAAATAACAAGGCGACCCTTGTGTGGCGATATATCGCCCTTGAGTCCAAATGGGAGGTTATATTTGGTGATATCCTTCGGCGCTCTATCAGTTAAGCTTCCGTTGTATGCCACCTATTAGACTGAGCACATGAGAGAAAACGAGGCCTTCTGTGTAATGTTTACCATACATAACCAACGGTTCTTGAGATTTTCACAGATGTATGTGATGCACGACTGTAAATCGCAATTATGCAAGTAAATTCATTCATTCATTCATTCAGTAGCATGTCCTTTGCAGAACCTCGCTTCCATAAAAACTTTCCGGACAACCTCTCGATCATAAGCAAGATGTCTCGCGTCCGATACACCCATTTGGAGATCATCCGCCACATCATGCATGCAAATAAATGGACATGGTATTTTCATTAAAAGTGCCAGGATAACACCGATTGTCACACATGTGACAGGCGTTGTGTAAGTAAAGCAGTAAAGAATTCTTGTATGCGTTTTAACGAGCAATTGGCTTATGGTCCTATGCATATTACAATAGATAAATCTCGGTGTTTGGTATGGTTAATATGACGTCGGCCGCTTTTACTTTCCAATAAATTTTTTGGTACCCTTTTCATGCTGGGGCGACTTGCTAGGTGCGTTGTGTTTTTCAGCTAAATGAACGAACGTATTCGAACATATTTTGCAGTGTTTCTGTGGTATGAACGAACGAACAAACGAACGAATGAACGAACAAACGTTATTTTCAAAGGGTTAAGAATTGGTCAGGCAGGCCCGTCTGACATTCTGCCCTTCTTCTCTCTTTCTTCTCATGCGTTATTTCATTCATACATCACTTATGAAACTAATCTTAGACAACAATAGAACAATATGCATTAAAACGTATGAGCCATTACGAGACACCGCGGAATATACTAGGACAATGAACTGCGCAATTTTGTGTGTGCATCTTCATAAATCAGATTTTATCAATCTGTTCCCTTTTCCGCTGTTGAGCGCTTGGTGCAATGGATGGACCTTATTTGCATTATGGGCTGTTCAAACAAGTTGAAAACAGCACAATAACCATAGAAAATATCCTGATTACAAAGGCGATGCCATTTGTAGCTTTACAACAGATTCCTGAAACAGGAATTTCTGTATGGGTCTGTGAGGCGTTGGGACATTCACAATTTGTAGGCCTGAATTCTCGGAGGTATAGATGGTCAAGTCTCTCTCTCTCTCTCTCTCTCTCTCTCTCTCTCTCTCTCTCTCTCTCTCTCTCTCTCGCTCTTGCTCTCTCTCTCTCTTGCTCTTGCTCTCTCTCAAGCTCTCTCTCTCTTGCTCTCTCGCTCGCTCTCGCTATCTCTCGCTTTCTCCTTCTCACTCTCTCTCTCACTCTCGCGCTCTCTCTATCTAGCTCGCTGCCTATCCCTCTCTCTCTCCAGCTCTCTCTCTCTCACTCTAGCTTGCTCTCTCTCTCGCTCTCTCTCTAGCTTGCTCTCTCTCTCTCTAACTCTAACTCTCTCTCTCGCTCTCTCTCTAGCTTGCTCTCTCTCTAACTCTCTCTCTCTCTCGCTCTCTCTCTAGCTTGCTCTCTCTCTCTAACTCTAACTCTCTCTCTCTCGCTCTCTCTCTCTAGCTTGCTCTCTCTAACTCTAACTCTCTCTCTCGCTCTCTCTCTAGCTTGCTCTCTCTCTAACTCTCACTCTCTCTCTCCTAGCTTGCTCTCTCTCCAACTCTCTCTCTCTCGCTCTCTCTCTCTAGCTTGCTCTCTCTCTAACTCTAACTCTCTCTCTCGCTCTCTCTCTCTAGCTTGTTCTCTCTCTAACTCTCTCTCTCGCTCTCTCTCTAGCTTGCTCTCTCTCAAACTCTAACTCTCTCTCTCTAGCTTGCTCTCTCTCTAACTCTAACTAACTCTCTCGCTCTCTCTCTAGCTTGCTCTCTCTCTAACTCTCACTCTCTCTCTCTCGCTCTTGCTCTCTCTCTCTTGCTCACTTGCTCTTGCTTTCTCTCGAGCTCTCTCTTGCTCTCTCGCTCTCTCTCTTTTTCTCCCTCTCGCTCTCTCTCTCTCACTCTCGCGCGCTCTCTATCTAGCTCGCTGCCTATCCCTCTCTCTCCAGCTCTCTCTCTCTCTAGCTTGCTCTCTCTCTAGCTTGCTCTCTCTCGCTCTCTCTCTAGCTTGCTCTCTCTCTCTAACTCTAACTCTCTCTCTCTCTAGCTTGCTCTCTCTCTCCAACTCTCTCTCTCGCTCTCTCTCTCTAGCTTGCTCTCTCTCTAACTCTCTCTCTCTCGTTCTCTCTCTAGCTTGCTCTCTCTCTCTAACTCTAACTCTCTCTAACTTGCTCTCTCTCTAACTCTAACTCTCTCTCTCTCGCTCTCTCTCTAACTTGCTCTCTCTCTAACTCTAACTCTCTCTAACTTGCTCTCTCTCTAACTCTAACTCTCTCTAGCTTGCTCTCTCTCTAACTCGCTCTCTCTCTAACTCTAACTCTCTCTAGCTTGCTCTCTCTCTAACTTGCTCTCTCTCTAACTCTAACTCTCTCTAGCTTGCTCTCTCTCTAACTTGCTCTCTCTCTAACTCTCTCTCTCTCGCTCTCTCTCTAGCTTGCTCTCTCTCTAACTCTAACTCTCTCTAGCTTGCTCTCTCTCTAACTCTAACTCTCTCTAGCTTGCTCTCTCTCTAACTCTAACTCTCTCTAGCTTGCTCTCTCTCTAACTCTAACTCTCTCTAGCTTGCTCTCTCTCTAACTTGCTCTCTCTCTAACTCTAACTCTCTCTAACTTGCTCTCTCTCTAACTCTAACTCTCTCTAGCTTGCTCTCTCTCTAACTTGCTCTCTCTCTAACTCTCTCTCTCGCTCTCTCTCTAGCTTGCTCTCTCTCTAACTCTAACTCTCTCTAGCTTGCTCTCTCTCTAACTCTAACTCTCTCTAGCTTGCTCTCTCTCTCTAACTCTCTCTCTCGCTCTTGCTCTCTCTCTTGCTCACTTGCTCTTGCTCTCTCTCAAGCTCTCTCTTGCTCTCTCTCTAACTCTCTCTCTCGCTCTTGCTCTCTCTCTTGCTCACTTGCTCTTGCTCTCTCTCTCTCGCTCTTGCTCTCTCTCTTGCTCTCTCTCTAACTCTCTCTCTCTAACTCTAACTCTCTCTAGCTTGCTCTCTCTCTCTCTAACTCTCTCTCTCTCGCTCTTGCTCTCTCTCTCTTGCTCACTTGCTCTTGCTCTCTCTCAAGCTCTCTCTTGCTCTCTCGCTCGCTCTCGCTCTTGCTCTCGCTTTCTCCCTCTCGCTCTCTCTCTCACTCTCGCGCGCTCTCTATCTAGCTCGCTGCCTATCCCTCTCTCTCTCCAGCTCTCTCTCTCTCTCACTCTAGCTTGCTCTCTCTCTCGCTCTCTCTCTAGATTGCTCTCTCTCTAACTCTAACTCTCTCTCTCGCTCTCTCTCTAGCTTGCTCTTTCTCTAACTCTCTCTCTCTCTCGCTCTTGCTCTCTCTCTTGCTCACTTGCTCTTGCTCTCTCTCGAGCTCTCTTTTGCTCTCTCGCTCGCTCTCGCTCTCTCTCGCTTTCTCCCTCTCGTTCTCTCTCTCACTCTCGCGCGCTCTCTATCTACCTCGCTGCCTATCCCTCTCTCTCCAGCTCTCTCTCTCGCTCTCTCTCTCTCTCTCTCTCTCTCTAGCTTGCTCTATCTAACTCTAACTCTCTCTCTCTCTCTCTAGCTTTTTCTCTACAGCTCTCTCTCCGTTCTCGCCTTCCGCGTTGTATTTATCCCCGCCTCCTTCTCCGCTCCTCTTCCTCCTAGCTCTCTCTCTCTCTCTCTCTCTCTCTCTCTCTCCGTTCTCGCCTTCCCCGTTATATTTATCCCCGCCTCCTTCTCCGCTCCTCTCCCTCCGAGCTAGCTCTCTCTCTCTCTCTCTCTCTCTCTCTCTCTCTCTCTCTCTCTCTCTCTCTCGCTCGCTCTCTCTGTAGCTTGCTCTCTCTCGCTCTCATTTATCTCTCAAGCTCGCTTTCTCTCTCTCTCTCTCTCTCTCTCTCTCTCTCTCTCTCTCTCTCTCTCTCTCTCTCTCTGTTTCTCTTAGCGGACAGCGAGTGCAGGCGTGAAATCTCGTCCGACCGCGCTCATGGTATATTTAGCGTAGTCTCCAAACAATTACGCTAACATGCCTTCTTGAATCTATTAAGCGCGTTACTAATTCCGTTATTATTTGTGCATCTTCCAACAACACCTATCACCTTCGAGCGCCGAACCAATGTGACGCGTTACACTCTCTGTTAATCTTCGTATTAACGGAATCGAGAATGTTTGTTTGATAATGGCCATTGTTTAATAGCTGCAATATTGACAAGACAGGGTGTTATTTTTGTCCCAGACTAGAATTTAGAGATTTTAGGAGCGAGCAAGAATTGTTAGAATGGTGTGTTGACAGAGAGGATACAATAGCAAAATTGAGAATTGGGAATTATGAACGACTGGGAAACTTTTAGTATTAATAATAGTAAAGCAGGAGGGGTTAATATTGGTGTCTCGAGTGCTTAAATGGTAAATGTATTGCAATATTTGTTGCTGTCAATGTCGATTGAGGGAGTACAATAGAGTGACTGTCAGACAGATACAGAGTGAGTGAGTGAGAGAGAGAGAGAGAGAGAGAGAGAGAGAGAGAGTGACCGACCGACAGACAGACACAAACACACACACACATACACAGAGCGAGAGAAAGAGAGAGTGACAGACAGACAGACAGACAGAAATACAGACAGACAGACAGACAGACAGACAGACAGACAGACAGACAGACAGACAGACAGACAGACAGACAGACAGACAGACAGACAGACAGAGCTGGTGTGATTGCGATGAAATATTGGTGTGTGTGGGGGCGGGGGGGGGGGTGTCCGAATATAGCAAATTGAGGAATTAATTTGATGAAAACGATTAGAAAGCACCGAGTGTTGATGTTTGGCACAATTTGCATTAGCGTACAAACCTGCCAGTCTGTCTCTCTGCCAGACCTGATCTATCTTTTCGACATTTATAGATTCACGTAGCCAGAAACATCGAACTTCTTGAGCAAGTATACACTAGAGGCAAAATAACAAATATTCTGTGATACCCCGATGGCAGTTTCAATAGCAGTCTGGAAATAATCTACAAACCATTCTAGACCAGATGACGGGGGTGAGCCAGAGGACGGGATGATTATTATACTGGCACCTGGCCGTCTTTATAGACGATAGTTTGTTACATGGTGCTTTAAACAAAAAAGGTATAATAACTTCTACATTGCACAAAGTCTGGGCTGAATTGTTGAGGTCATCTGTTGCCCATGTAGCATGATCCCTCTCTCGGCCTGCTTAGTTTACTCCAGAGGGAAAAAAACACAAATACGTCTGGAATAAGACAAGCTACAGAAGCTGTCGGGTCAGCAAAGCAATGCTCTAAATGTTCGCCTGTCGGATCGTAGACAAGTTGCCGACCAAGGCTTAGGGTCTGGTCTGCCCTACCACGACATTTATTCTTTAGGTTGCATTTCCTTGCACCAGTATAAGGCTTGCACCCTTCCAATAGTGCTCCTCCGCCGGAAGCCGTTGGTACAATGTAGGGTGTCGGGTTTGGTGAACGCCGCCCAACATTTGGCGCTAACAGAAAGCCGGTAGTACCATCTACTGTCAAACAGTAGCTGAGTCATATCTGACTAAGACCTAACTTATCATTATAAAAAAGGGATTATTGTTATTAAAAAAGGGATGATTATTATATGTTAATAAAATTGAATTTAATATCCTTCCCATTCCTTGTAATGCTAACATGTAAAAATAGAACTCTGACTTCAGAAGCCTGGACAGAGGAAGGTAAACAGTTGCACCCTACTCACAAGTGTGTCATTCTAGAATTGCCCATCATATTATGACGCGTTGACTTATTTCATCAAGCAAGTATTTCACTAATTAAGCAGAGTTCCCTCGGTAACAGACTATGAACGCGACATTTAAAATTAATTAATTACTGAGGCAAAAATCCACACAAAAGCATGGCTGGGACGAGAATGAAAGGCTTAATTTAAACTACGACACAGCATGAATATGCTTCCTGGTCCCTCATAAACGTTTTAATTTATTTTTTATCGCTAATTATCGTCATATAGCAGTTTATCTCTTCGTCAAGCAATAACTGCCGTATGTACTTTACCCTTAATATTAGGAGCGTTCATTTGAAATCCGTTCATGCCGCACCGCGCGTAATTGCGTACGTTGAACATGATCATGTCATAGCCATGTCATAACTACTGACCAATGAATAAAAGAGCGCGTGCTTATCGTCCCATGATGCATAGGTTCTGTTTCTGACCGTTGAGAAAAGGGGCGGGTTGATCCAAAATCCATCCAAAGAAGCTCAAAGAGCGGTGATTCAGTTTCTTTCATTTGAAGGGTGTCGACCAGTGGACATTTATCGAAGAATTCGGGCAGTGTACGGTTAAAAATGTGTGTCGAAGACAACAGTGACAGACTGGGCACGAATGTTTCGGAAAGGACGTCAGTTCACGACAGATCTTCGACGGCAGGGTCAAGCGCATATTGTTGCAACAGAAAAAAGCATCGCCAAAATTTATGCAGCAGTACAGATGAGCCGTTGTCGAAGCATACGTTCGTAGCGAAAGAATTTGATGTGTCAATTGGGACAACTCAAAAGAAACTGCAATATCGGAAGGTGTGTTCACGGTGGGCACCACGGATGTTGACGTAATGAACGCGATAAACACTTGGTTCAGTGAGCAACCACAATCCTTTTTTTGCGGACGACATTCGCCGCCCACCTAAGCAATGGGATGCTTGCCTAAATGCCTACGGCAACTTCTTATGACCAACCGATAGTGCATTATTTATTCAAAATGTATGCTTTGTTTAATTCTACCATGTTTTCTTAATGTTTATTTCATGCTTTTGTAATAAAGCCCTTAGAACGGGTTTCAAATGAACGACCCGTATATAAAGAATTATGCTGGGTGTTTTAAATAATCGATAACCTGATCGTGGATTGTCGAGGTCCTCGATATGGAAGCATGAAAACTAATTGTAAGATAATCTTCATAGTATTTCACTTACGGGTGCGAAGACGGAATTATCAACACTAAGAATAAGCACACATCAGAGTATTCACATAGAAGTACCTCGATGATCATCCCATCAACATTCAGTCTCTGATAATCTTCATAGCTTTTAACTCATGGGTACCAAGATGGAAGTATCAACTGCAGTTGTCTTCTAATCATCATAGTATTTCACATATGGGTGCCAAGATGGAAGCATCAACACTGGGTATAATTAAATATCAGAGTATTCACATAAGATTACATGTTGGTCCCATCAACACTCACTGTGAGGTGATCATTATAGTGCTGTATTGCACGGAATAATAGATCTTGATCTCATCTCTATTTTAAGTTAGTCGCATGTCCTTTACAGGACGTCGCAGTCAACTATAGCATTGTTTGGCTGTTTGTGATTTACTAGGCAAGTTTCCATTGCTTTCTGAACGACCGATGCCCATACCATCGAAATCAACGCAAGGCGTTCGCTTCCAAATCGTCTGTAGATAATTACAAACCCTCAGCAAGGTATGTCGGGGAAATGTGAAACACTTTCACTGTTCCCAAGACACATCGCTGGCTCCTCAACAAGTACAGTACATATATTCTAGTGTGGGTCATCATCATCATCATCATCATCATCATCATCATCATCATCATCATCGACTAACATTGCAGTTAGAGACACCTCTCAAGCCGATGAAAGAAGAAAAAGAAATCATCATCATGAAGCAAGCCGTTTGCTTATCGTCGCTATCATCACATTCCGCTGGGAAGACTCTCAATCATTCGTCATTTCTCTTGCCCCGCGCGTTTACATGCCTGAGTGACGTTAAAGTTTTGTCCATCGCCGTGTTGGCCGGTTCTTGCCTATATCGACCTTTCTATTGTTGTCCTTTCTAAACAACTGTGACATTTGATGTGGCCAAGTAGTTCAGTTTTCCGGAAATTATACTGTTTATGAGCTCATATGGGTAGGTTTTTCTAATTGTCTGTTCTTTTACTTAAAACCCACATTAAGGACAACCCTCAAATATATAAAAACGTCAGGATTGAACATCGTCATCTGTAGATACCATTCTGACTGGCATTAGGACAAAACGTCATGACAGAAAATCTTCTTAGTAGACGTCATTCATTCTGTCACTAGGACAAAACGTCATGCCAGAAAATCTTCATTGTAGACGCCATTCAGACTCGTATTAGTACAAAACGTTACCGCAGAAAATATTCATCAGCAGACGCCATTCAGACTAGCATTAGGACAAAACGTCATGATAGAAAATCTTTATCTGTAGGCGGGATTCAGACTGGCAGTAGGACAAAACGTCAAAACAGAAAATCCACATCTGTAGACGCCATTCAGACTGGCATTAGCACAAAATGTTACGGCTAAAAATCTTCATCTGTAGACGTCATTCAGACTGTGGGACAAAACGTCAAAACAGAAAATCTTCATCTGCAGGCACCTTTCCGACGGGCATTACGACAAAACGTCAAAACAGAAAATCTTCATCTGTAGGCTCCATTCAGACCGGCATTAGGACAAAACGTCAAACCAGAAAATCGTCATCTGTAGGCGCCATTCAGACTGCCATTAGGACAAAACGTTAAAACAGAAAATCTTCATCTGTAGACGCCAATCAGAATGGCATTAGGACAAAACGTCAAAACAGAAAATCCACATCTGCCATTCAGACTGGCATTAAAACAAAACGTGAGGACTTAAAATCTGCATCGTAGACGTCATTCAAATAAGCACTGAGTCCATCAGCTGGCAGCAGAAACAATAAGCATCGACAGCCCTGGGTCTCTCCTTGAAGACACTGAACGCATATGGAATCCAAGTAACGTTGATTTTTCACCATAAATAATAAATCATACCAGCTTATGTGATAAAATCGGACTCGATATAATATTTCACAGATTTTCAAATAATTCCAGTAACAATTTCTAAACAAACGTACAAACAAACATAAAACGGGAGCAGAACCAACTAAAACAATATTATGCAGAATGGTACGACACTGTAATTATGTCCATTCTTCCGGGGAATTTATTTAAACCCAAAATCAATCATACTTGATCGCCTCTGTCTATCATAGTTTGTTTCCCCCCCCCCAATGCACCTGCTCACTTTAAATATCACGCTACTGCGTGCTTCTAGTGGGTTCTGAGCGGCTAACCACAATATCTAACCGTGGACTATTGCCAACACCAAACTGTCAGGACAATCCACAATGACAACATATAGTACTTCTTCTTCTTCTTCTTCAGCTTTCCGAGCCATTGAGTATATATATAGTACTGCTGCTATTTAATAGTCAGAATGTACACTGTCATAATACAGGTTTAATTGTGAAGAATGTATGCTATCATAATACAGGTTTCATGGCCAGAATGTATGCTACTACAATACAGGTTTATTAGCCATAATTTATGTTATCACAATGCTTGTTTAACGGCCAGAACTTATGTTACAACATAGGTTTTATAGCCATAATTTATTCTACCATAATACAGTGTCATTGCACAAAAATTACACAAATGGCACTGGCACATTTATTCCGCTTTACTTTCTCCTTCTTCTTCATTTCCTTCCCACCTCCCTTCCATTGGCTTCCCGCCTCCCACTTCTCTTTCCTTCTCTCTCTCTCTCTCTCTCTCTCTCTCTCTCTCTCTCTCTCTCTCTCTCTCTCTCTCTCTCTCTCTCTCTCTCTACAATTTTGCGACAATGCTCACGACAATCGTCACTGTATGTGTGTGTAAAGTGTGGGAGTTTGATCATAATAGTAGGTTGGGGGATCGGGGGATGTGTGTGTGGGTGGATTCGTGATGTGTGTGGGTGGGCGGGGTGGGTTTGTGTGGGTGGGTGGGGGATTTGTGTGTAGGTGCGTGCGAGATGTATGGGTGTATGGGGAGATGTGTTTGTGAGTGGGGATGTGTGTTTGTCTAGGTGGTTGTGGGTGAGTGGTGGAGGAGGATATGTTGGTGGATGATTGATGGTGGGTTATGTGATGGGTGGGGGTATATGTGTGGGTGGGGAGATGTGGGTGTGGGGATATGTGGTGGGTGGGAGATGTGTGCAGGTGGGGGTGGTTGTGGGTTTGGGGATGTGTATGTGGGTGTGGGATGTTTGGGTGGATGGGTGGGGAGTGTGTGTGGGTGAGAGATGTGTGGGTGAATGTATGTGGGGGATGTGTGTGGGTTGGGGGAGGGGTGCGTGATGAGTGTGGGTGATGGATTTGGAGATGTGTGTGTGGGTGGGGGATATGTCTGGCTGGGTGGGGGTGTGTGTGGCTGGATGGAGGATGTATGTGTGGGTAGTGAGGGTGACTGTAGTTGGGGGATGTGTGGATGGGTAGGAGATGTGTGGATAGATGTGTGTGTGTGGGTGAGGGATGTGTCTTAGGGATGTGTGTGGGTGTGGTATTGTGTGGGAGGGGAGCTGGGTGTGGATAAATGATGTTTGTGTGGGTGGGTGAAGGTGTGGTTGGGTTTGTGGGTGGGTGAATGATGTGTGTGAGGGTGGGGGATGTTTGCTTAGATGGGTGGTTGGGATGTGTGAGTGTGGGTGGGTAGATAGGAGATGTATGTGTTGATGAGTGGGTAAGGGATGTGTGGGTGTTAGTGGTTGAGGGATAAGTACGTGTGTCTAGGGATGTGTGAGGGGATGAATGTATGGGTTGTGTGTGCGTGGATGGGAGGTGTGTGTTTGTGAATGGGGAATGTGTTGGTGGGTGGGGATGTGTGTGAGGGATGTTTGTATGGGTGGGGAGATTGTGCGTGGGTGGGTATGTGTGTGTATATGGGTATGGGTGTGTGGTTAAGGGATGTGTGGCTTGGGGAATGGGTGGATGGAGGATGTGTGGTTGGGTGGAGGATGTGTGGTTGGGTAGAGGATGTGTGGGTGGGTGATTGTATATGAGTAAGGGTGTGTGGTTAAGGGATGTTTGGTTGGGGGATGGGTGGGTAGAGGATGTGTGGGTGGGTAGAGGATATGTGGGTTGGTGAGTGTGTGCAGGTTAGGAGATGGTGGGGAATGTTTGTAGGTGTGGGCTCGGGATAAGTGAGTGGGCTGGGGGAGATGGGAGATTATGTGGGTGAGTGCGGAATTTGTGTGTGGGTAGGTGCGGAATATGTGAGTTGACGGGGAGATGTGTGTGTGGCTGAGGAATGTGTGTTTGGTTGGGTGGTTGGAGGTGTGTGGGTGGAGGAGGATATTGGGTGAGTGATTGTTGGTGGGAAATGGGACGGGTAAAGGATATGTGAGTGGGTGGGGAGATGTGTGTAGGTGGGGGATGTGTGGGTTATTGAATGTATGTGTGCTTGGGGTGTGGGTGGATGGGATGTGTGGTGGGTGAGAGGTGTGTGTGGGTGGGTGAGAGGTGTGTGTGGGTGGGGAGATGTGTAGGGATGTGGTGGATGGGTGGGGGAATGTATTGTATGTGTGTGTGGTTGGGTGGGGGAGTTGGAGTGAATGGGGGATGTGTGGGTGGGTGGTGGATGTGTCGTATAACATAGTAATATGCATTGTTTATGTTTACAAAATTCATGTGACAATGTTTTTTTCCTATGCACTGTTCATGAAAGAAAGATGAGTGAATGGAAGGGCCGAATGTAAGACGGGCCTGCGTGCCCAATTTGTTACCCTTTGAAAATAAAGTCTGTTCCTTCGTTCGTTCGTTCGTTCGTTCTCTCTCTTCTCTCCCCTCTGATCCTTTACGCCTACCTTACTCCTCCTTTCTTTATCGTCGTTTTGTTCTTCTTTTTCTTATATCCTTTAACCCTCACCCAACAAGTAAATCAAATACGTCCTCAGACATCTCGTGCCAAGTTCCCCTGCCTCTTCTTCTATTTCCCCTGTTATCTTTTATTGGAGTTCAGGTCCTCGACCAGCACGCACCAATACGTCCTATTCTTTGCTATGTTTTACAACTCACTTTATGACTTTCCAATACTATTCATCTCAATCTCGAATTCTCGTCTCCCTGCGATGTTAGGTCTCCACCTATTCACCTTGATCCTTAAAAAAAAGTATGCTCATGAAGCGAATTAATGTGAATTCATGAAGCGAATTAATGTGAATGGTAAAACACAATCGAGACATGGTAGTAACAGCAAATATACAAGGGTTCAGTATGTAAATTAGAGCCATGATGCTCTTTTAACAAGAATCACCTTCAAATTAATATCCTATTCATGGCTGACTCGGTCAGGGGTTTATTAATCTGAGTCAGGAGATTCCACCCTAATATAACTTCTCTTCTGGTGTTCATCAGGGTTGGAGTAATGATAGAAAGGAAAAGGAACCTATGACAGGTCTAGCTAACCGGTAGGGAACCGAACGACTTAGCCCGGAATCGAACCCACAAACTGCTTCAGTAAAACATTCTCTTAATTCCGTGTGCTCCATGTAGTTGCTTCAGTAACACATCACCTTACCTCCGTGAGCTCCATGTAGTTGCTTCAGTACCACATCTCCTTATCTCCGTGTGCTCCATGTAGTTGCTTCAGTAACACATATCCTTACCCCCATGTGCTCCATGTGGTTGCTTCAGTAACACATATCCTTACCCCCATGTGCTCCATGTAGTTGCTGCAGTAACACATCTCCTTGCCTCCGTGTACTCCATATGGTTGCTTCAGTAACACATCTCCTTACCTCCGTGTGCTCCATGTGGTTGCTTCAGTACCACATCTCCTTGCCTCCGTGAGCTCCATGTAGTTGCTTCAGTAACACATCTCCTTGCCTCCGTGAGCTCCATGTAGTTGCTTCAGTAACACATCTCCTTGCCTCCGTGTGCTCCATGTGGTTGCTTCAAAAACACATCTCCTTACCTCCGTGTGCTCCATGTAGTTGCTCTAGTAAAACAAATTTTATTCTATTACTCAATCAATCAATCATGTGCCATGCCGGAAAGCGTGGGAAGTCATAACTCGCCATTTCACTCGATCACCAGAGTCGTAGATCAGCTCAGTGTTCCTGTTTCGTCCATGCCATGTGGCCAAGCCATCCAGGTATTTTCCTCTCGGTCTTCCTCTTGGTCTGTTCCCTTCGATCTTGCCAGTTATCACTAAGTTCTCCAATCCATTTCTTCTCATAACATGTTCACAAATTTTTGACTGTCTACGTCTAATTTCTCTAATCAATTTACGATTTTCATTTGTCTCCTGTAGTACTTGGTCATTGGTTTTTCTGTCTGTCCATGGTATTCTTTGCATTCTCCTCAGAAACCACATTTCTGCAGCCATCACATGTTCTATTACTCACTGCACCAATTTCACTCTCAATAGACAGGCATTCGGATAGAATCTGTTGATAATTAAATATCCTCTCCCTCCACAACAAATGGTATTTGTTGATCAGGAGTAAATAAGAGGATACGGCATCAGCCTCTGGCTCGTGTAGGCCAGCTTCATCTCACGGTGTTGAATGTTTGGGGTTTCACAAAATGGGATAAAAGAATGGAACTCTTCTTGGTAAAATGTCCGAATTACCCAGGAAAACATGTATTGCATGTGTAATTCTGCTGAATACACATGAGGATCCTCGTCGGCGCTACAGAATTCGTGCACTGTGTTGAGATTATCCTTGTAACGATTTATGGGAGGAAACTGGGTCACTTATAAAGATATCCGTTTGCAAAAAAAGCGATTATATACGAACTGAAACTAATATAAATAACCTAACACCTGCGAGGGGAAACATGCCCACACTAGAACTAATCCGGCTCAGTCTACGTATTTGTTTAGTTTAGTTTAGTCGATGGATCAACATCACGGCACACGGGTGTAACCCATAAGTGCTCCGTTCTTCTCCGAACTCAAACCTGAGTCTGGAGAAACTCAGCTCAGTGCATGAACTCCGTAGCACCGGCGAGGATCCTGAAATACTTTGGGTAGATTTTGAACACGAAATTTTGCCCGAGCAGCGCCGTTAGGCTACTCTTTTTCGATTTCCAACTGCCAAGGGATTTTTTACGTGCGCAACAATACACACAGGCGTCCGATCTCACTGCCCAGAGACCAAGGGAAATTTTTGCTAGAAGTCCACGTGAAAAAATCCCGGTCCTCACCGGGGCTTGATCCCGGGACCTCCAGCACTCGAGGCGGACACCATACCTCGAGACCTCGCAGCCCCGCTGCGTTGAATCATGACTCAGTTACGTCCTGATATGCCTTTCTGCAGATGTTACGTTTCAGTACCGGTTGTGCATACCCCGCTGGTTTCTGCGCTCAGGCCTGGGAAGAAGAGACATGCAAGATAGTCCCGTGGACATGATACTTTCGTAATGGATCGGGAAAAATGATCGTAATGGATCGGGGAAATGATCGTAATAGATCGGGGAAAATTTTCGTAATGGATCGGGGGAAATGTTCGTAATAGATCGGGGAAGATGTTTGTAATGGATCGGGAAAAATGTTCGTAATGGATCGGGGAAAATGTTCGTAATGGGTTGGAAAATAATGTTCGTAATGGTTCGGAAAAATGTTCGTAATGGATCGGAGAAAATGTCTGTAAACGAATCTCACTCCACATTGTTTTCGGAGTCAGGCGACCTGAACACCGGTACATCGGAATTAAGAGGTTTTTTGTTTGTTTTTGTTTTCACTGGCCTTGTACTCAAGCGTAGTACTACTTAGGGTGCACTGGACTGATTTTTGCGAGTGGATTAGCTTTCCCTATTACCAGTGCCCCTCGCCATCAGGCGTACCCACTCCAACTTCTGAGGTACTTGTAATTTACGTCCCCAAGTCGAGTACGAGAGATTAACATTTTAGTCCAACTAACAGGTGTAGGAGTTGAACCCGCTACCTCGAGATCAGCACACCGGATGGTAAAAGCGAGTGCTCTTATCCATTCAGCCATGCTGAACTCGGGAATTAAAAGTTCATATATAACAATATCACCATCATCATCTTGTGCCATACCGATAAGCGTGGTTGGTCATGTTTCGCCATCTCATACTATCGACAGAGTCGTGGATCAGCTCCGTGTTTTTGTCTCGTTATGCCACGTAATCGAGCCATCAAGATGTTTACCTCCCTGTCTTTCCCGTCGTGTTTCGCCAATTCATAGAGAACAACAACAAACACCAGCTGTTAATTTAACTTCAAACCAAAATATTTATTAATGTATAGTAACAACTGATTAGGATTGAGCGTGTTAAAGTAAAGTAACACTTGTCTGGGTTTGGAAGAGTTAGCCAAGCATTTGTCAAATAAACACAAACATTGGAAAGTTGACAGGGGAACTTGGGCGTTACAATATTTAATGAACATAAATATTGTGTCTCCCGCTGATGTTTTACCGCCGTCCACATGGCGAAAGCCAGAGCAGTCACCCTGTAGCCTACCACCATGTCGTCAGATGCCACTGTGGAAGGTTGGAGTGACATTGGCTACGTCATCCCATAGAAAGCTGAAAAGTTTAGCTCCAAAATCCTACCGGTCGATTCTACAAAAGGCTTGACTGGGTTATCAGGGGGTGGGAGGGGGAGGGGCCTCTATGCTCCATTGGGTCATAAACGGCAGAATGAAGAAGAAGAAGAAGAAGAAGAAGAAGAAGAAGAAGAAGAAGAAGAAGAAGAAGAAGAAGATGAGGGGAGGAGAAGGATGAGAGGAGGGGAAGGAGGAGATGCGACTGTGGAGAACATGAAGAATAGCAATATCAAGAATGTATTTGCTTATTTGTACTTCCTTCCTGCGTCTTATATGAAAGCTAATCAATATATGTGCAATTATTTCTCATACTGCTTCGGTGGTCTCAGAAGTGGATAATCCTGGCCAATACAGGCCAAAGCTCAGACAGTTACTTGTGTCATACGGAATAACTAAGGAGACAGAGCCAGCAGTTATCGACCGCGCCTGGTTCATCTACTCATCTTCACTTGTGAGTTGATGGCGTTTGTTGCCAGCGTTTTTTTTTTTTTTTTGGCACAGGCTCAAGCAAGGAAGTCCAGGTTGTGGTTTTCTCATTGCCAGTTAGGGTTTGTTAGAGACAAGGGGCGGAGACATGATGAAAGAAACGCAGGGTCAAGGGTATACAAGGAGGGAAGGGACAATGATTACAGAAAGGGAGAGACGGTATAAGAAATAAAGAAAGAGATAAATGCAAAACAACTCGCAGACAAGCAGGCATTTCCAGTCACAATAATATAGAAAAATAGACATAACCATTTGCAGTCAAGTAGACAGACAGGCAAAACCGCTCACAGGAAAGCAGACAGACAGATGAATAGATAGATGTGGTGAGACTAAATCAGCAAGAAGGAAGAGATGCAAGCAAAGCAGGATGGAAGACAGACAGACAGACAGACAGACAGACAGACAGACAGACAGACAGACAGACAGACAGACAGACAGACAGACAGACAGACAGACAGACAGACAGACAGAAAGAAAGAAAGAAAGAAAGAAAGAAAGAAAGAAAGAAAGAAAGAAAGAAAGAAGAAAGAAAGAAAGAAAGAAAGAAAGAAAGAAAGAAACCACTACGTATATACGTCCTGTCGCCTGCTATTACTTCATAGAATTAATTCCTCACAAAAATCGCGACATTATTCTTGCACGAACTGCTCTATACAAACATCCAACAATTTGTGATTGCAAAATGGACGACTGTTTGTCCGAGTTTTCCCCCATGCTGGCCGTATTGTTTTCGACGTTACATTGTTCCACCGTTTATTATATATTACTCGACCGTTTCATTATATATGCATCTATTTGCTTGATGCACTTGCCATTAAACTTTAATAACTTGGAAATCGTTAAGTTTTGTTTCTGCATCAGGTATTTCCGAGATTTATTGGCGAACATATCGATTAGTCCTTTGACAACCGACCAGCTGATGGTTGGTTCAATTTCGAATCGAGGCGGGATTTTGTATTAAAATTAATCAGGGCTCTCGGGTTGGTCCAGCCTAAAATGGACACCAGGAAATGCCTTGGGAAGTAAAAGCGGCCTCTGTGATACTGACCCCATCATCATGACCCTCGCCATATGGCATAGGCGCTCTTGTTTCTCAGCAAATCTCGGGTCTTGCTGTTCTGAATCATTTCTATATGTTAAGGAGCATTTTGTGAGATATTCACTGGCACAGAAATGAGGCATAATGGGGCGACCCTTTGCCGTGAAGTTGGAACCGCGACTAATTAACTAACATCTATATGTTGAACAGCCAGTGACTACAGCTACATGTTGTAACCTTTTCTTGATTTTCTCTCAACAGCTTTTCAGATAGACTATAGATGCCATTCTCCTAGTCCTTATCTTAGATTCCAAATCATGGTTTCTCTCGCCCTGTCTGTCTCTTCTACCGCTGATCTGTCCAGTCGTCACGATGTTGTCTAACGCCTCTCTTCTCATTACATGACCAATGAATGCTGTTTGTCTCTTTCTTAAAGTTGTCTATATTGTTCTGCTTTCATTAGGCAGTTCCAGGCGTTCGTTGTTAGTTACTCTGGCTGCGCAAGATATTCGTAGCATTCGTCTCAGAAAGCACATCTCCTCCGCCTGCAAGCTTGATCTAGTTTGTTAGTTCATTCTCCAAGAGCAGCATGCAGCAGATAGCTGCTATGCGTATTTGAATTCTTAGGATTACCACACTTTATAGCAATACGGACATTGTGAGGAAAGCCAAGTCGCAAAGACAACTTATCACAAACATCAGAAAGAGGCAGTCATCGTTTTTAGCCACGTTATGAGAAGACAAAAACTGGAACATGTGTGACAACCAGAAAGATTTTCGAAAAGAGAGATAGAGGAAGACAGCGGGAGAAGATTCTTGACAGTCTTGTGTCATAGTAGAGAAGGGAGTCAACACACGAATTGATCCATGGCGTCGAAGATTGTAATTTGTGGAGAGTCATGATCGCCCACGCCAGCCGACAAGGCACGTGATGATGATGATGATGATGATGATGATGATGATGATGATGATGATGATGATGATCATGATGATCATGATGATGATGATGATAGGCCTGAGTGCACTGAAAAAGGTGGTCATGTGGTCATACTTTAACTCCTGTAGCAAACGATGGTAGCTTGCATCGAACCACCCGCGCTAATGGCATTTTCAGCGGAACGCCCTAGCCGTCACACCAACGCACCTGGAAGGGTCTTTCATATCGGACACAACAACAACAACTGGCATCCTGTCACGGGCGACATCATCCTCTCAGCTATATTGATTCACGAGCAGCACAACAAACCGTGTGGCATACAAAGAGAGGAAATCCCTGGAGCGACAGCCATATGAAATTGTTCTAAAATGACAGGACAGTTACAACAAGAAATGCATTTATCCAAACACTGAAGCTTTAATGTGCTTCTCTGGAGAGAAATTACACTTACATACTGATTTATATCCACACATATATGAACAGAGACACAGAGAGCGACAGACAGATAGACAAACTGAGACAGTCACGGAGAGAGATATAGATAGATAAGATAGAGGGGGAGGGAGGGGGATGGACGGACGGACGAACGGTCGGACGGAGAGAGACAGAGAGGAGGTAGAAGGTGGGAATGTCTTGAAATGGAGCGCTTCTATTATTTTTTTTTCCTTTGAACTATTACGAACAAGTGACACACACTGTATTATTTCTGCAAGTGTCACAATTACCAAGACTCACCAAAGTGCTTGACGGCGCATGTGTAAACTATAATTCTCTGGACATGCAAGCATTTCCTCATATCGTCTCTTTGAGTAGTCAGTGGGTACGGTAATAACTTTTGGCTGAGTCTGGTGAGAGTGTAAAAAGGGTGTTTATTTTCCTTTTACTGCTGGCTTTAGTCACTAGTGCTGGGGAATTGAACCTGCCTCTACCAATGAAGACTAGAGTTATGGTAGGAAGTTATTAAGTCAAACTTATAGTTAATTAGGATTTCAAAACAGCAAGTAGAGTCAGTTTTCGGAGTTGAAACCAATATGAACTCGAAAGAAAGCACAGAGTACAGATGTGTGCTACTAACACGCTCGACGAATTACTCGTTATTTATGCCACTGTGTGTGAATCAATACAATTATTAATATAACCCGAGTTGGTTGATGACAACACCGGCTGTTGTCTTGTTGTGATACTTGTATTATTTCATCAAGAATAGTCTTCTTGTGTCTGTCTGCCTGTATGTGCATACGTAGGTATGGTGGATAGGCGGGCGGACAGGCAGGCAGGCAGGCAGGCAGGCAGGCAGGCAGGCAGGCAGGCAGGCAGGCAGGCAGGCAGGTAGGTAGGTAGGTAGGTAGGTAGGTAGGTAGGTAGGTAGGTATGTATGTATGTATGTATGTATGTATGTATGTATGTATGTATGTATGTATGTATGTATGTATGTATGTATGTATGTATGTATGTATGTATGTATGTATGTTCTTCTGCCATTTCTGAAACGTTTCTGTACTTCTAGTAATACACATTCTAAAATATCTTTAATCCTCTTTACAATGATTGGCAAAAGTATTTCACCAGCATGACCTATTGTCAATTATTTGGTGCACATTTTAAAACGTGTTTCCCGCAAATTTTTATTTATTTTTTTGTTTTGTTTACCTGTTCATCGAACCAGTCTCTCAGCTCGACTCCGCCTAATATATGTGCCCCATATAATTTTCTGAAAGTAAAAGCTACAGGCCATACATAGCACTTATTATTATTATCATCATCCGTGTAGTATGATTGATATCACTATACATTACGTTTCCATCCTCTGATTTCATTTAATTTGTATATGCTGTTATAATATCAGCTAATGTCAGCTGTTAGTTGACCATTTATGTTTTGTCCACCAGTCGAAGATATTATTGCATTGAAATATTGCGTTGTGCTTGTGTTTGTACATTTTTCAAGATCAATGACTTTCCTGTCTTTGCACCATCTACGTCGTATTTGGATTTCTGCTCAGGATATTCCACAGCGTCTTGGTTTATCTTCTGTACAACACAGCGTCACTACCTTCTGTACAACACAGCGTCCATAACCTCTGTACAACACATCGTCTGGGTTTAACTTCTGTACAACACAACGTGTTTAGCTTCCGCACAACACAGCGTCCTTAGCTTCCGTACAACACAGTGTCTTGATATAACTTCTATACAACACAACATCTCTCTTTAACAACTGTAATCAATGTTCATCATCATCATAATTATCATCGTGTATCTGGTCCTTTCCAAAAAGTCGCCCTGGTGACAGCCTGAGTGTTCTACTGGCTCGGCCACCTTCATGCCCAAGATATCTGCAATGTCTTGTATCCACATTAGTTGTTGACCCCAGCCGCTTCTTTCACAAACCTTTTTGTCCTTTCATAATTTTTCTTTTTAAGCCACTGTGACTTTTAATATGACTAAAGTATTTTAGTTTCTGTTTCCCCGAGACATAATGCTTTTTGTGAGCCAGTTTTCTTAGTTGTTATCTTGTTGCATGTCTTGGTCCACGATATTCTCTAAAATCTGCTGTAACATTTAAGCCCAAAAAGCCAAAATGTTCTTCTTTAGTTATTGCGAAATTTACAATGCCTCATATCCGTATGCTGTGGTAAGATGCGTGATCCCTAATATTACATTGTATCTTGTTTGCCGGTGTTGTGTCAGTTGTTCTTAAGCTAAGTACATTTTTTCCGTTTTATACAGCAGTCGGCCGGACATTCTGTTCTGCAACTCTAGTTATTAGGTACAGAACCTAATATTCCGCCTATTCCCACCCCAGCAATAAAAGAATCTACCCTACTGTACGCCACATCTAATTTCATTTACCAATTCACATCAGGTGCGAGTCTACCTACATCGGCAGAAAAGAGCGGCAGTTACACAGCAGGGTTGTTGAACACATACCAAACTGGATTAACAAGAAACTACACACAAGCGATGGGATCATGGGAAGGCTGACACACCACAATTATAAACTTCCGGCGTCGTCCATTGCACGTCAGGTTTAGGAAACCGGTCATGTAATTGATAGAGACAGCGCATTTCGCGTGTTGTGTCATACACAAAATAATCGTTCGTTAAAGTTTGCAGAAGCGATAATTATCGATCTGCATAAGCCAATTTTGTGAAAACAAAAAGATATGATAGTCAATTTAAAATTACCATGGTAAACAATTGATATTACTGTGCGAACATGTGTATATTTCAGCTTGAACGATGTACCTAATTATTTTACTCCATGTTGTGTGACTTCTGTATGTACCTGACGAGATGCAGCGAAATATGCCATGTAATAAATCGTACAATCTATGGTTTGTGTCTTCGTTATTCAAATATAATTATTGTCTTTGTTTAGTTCTAATATTCACAAATTGTTATATTCAGATCTAATAATACTAGTATCTTGATAAATGTCTGGGTGTAGCACCTGTACTCAAAATGTACCTGATGCCTAGCTAAATGTGTTATGTATGGCTTAATGATTTTCATTTCCGTTATCTGTATAGATGTTGTTATATTCAGATGTTGTTATTTTTGTTCTTTTAAAACGGGGGTAATATATGTATGTTGCATGTGTTGTTGTTGTTGTTATTTTAATACACGATGCTCATGTGATATATATATATATATATATATATATATATATATATATATATATATATATATATATATATATATATATATATATATATATATATATATATCGTATTAATTTAGTTTTATCAGTCTGAAAACGCTATATTTTTCATTTGGAGTGGCGAGGTTCTAATCTCGGGTTAATATCTGTAGCTTCCAAGTGTTTATATTTTCTGGTGATTTCTCTAACGTCAGCGTTGTTATTCTTATCGTCTGCCCGTTATTCTCCTGCCCCCTCTCCCCACCCCTCTTTTCTGCCATTTGTGTGAGAACCATTGAAGAGACATCACTGAATGCATCCGTCTGTGGACGTAAATAATTGCCATCTGTTAGCATAGATAGATTGGACAAGTTCATTTTAATTTACAATTTACATGAGACACGATATAAGAAGAAAAAAGACGCGCAAAAAATGTTTGCTCGTCCAACCTGCTTTCTCAGCCTTGGTTATAACTGGAATGGTTTCAAAATACGATTATAATAACTTGTTAGGAATATAATGTTATTTTCAAATACAGAACGGAGGAATGTGTATACAGAGGTGCGGAAAACGTTTCAGCAATAGCAGAAGTGAATGAAAGTATATTATTTATTTATATAGCAATAGCAGAAACGTGAGTGAAAGTATATTATTTATTTATATAGCAATAGCAGAAACGTGAGTGAAAGTATATTATTTATTTATATAGCAATAGCAGAAACGTGAGTGAAAGTATATTATTTATTTATATACCATTATAGCAGGGGTTTCCGGTTTTAGGTCAAGATGGCGAGACGTGTTTCTTTCTAGCTCGGCTTAGAACGGTTGATCGGCGGTCCGACAAACCACCATCGTAAAACTTCCCGTTGTTTCAGAATCAGATTTCTGGCTCTAAATGTTATGTTGCTTCGCTGAAATTTGTTGAATTCCAGTAGAACCATCATTAGAGAGAAGGCTCATTCAATGGCCAAGTAAATATTCAAGATCAACAACAGGTAGCAGCGAACCGCCAAGCATGGAGAGTCATGACTTCTGCCCTAGCCCTATGCGCCGCCTTAGGCTCAAGAGGAAAGACTAAGACTAACTAACTATAGCAGAAACGTGAGTGAAAGTATATTATTTATGTATATAGCATTAGCAGAAACGTGAATGAAAGTATATTATTTATTTATATCCTACTGGACTGCCGGCTCTGGGGCGAAGGGGTAGGGAATACAATTCATAATCCCGCATAACGCGTTCGAAACACAGCTGCGGGCGATTTGTAAGCAGACCGCCTTGCGTTGGTATTTCCATGCAGTATTATGAGCCCCAGTCGTTCAGAAAGCAATGGCAAACTACTGAACATAAACTTGCCCAGGAATCACAAACAGCCAAAAAGATGCTGAGGTTGACTGATTATGTTATGTAAAGGGTGTAAATTCTAACTTATCCTACTGTCGTGAGGCAGTTTCCTGCTATGATTCTGTCATGTGATAGCGCCTTCACATTCTGTAGGGCTGACTGCGCCGAGGAATAAGTGGCCAATCTCTACTTCACTTTAGCAGACGACGAGCGCCAACCCGCGCCCGACCGTGCACAGATATGACCAGCACAGTTCGCTATCAACTTCGTCATGAACGCCCGCTGAGTGAAAGTATACTTGAAGAAAATATGTCAGGCACACTTTTTTCCTCTAATACCATCAGAGCTAGAATCATTAGCGTAAGACTGGAAGAAACACCAAGGAATATCACACCGCTTCAAGCATAATACGCTCTGTCAACAATGGCGAAATATGAAGACATTGACGAATGTTATAACAGCCTCCGTAGTGTTGTAGAAAATATTAGTAAACATGTCATCATAGCAATAATAAAAGTTTTCAATGACAAAGTGGACACAGAAAATAGGACAAGTAAAACGAGTGGTGAGAAAACACAAGATAGGAAATCGAAATGGAATTAAGGATAAACTAATAACTGTCTGCATGGAAAGTGAGCTGATGAAAGCAAAACCAATGTTTCTACAACATTCTAGAAGGTCTTGTACTTGGACAATAATCCACAAAAACATAATAGAAACTGTCTTTGGACAAAACAGAATACATCATCATCATCAAGTGCCGTGCCAGCTGGCGTAGGCGTTCATGGCTCTCCACAGATCGCGGTCTTTGGTTTTCTGGATCAACTCTGCTGATGATATTCCTCCATGTCACCGTCTCAATCCGTCCAGCATCATTTCTCTTGGTCGGCCTCTGCCTCTCTTCCCGTCGATCTTTCCAATTGTCACGATGTTCTCCAATGCCTCTCTTCTCATCACATGACCAAAGAAAGCTGTTTGTCTCTTTCTTATTGTTGTATATAGTGTTCTACAACAGAATACACGTATCGATATATTTCACATGATAGCAATTATTTCTTTCAAGCAGAGTACAGTGTGGATCTGTACTCTGGCTTTATAGGCTACAGTATTTGACTGTGTAGAACATGAATAAACATAGAACATAATGAAAGAAATGGGCTTCCAATCAAACTTAATACTGATCGTGAGAACACTCTACACTGAGCAAAAAGCAGCCGTGAGAATATGCGATGATACAACAGATTGGTTTGATTTTTTTTAAAGGGTTTAAAAGATAAGACTATCGACTTCATTGCATAGGTTTCTATCTCATATGGCTCTGTCTCTTTCAGCAAGACGTCCTGCCGAAATCATCGCACTAAGCACGAACTTCGAAGCTCCAGCGAGAAAATTACACTCGTGAACCGAACGACGTGGCCCGGAATCGAACCCACAACGCGAAGCAGACGCCGTAATCAGTTCGCACCTGAGACTCCCTGATGTGATATAGATGAGGAAGTCAGAGACAGTTGTATCTTTATCTGTTTAACTTGTGTATTACAAAACTTCATTAGGAATGTTGCAAAAAATATTGCTTACGAACAAAATGATCGCTTTGTAATCGGTGGAATAAAAATACCTGAACTACCGATATGCTGACGACACAGTTTTACTATCACAAGTGGGAATTTAGAAACTAATGAACTTAGTGCACGAGCTAAGCTTTAAACAAAATGTAAATCTGAATGCAATAACAACAATCATGATAACTGATAGAAGAAATATTCCAACAGATTTATCAATGGAGAGAGATTACAGGAAGTGAGCAGTTTCTATGATCTAAGTTCATAGTTGAAGGACGATGGAAATTCATATGCCAGAAACCACAAGAACAAGAATTGCACTGGAAAAACTAAAGCAGTTTTAAAAAAAAACACTGTATCAGTAGGAGCAGATAGAGTAACAAAAGTTAAGTTTTCATGAGGATAGTTCATTGAGATTTCGTCAATAAAGAGTTAGACATCACGATCAGCCTCACAAAGTGTATCAGGCCAAGCCACGCGCCATGTCTGTGTTAGTAATAATAAACCCCACAGACGTCATAACAAGCAGGAGGCCATCTTGTCTTCAGGGACGACAAGTCTCGTTACAGTAAATCACATAACAAATGAACAAATACAAATATAGACAGCCCTAGAGACGGTACAGCAGGATTCAGCGATATATTATTAGAACATGAGCTCATGTTAATTATCAAGTGTCATCTCCGCATTGTGGGTCAAACAAAGTAAAGGTCCCATTTTACAAGCACAGGTGCCATTTTGGGGGCATATTATGCTAACCCTATGTTGTATAGACCAATCGGCATTCGAGGCCTGATGTGGTCAATATCATGCCAGCCGCCTTTACTTTCCAACACACTATTGGTACCTATTATAGGTTAGGTCGACCCGGGAATACAGATCAATTTTCAAAATTCTCCTCGATAAGAATATGAACCAGTTAATCATCGGGCAAGAAGACAGGCAGACAGGCAGGCAGGCAGACAGGCAGGCAGACAGGCAGGCAGACAGGCAGGCAGGCAGGCAGGAATGCTAGCCAATGCGTTACCGCGGCTCTCTGTCTCCGCATTGAAGGTCTGATGTAATGAGCCGCCATCGCCCTCTTTTCGACACCTCAGTCATAGAAGCTTCTCAAAGTCCATCTCTCGATGCTGTCTAGCTACTTATAAAGTGGTCTTCCCCGTTCATGCTTCCCCTCCACCTTTCCCTCCAGCATATCTTTTAACCAAGTAGCTATGTCTCTTTAGAGAACTACGTGGCCGTGGGGCTGAATGCGCTGGCGTTGAAACTTCCGGTGCCCTGGTGGCGGGGTAATGGGTTCAGCCCTTATACCGATCAGTTGAACTTCAACATTGACTTTCCGACCAGAAAGCAATGGCAAACTACTGAAAGAATCATTGCCGATAAAATCAACGTCGGGTTGGCTTTGATTGCATCGTACTCTAAAAGACACGCAACATTGCCATTGAAGCGGGCGTGATACTGTAATCCTACACCTATATATATATAATATATATATATATATATATATATATATATATATATATATATATATATATATATATATATATATATAATGTCACGAGCACGGCTGGACGAAAGTATATATATATATAAACTACTGAGCGTAATCTTGCCAAGAAATCAACAATCAGCTGAAAGATGCTGATGTTGACAGCGATGCATGCTAATAACCGAAAATTGCTGAGTGAAAAGTTGTAAATATTAAAGCAGAAATAACTGGCATACTTTGCCTAGTACTAAACAATATGAAATGAAAAATATAACAATAATCGCCCCTATTACGAAAGTGTAAAATGAAGTCGGAGTGGGTTCGCCTGATGGCGAGGGATTGTCAGGGTCTGATATGTAAGTAATAGTGTAAGTGCCGGTATGTAAGCGAGAGTCAGTGTAAGCATAGCTGAGGTCAAGGGCAGTAGGAGACATCACGCCTTGGCCAACGGACGGTCAGGCAAGAAGTCCGTGGATAGACCCACGTGATGTGGGAAGGTCAAGGAGAACGGGAGCAGTGTGTGTGAGACAGCGAATAGAGACGGACGTGTGGAGATCTAGCGAGTGATAGAACGATCGAACGATAGTGTTGTGACGGATAGATGGAGATGAACGTTGTGTATTGAGATTCGAGGAATGTACTAACTGTGATATGTGCGAGATGATGTGATATTGTGATTGCGAATGGTCATACGGGCGACAGTGTAAATATCGCCCATGTGAGCGATCGTTTGGCTGCTTGTGTCGAATGATTGCTTGAGCGGGAAGTGCGACCATAGTGTCATTCTGTAGTATAATGTAATAAAGGGTGCTCAGGAGATAGCTCCTGCGAGTTTCCGATTGCAGTCATGTGTTATATGTTATATGTGTCGTAGATGTTGTAATTTGCCTGTCCAAGTCCAGTGAGCTAGAAGGAGCAAATAGTTAAGACTCTGACAGGTATAATGGTGTCAGAAGTACACACGAACCACATACCCAAGTAAAATGCATAAAAGAACGCTACTTATGTAAAGAAGAAGATCGATTGCATAATATTTATAAGAAATTGTAAATCAGAGATTTGTTAATAAAATCAGAACGAAAATAACGTCATTTCTTTCCACAGCAGGTTTCAATTCTACAAAGCGACCGACGTAACCAGAATAGGTCAACGGTAACCAGCACGAGAATCACGTTCCTGTACATCAAGCGTTCGAGTAAACAGCAGATAAAGATAAGTTGATTAATTTTGATTGCTAATTACCCAAATCTGCATTCTTTGATTTCCTTGTATAGATACCATCATTAGTAGATTTGAATATTAAGGAACATAAAATAATGTTAGAATAAGAAACATAAATAGCCTATATCAATATATTAATCTAATACTTAGAAATTAAACCAGGTCCAAAATGACTTCATATGACGACCTCAAAGAACTAGCCTTAGAATATGCAAGGACTCCGGAACAGGTAAGATACTCGTGCACAAAACATTACGAAACATTGAAGGGCTATTTAAACGATACAAAGTCTCAACTCAAGGAAGACTTGAAGCTAATTGTAAATAGAAATAGGAGAAATAACCTTATCCACGAGTGGACACAGGAATTCGAAAAGAAAATGCAAGACTACAAAATTCCAAAACCTAGATGGTATATATGGTATAGAGAATCCTTACCAATAAGAAACAGACACCTGCAAGAGATCATACCAGATATGTCAAGGGAAGACTATGATTATTACAAAACAAACATATTATCAAACTACTTAAACGACCTCGACACCCTAATATTAGTGTTACAAGACTTGAAACCAGTCCCAGACATGTCGTTTACCCATTATATAGAAGAAATAAAAGGCAGGTACATGAAGCTAATATCTGAAATCAGAGACACAAACAATGATCAGCCAGCATTAGATTTCTTCCTAATAGAAAAACTTAAAGCAACACTCCCAGCCGAATGCGGAAAATATTTAGAAGAACACAACAAAGAGCCAATCCAACAGTTACTACAGAAATGTTGCGAATATTACAACCAAAGTATGAACCTTGTTAAGAACACTCAACAGAAGAGTACTGTAAGGGCAACGGCATCTTCATCCACAGAGTGTCTAAACAAACCACAGAAAACAAAACCAGTACCGTGCAAACATTGTAGCACTCCGCATACAGAAAATGGAATATGCGATAAGAATCCCACTTATCAAGAATACCTGAATACTATTATAGCACAAAAACTGGGGAAGGTAAACCAAAGGAAATATAGAACAAAATGTCATTTTTGCCTCGCGTATGGCCACAGACGTTTCGAATGTGAAGGAGTAAAAAGAATACAGAAAGCAAAAGCAAATGCAGCCATAAACATTACAACAGACAGTTCAGCAAAGAACTTAGAAAAAGTAAACATCACAGAGACGAAAACAAGACCAAACACTGCAAATTCACAACAGACTGAGTTTTACCCAACAGACTTTGTACCATATTTCAATAATGTTGTTAATATCACTCAGCCTCATTCCTTATTTAAAGAAGGCAATTCTCAACAAGAAAGTGAGGAAATGAACAAAACCTCCAGACTGTCGGTAGGAAAACTAACATTCCATGAGGGATACATTAATGACACAGTATGCACATGTGTACGCGACACAGGGTCCTGTCTTATCGGTCTTCGGAAGACCCTAGCGGATCCTAAAGACTACCTAGATGAGTACATCTATTGCAGAACTGTTTCAGGGACAGTAGAGAAATATCCTATGGCATGGGCCAATATAAAATCACCTTTCCTATCAGGCGCATTATTAGACAATCCATGCTGCGATTTATTAATTGGAAATGTATTAAATGTAATAGACCACACAGAATCCAAAACCCAGACATGGCAGAAAGTTAACACCACAAAAAACACTGCCTTAACTACACCACTCATCATACAACAACATGATGAACAGACCAAAATACCACACCAGGCCAACTTAACTACCATCTCACAACAAGAAAAAACAGAAACTGGTGTTTATCAACACAGAAAAGAAGGTACAGATAACAAGCATTTCACAAGGGCTAGAAAAGATCACAAAACATCAGGAGATATGCTATACCTCCTGTTAACTACACACATGCCCAAGTGCACACAATGGATGGTTCCACTCGCACTACTCATGGTAAATGCAAAACAATCACAGTATGTGATTTCAAATATCTAACAGTAAGCTATACCCATATTGACTTTGTTTCAAACGAGTATCTACAGAATCCACATTTTGAAATCGACTAACAACGACAAGAACTTCACAAGTACAGACACTCATTTCCAGTGAACAATTTAATGAACCAGATGCCAACCTACAAACTATGGCAAAGACAGTCACAGACAGACGCACCATGGCCACACTCATAATTAAGGCCACCGAACTTAAAACATTAATTCGTATTTTATATGTGTGAATTCCAGCAATTTTACAGAACGGACTTACAAATTGTCCAAACTTGGTGAAAAGTCTTAATCACTATACAGAAGGAAGACAATATCATGATATACAGAAGACGTCAATAATCGGTTCAGAAAGAAGAAATGCCAAACATTCCAGCACCGCAATGAACATTGAACACGAGTGATTTAATTACGTGTGCATAACTTTCACAGGACAAGAACAGTATCCTATACATGCATAAAGGCAGCGACGATGAACATTTTATTGTATATGTATTAACTGCATGACATCCAATGTCTAATTTTATTATTATAGTAGTTAGTATTGTTAGAATGTGATATGTACATATGAGCGTAAGTATAGTGACGAAAAGTATAAGATGTAATGCTGAGAATCAAAGCCTGGCAATCCCAATACGCGAGTGTTACCAAACTTACTTTCGCGTATGGTGGATGGCCCGACGAATGACGCTTAGCAATAGTGGTACAAAATTAACATCATAATATTGTAACAAGAAGGAACATACCAACAGGGTGATGCCAACCAAAGAGATTAATAAGAACTCTCCATAACAGTAAATGAGGTGTACCCAAGAAGGGAAACAACTCACGGTCTGACATAAGATAAGGTAAGGGGGACTATTATATACATGAAGTATATTCGAACCATGACCACAACAGTGACATAGCGTGCTCATAAAGAATCGATTAGGGTGCATTAAATAGAGACGAGGGGGACCACGTCTGAATAGAGAGAAAATTTAAGAATGCTGTAAGAGGAAGTTGTAGCCTTATTCGAGGCGTGAATCAATGGAGAATCCTTAAATCAGCATAGCCACAATAACTATGAGATGATAATGCACAGACAATCGATTGAGAAACATGAACAGAATGTAATGTCACGGAGTGGGGATTGAAGAATATAACGAGGTATGACGAATAGACCCAACCAGAACATTTGCCAGACCACGACAAAACCTTGAGAGAAACCTCAGTACTGAAAAAGAGAGAACAATAGTTATGGTTAATCTCGTAAAAGACCAGAGCAAAAAGGGACGCAAGCGCATACTTATGATCATATAATCCCCTGACAAGGTTAGAAAAATGTACCAAGAGTAACAACAACAGAATGTGTCACATTTCCAAGAGAAAGTGCCACATTGTTTGTGCGGGGGGAGAGTGTCAGGGTCTGATATGTAAGTATTAGTGTAAGTGCCGGTATGTAAGCGAGAGTCAGTGTAAGCATAGCTGAGGTCAAGGGCAGTAGGAGACATCACGCCTTGGCCAACGGACGGTCAGGCAAGAAGTCCGTGGATAGACCCACGTGATGTGGGAAGGTCAAGGAGAACGGGAGCAGTGTGTGTGAGACAGCGAATAGGGACGGACGTGTGGAGATCTAGCGAGTGATAGAACGATCGAACGATAGTGTTGTGACGGATAGATGGAGATGAACGTTGTGTATTGAGATTCGAGGAATGTACTAACTGTGATATGTGCGAGATGATGTGAGACTGTGATTGCGAATGGTCATACGGGCGACAGTGTAAATATCGCCCATGTGAGCGATCGTTTGGCTGCTTGTGTCGAATGATTGCTTGAGCGTGAAGTGCGACCATAGTGTCATCCTGTAGTATAATGTAATAAAGGGTGCTCAGGAGATAGCTCCTGCGAGTTTCCGATTGCAGTCATGTGTTATTAGTATATGTGTCGTAGATGTTGTAATTTGCCTGTCCAAGTCCAGTGAGCTAGAAGGAGCAAATAGTTAGGACTCTGACAGGGATACTGTTAATAGGTAAAGCTAATCCACACGAAAATTCAATCCAGTACTACTAAAAGTAGTGTGTATGGAGTACGGTTGAGTTTAAAGCGAGCGAGCGCTAAAACAGTATTATAATGATCTGTTTATATACCAATTATTGAGATGCTACATAGAGTCTGTACTTTTGTACAGATGTGAAGCGTGGACAATGAGCAGACAAGCTGAAAAACATCTGACGGCTGGGAAATGTGGTGTCTGAGGAAAATGCAAAGAATACCGTGGACAGACAGAAAAACTAATGACCAAATCCTACAAGAAACAAATGAACATCGTAAACTGATTAGAGACATTTGACGTAGACAGATAACATTTTCTTGACATGTTATGACAAGACGTAAATTAGAGAACTTGGTGACAACTGGCAAGATCGAGGGGAAGAGAACAAGGAGAAGAAGTAAATACCTGGATGGTTTGCACAAGTGGCATGGGCGAGACAAGAACACTGAGCTGATCCACGACTCTGGTGATCGAGTGAAATGGTGAATCATGACCGTCCACGCTTACCGGTATGGCACATGGTGGATGAATGGGTTGAATAGAGTAGTGTATATTTAATTGTTTGGTGGGAAATGAGCAGGCTGACAAATTGGCTGCATCTGCACCGCTCGGTGGGGTATTGATGTATGATAAGGCAGACGTGGTCGGGGTCCTTTGGAATCATGTGTATAATGTAGAAAAACGGATACATCATCACGGCCTGGAGAGAACGGTGCTGCAGGGAGCGACCAGAGGATCTGCCCGATACTCAGGACTCCGAGGAAATACCAGACGGACACAAAATCAGATTGCAACCGGTACCGTTAGTATTGGGACTCTTCGGTGCCTGTTGAAGATAAGGGCGGAGCACGTACGGGAATGTTCCAAGTGCTATATTATGTTGGCTCTTGACCCAACCCACTCTCCAAAGACTGATATAGGATCAAACATAACATTACACATATCTTTAGATAATTTCAATAATAATCATACTGTATAATATGTGGATGTGGGTACAAGAGAAATATTAAAACCAATCTTTCTTTCTTTATTTGTTTCTTTCCTCCTTCCTTTCTTTCTTCTCTCGCCTATTCTTTATTTCTCTCTTTCCTTTCTTTCTTGATATGCATGTCAACGTCTGACTCATTCATTCATGCATTCAGTAGCATGTCCTTTACAGAACCTCGCTCCCATAACATTCTCGGTCATAAACAAGATGTCCCGCATCCGATACACCCATCTGGGATAATCTGCCACATCCTGCACCCATCTTCTCTTTGCCTTCCTCTCTTCCCGGGCATATACCCCTCCATTATTGTTCTCTCCAAACTATCATGACATTTAAAGTGAGCAAAATAGTTAAATTTTCTTTGTTTTATTGTCTTTAGTAGCCAACCTTCTTCAATTTTCAGATCTAGTCGTATGGATGCATTTGTTCTTTTCTGTATCAAAGATATTCTTAGAACCCGTCTATAACATATATATTCAAAGGCATTTATGCGTTGTTTAGTTTGGTTAATAAGTCAACGGCTGGCTAGAAAGGGAATCGTGGACAAGTCACTTGTGTGGGCAGAGTGTACAGAGATCTTCGTTTCCTGTGCTACTCCACACATCGGTATCTTGTTGAAATCTGCTTCTTGCACTACGTCTGCTGAAGCCGAATATCACTGTCTTTGTGGCATGTTGTAGGCGGGCAGCCTTATTACATGACCGAGCCACTGGAATCCCTGTCAGACTGTTAGTAACAACAAGCCGTGATAGTTTAGAAGTTAGGGCTCTCGCTCGCTAACACAGTCATCAAGAGTTCAGTGTTAACATTGTAATCAGGGGTTCAAAATCAACAAATGGTCAGGTAGTCAACGCTAACAAAGTAAGCAGAAGCACCGGTGAGTCAAGAGATGAAGAAAATACCCTGACGCTGGACAGAACATTATATTGAGAAGAACTGAGAATAATTTAACTAGAAACGCCTTTTACGGGAGCCCGCGGGGTAAAGGAAATATAGGAAAATCTGAAGCCACATTGGGAAGAGAAGTTTAGACGAAAATGTATAATATGGGGAGGACACAGGCGGAGCTGCATGAGATAGTTAAGGATAGGGGGTTTGGGGTGAGTTGGTTCAGGGCATATGTACTAGTGTAGGATAAATGACGAAAGAAGAAGGCAGTAATCAGGGAGTCAATGCTAGCACAGAAATCAGAGATTCAATGCTAACACAGAAATCAGAGATTCAATGCTAACATGGTAATCAGAGATTCAATGATAACACAGAAATCAGAGATTCAATGCTAACACGGTAATCAGGGATTCATGCTAACACAGTGGTTAAAAATTAATTACTAACACAGTAATCGGGGATTCAATGCTAACACAGAAATCAGAGATTCAATGCTAACACGGTAATCAGAGAGTCATGTTAACACAGTGGTTAGGAATTAATTGCTAACACGGTAATCATAGATTCAATGCTAACACAGAAATCAGAGATTCAATGCTAACACAGTAATCAGGGATTCATGCTAACACAGTGGTTAAAAATTAATTACTAACACAGTAATCGGGGATTCAATGCTAACACAGAAATCAGAGATTCAATGCTAACACGGTACTCAGAGAGTCATGTTAACACAGTGGTTAGGAAATAATTGCTAACACGGTAATCATAGATTCAATGCTAACACAGAAATCAGAGATTCAATGCTAACACAGTAATCAGGGATTCATGCTAACACAGTGGTTAAAAATTAACTACAAACATAGTAATCGGAGATTCAATGCTTACAGAGTAGTAGGGATTCAATGCAAACACAGTAATCAGAGATCCAATGCAAGCACAGTAATCAGAGATTCATGCTAACACAGTGGTTACAAATTAAATGCTAACTCTGTGATCAGGGCTTCAATGCTTACAGAGTGGTAACGATTTAATGCCAACACAGTAATCAGAGATTTAATGTTAATTCAGTAATCCGGCACTCCAAGCAAGCACAGTGCTATTTGAACTTCGACGACACAAGCCACAAGCAAACTTACATCACTTCCAAAGTAAATTAGAAGGTTGCTTAACCATTCATCAAGATCATAAACATCTCCCAAAACTAAAGTTTCCTCAGCAGAATTAGTCAGCAAAACATGAGTTAAATAATCCGGGAACTTGTTGAAGCTGCCTGTTTATCGATCATTACATTCTACAGCAGCCGGATATTTGAGATTACCACTCTGTTGTCTGATTCAAAGTCGCTCGGGCAGGAATATCAACGTAAAATATCGATTTTTATAATGGGGTTGCCATTGTTGTGTTACATTATGCAAATTTCAACAGTTTAAATACAATACAAACCAAACCCACTAGTTGTCTATTACATGTCCGTAATCGAAGAGAATTAACAACTGTGTTTATATTATGGCTTACAGCGTTCTTGTCTTTTGTTGTCCTTGCTGCATTTTAATATTACTCAAATTGGTTTGCATGTTTTCTTCACAATGAAGGTTGACTGCAGCACATCTGCAGTATACTCTATGCCTTGCTACGATGGTGCAGTCTGATATTCTCTTGATGTCTAAGTCTTGATATTATCCTCCAACTGGAGTCCTAGTCTTCATCTTGCATGCTTCCGTTCAACAGTTGCCTCCTTTTTGACGTTTAGCAGGTTGTATTTTTAGACAAACTTTTTCATCATTTTATTTTGACCTAGGTTAATAATTCTTTTGGGACCAAATACATATCAGGGGAGACTAGAAGTTCGAAGGTTCCAACTTATCTGATGGTTTCAACGTTAAGGGACCAGAGTCGACGAAACCCTCCCCCACCTCAGTGTCAAAACCCCCGTCGGGGAGCAAGCACGACAGGAAACTTCTAATTATCTTTCCTCTACATTCTTTTCTTTCTTCTCCTTTTCCTCCATGTCTCGTTCCACCTTTTTCTCTTTCTCTTCCTCCTCCTCTTCTATTTTTCCCATTTCTCCCGCATCTTCTTCCTGTTCTTCCTCCTACTCATTTTCTCCTCCTCTTCTTTCCACCCACCCCCTCTCCTGCTCCTCTTTACAGCCTTCTCTTCCACCACCTCCCTCCCTTTTTTCTTCTCCTCTTCCCCCTTCCCGTTCCTTTTCCTTTCCCCCTCCACTTCTTTTTCCTCACCTACTGCCTCTTTTCTTCTGATTAAAATCATTTATTACAATTTATCATTATTGCTATGATTATTTGTTGTATTTATTTGCCATTATTACTTTTACTATTTTATGTCAATCGCAGTTACATATACGACAAGACAAAAATTTCATGCAAATATCTCATGTACAACAGATCGGTCTCATAACACTGGTACTGATAGAGATCACATTATTTCGTTGACATGCGCCTAGTTTATCGATCACTTTTCACGTGTAAAATAAACTCCATGAACCCGGTGAATCTGTTTGCTCGTGGCACGGACAGATGCCAGACACGAAGGCACATGTCCTGGTCTGGTAATTATAACCAATCTCGCTATGCAAATACTATATTCCAACATGCACGCATGTTGACCAACATTGAAATCAGTTTCACAGAGATTCGGCTAAAAGATAGTAAACAGTAAAAGCAAACTGTAACAAAAATGTATTTTCAAACATTGAGAATGCGAATACCTGCAGAAAAAAAAAGAAAAGAAACAGTTTTAACATACGGCTGTGCATCCTAGATAAGTAGTAAACACGAGATGTAGTTTTATAGAAGAATGCTGAAAATTCATTGGGCAGCCAAATTAAGTAATGTGGACGGACATTCTGACGGAGGATAAGTCGCCACAACAATTTATCACAAACATCATAAAGAGGCTGTCATAATTTTTGGCCATATTATGAGAAGACACAAACTGGAACATGCTGTGACAACCAGAAATATTTGTGGAAAGAGAGGTAGAGGAAGACACCGTGAGAAGATTCTTGACAGTCTTGTGTCAAGGCACGGAAGGGAGTCAACGCATGAACTGATAGTCCACGCTAGCCGGCAAAGCGCTGGATGATGATGATGATGATGATGATGATGATGATGATGATGATGATGATGATGATGATGATGATGATGATGATGATGATGATGATGATGAATATCACACAGAAGGAAAAATCCTGGAGTTAATTGCAACGTCATGTAAAGGACACGTAAATAACTTTTTTTTAATTATACCATTAGCAACTAAATCCGTAAAAAAGTGCATGAATATCATAAACCTTAAAATAACTGCTGTTGTTATCAGAGGCATCATCGTGGAGGCGTGAGTGTGCGAAAGAATTTTATTTTAGTGAGGGGGGTTTGAGCAACGTCAGCCTCACTGTCAACCTGATTTTAGTGAAGATAAGATATAGTTGTCTGTCCAAAAACTGATATGGAGTTGTGCTGGAAAAACGTATCCACTTATTGTACGTAAAGTAAGTAAATGGTAATGTTTACACTCCGTGTGGTAAATTGGACGCAAACTGCTAACAACATTTATTTAGACCTGAGGTTCCCAAACTACAGCTCGAGGGCCACTTGTGGCCCGCCAGCTGTCAGAAAGTGGCACGCGAGGCCTCGAGCAGTCATTTTCCGCAATGACCGTTACAAAAAACAAGCAACGTTCCAGACTCACCGACAGTAACCTAGCTGCGCTTATGACTTTGGGCACGACAGATTTGTGCCCAGACATTGATAAATCGGCATCTGAACTTAAGTAACTGGTTATGAAGAACAGATACAACTGTAAATTAATGACATTAATAGCGATTTTCGAAACTGATTTAAAATTTAAGTTAAGAAAGGTAAGAATGATATTGCACGACTTTTATAATTTTGTAACGTTGTGGCCCGCTTAACTACCGAAAATAGTAGATATGGCCCTCTGCTTGAAAAGCCTGGGAACTACTGGTTTAGATCAATCGGTACTCGAGGGATGATATGGTCAATAGCCGTCCAATAGCACGTGGGCTGCCTTCACTTCCCAAGGCAGTTTCTCGTACCCTTTTCAGGCTGGATCGATCTGGGAGGCCTGGTCAATGTATAAAATACGTCTCGATGTGAAACCGAACCCACAACCACCGGGGCGGCAAGCGAGTGCACTAGGCAGCCCGCTACCTTGACTTGTAGGTAAGATAATTAAACAAAGCGGATGGCCTTGTCTGAGTTACATTCTAAAGTCTCACAATTTTATACTATCTATAATCAAGTTGATTACATATAGATGTCAGTATATGCTAAGACACACCGAAAGGTGTATATACATTAGAAAGATGACGAAACCGAAGACCCAGCAAAAGAAATGAATATAGTCAGCAACTCATAGCTTGGCTGAACCGAAGTCAGGGAACTAGACATGACCAAGATCCTACTCAATCCCTAAGTGGTGGTCCTGGAAGCATCCATTATCAAAAGGCTGGCAGCACAATATGCGCTACTTTTATGAACATATGTTGGTCTACGTCGAAGTGAAGGGGAGGATTGGATTACTTTAAACCTTCACTATTCGCAGCATCAATATAGTAAACTCTCTGTCCATGGAGACTGGGACACGGTCAGATGACAAGGATGAACTAAAAATATCAACATTTATACTCTCTGTCTATGAACATTGGGACCCAGTGAGATGAGACAGATGAGCTCAAAACATCAACATGTATACTCTGTCTATGAACTTGTAACAGAGATTAGGAGCAGAATGTATCATGCAATAGCTGCATTTCAGAAAATGAAATATATCTTTTTCGATAAGTCGAGCCACTGTCATTGAATGTCAGAAAGACAGCACTGTTGGATGGCATTGAATCTGCAAAGATTCGGAAGAATTTGGTAGCAACGAAGAGTGGTTCCTGAGACGAATAAAAGTAGAATATTATTTACAGTTTTAAGAAAGAGACAAATAACATTCTTTAGTCATATAATGAGCAGAGAGACACTGGAAACGCGATTGGGAAGATCAGTAGGAGAAGAGGCAGAATTACCGATAGGAATGATCCTGGGTGGACTAAGCCGGTGTCGTGGTGGAATATCATCCACAGAGTTGATCCAGAACACCGAGGTTTGTGTAGAGACATGAACGCCTACACCAGCCGGCAGGACACATGATGATGAATGACAATACTAATTTGTGTAACATCTGTGATTCCAAGAGAAACATGCCCGTATATAAGTTACAAGATCTGGCAACCTTATAACAGACTGTCACCTTGCCGTATTGACAGACGATAGTTTGTAAAATGGACTTATGCCCCTCCATAGCACAAAGCCTGGACTGAATTTAGAGACCATGTGTTGCATGATCCCTCTCTAGGCCTGCTCCAGAGGAAAGGTAACACCAGTACGTTTGGAACAAGATAAGCTGCAGAAGCTGCCGGATCAGCAAAGCAATGCTCTAACTGTGCGCCTGTCGGAGCTTCGATCCAAGACCAGCTGCCGACCAAGGTTTAAGGCTTCGCAACTCTATACCAGTGGTTCTCAACCGGTGGGGAATTCACCCCAAGGGGGGAATTTTAGGGTTTCCAGGGGGTGGAATTAAGATTATTTCAAGATCTCGTTAATACAAAAACCGATTATTTGATAGTGCTTTTTTTTCCTCCATAATTTATGGTTCTCTACTTCTCGCTCTTCTGAAATTCGTTTTATAACGTAAGTAGACCTGCAAATTACGTTTTATTTAGACGTCTAGGCTTGTTCTAGTATGTGTTATTAAATTTAGCTTTCAAGTTTACGTTTATTGTGTAGGGCGGGAGAGGGGGAAGGGGGAATTTATAGGGAGGAAATACGAAAAAAAGGTGGGGGATGACATTCTGAACATATGGTGAAGGGGTGCATAGGCCAAAAAAGGTTGAGAACCACTGCTCTATACCTATGTATATTTGGACCTGGTCATATGAGAACTAATGAACTTATTGCCCCAGATTTCGATCAGCCGCAGTGTATGACTAATTAACCATATAATATTGCTAGAGTAGCGTAAATTAGGTCAACATGAAACACACCCTGAAGGCGTAGGATTAGCCTAGCCAAAGTCGTTGGGTTTAACGCTGTCGAGACCGAGCTATATGGGATAAAACGCTGTGCTATGAAGTCGACCCTCTCGCCATGAAACCTCCCTTTTAGTCTGCCATAAACACGTACACACCGAAAAGCTCAGACACGCACGGCCGAGCGGTGACGATTTGTACAGAAAAGTACCTAGACCTAGAGCGCTTGAGGCTCCCGTCAAACAGACGTAAGTTTGGAAACGTTTCCTTGTGAGCAAACGAAATGCCTCTGCTAAGTGCGCAAACTGTGTCAATATACAACCGTTTTACAACACTGAAGAGCTTTAATTGTGGCAGATTACGACAATGAATGCACAATCTACTCATCGTCTATATCTCTACAGCTTGGTGTTGACGATAACGAGACGTTGCAAGACAGAAACAACAACATTAATACAAACAAAACAGAGTTTAAAAGGTGAGAGGGTCGACTTCATTGCAACGGGTTTTAATCCATTTGGGTCGGTCTGCTTCCGCAGGGCGGCCTGCCGAAGGGCCCACACAAAGCACGAACTCCTTAGCTCCAGCGACGACCCTCCAGGTTCTCCGAGAAAACTGCACTCGTGAACCAAACAACGTGGCCCGGAATCCAATCCACAACTTTTGGAGCGCGAGACAAGAGGCGTAAGGACTTTGTCACGGAGATTTCCTTGAGAAGAAGGAAGAAAGGGAGGGAGGGAGAGAGGCAGGCAGGCAGCCAGGCAGGCAGGCCTGCCGACAGGCAGGCAGGCAGGCAGGCAGGAAAGAAGGAAGGAAGGCAGGAAGGAAGGAAGGAAGGAAGGAAGGAAGGAAGGAAGGAAGGAAGGGGCTTTAATTACGGCAAATTACAAATGAAGTGTCCATTATTGTTACAAATGTACAATCTTCACGTCTGATTCGTCTCTACAACTCGGCGTGAGAGAAAACGAAACATCGGCACAAAGAAAGATGGATACGCCGGCTGCTCAGTCACGCTCTCCATTTGATCCCACAGACTCCTCACCACAGCATCTGTATCATAAAGGAATTTCAGAGGGGCAGCACAGCCTGTTCATTGCCTGGCACACCTGCACGCCCTGGGCAGAAAATCCATGACATATTCTCAACCTGCATGATTGTGCATTTATAAACGCATTATGGTCAGTGTGCTTGGCAAACAGACAGTGGTCAGTTTCAGCCTCCAGCATTGACAGGATCCTTGCTTCTGGCTTATACGTAAAAGTATAATGGTCAGTGTGCTTGACAACTCAGACAGTGGTCAAGTTCAGCCTCCACCACTGACAGGATTCTTACTTCCGACTTATATGGCTATAGGGATCGACGCAGTCTCACAAAACTAGAACCGGAAAACTGTCAGAACTTTCTGGAGATTTGGTCGGAACAAAAATTAGATGAGGAATGGAACTGGCCACCGTTACCTTATCACAAAAAGATAAAGATAATTCCAAAGTAGATACTGCTTTTGAGTTGTAATTTTTTAGAAATTGCCGGGATTTTTTCAAGTTGACTTCTAGTAATAAAAATTTCCTCTGGTCTCTGGGTAGTGAGATCGGACGCCCGTGTGTAATGTTGCGCTCGTAAAATATCCCTTGGCAGTTGGAAATCGAAAAAGAGTAAGACAACGGCGCTGCCCGGGTAAAATTGCGTGTTAAAAATCTACTCAAAGTACTTCAGAATCCTCGCCGGTGCTACAAAGTTCGTGCACTGGGCTGAAATTCTCCGGTCTCAGGCTTGAGTTAGGAGTAGAACGGAGCACCTACGAGTTACACCCGTGTGCCGTGATGATGATCCGCCGACTAAACTTGTTAGGAATTACACATTCTAGATATATCGTGTCAGGTGGCCGGTTTTTATTTTCGCTGCTTTGCCTTTCAAGAAAATTCCCAGATTATTCTGAAAATAGTTTGGTGTCCATTTTTATTCGGCTGGTTAAACCCTCCCCGCCCTGCTGCCAGAGCAGTGATTCTGGGGGGGGGG